>OW388295.1:19840330-20177076 GCA_936450465.1 Gibbula magus
AAATTCAAGGGGGGAAATTGATTTCACCCAAAATGATGTACCTAAACTCCGAGTTTAGGTACGTTCTTTTTAAAAAAAAAAATTGAAAAAACAAAATAAAGGCTTTTTTCTGGAAAAGACTTTTAAGAATGTGTTTGTAATGATATTACAAGTGTTTAGAGTGGTTTGAGGTCAAATTCATGGGGGAAAATGGATTTCACCCAAAATGACGTACCTAAACTCCGAGTTTAGGTACGTACTTTTTTTTTAAAAATTGAAAAAATCAAAATAAAGGCTTTTTCTTGAAAATACTTTTAAGAAAGTTTTTGTAATGATTTTACAGGTGTTTAGTGTGGTTTGAGGCCAAATTCATTTTGAAAATGGTTTTCACACAAAATGACGTAACTAAACTCCAAGTTTAGGTACGTACTTTTTTTTTTTAAAAATCAAAAAATTCAAAAAAAGGCTTTTTCTGGAAAAGACATTTAAGAGTGTGTTTGGAATGATATTACAAGTGTTTAGAGTGGTGTGAGGTCAAATTCATGGGGGGAAATGGATTTCACCCAAAATGACGTACCTAAACTCCGGAATTAGGTACGTACTTTTTTTTAAAAATTCAAAATTCAAAAAAAAGGCTTTTTCTGGAAAAGACATTTAAGAGTGTGTTTGTAATGATATTACAAGTGTTTAGAGTGGTTTGAGGTCAAATTCATGGGGGGAAATGGATTTCACCCAAAATGACTTTTTTATTAAAAATTTAAAAACATCAAAACAAAGGCTTTTACTGGAAAAGACATTTAAGGGTGTGTTTGTAGTGATATTACAAGTTTTTAGACTGGTGTGAGGCCAAATTCATGGGAAAATGGATTTCACCCAAAATGACGTACCTAAACTCAGACATTAGGTACGTACTTTTTTTTTTAAAAATTGAAAAATTCAAAACAAAGGCTTTTTCTGGAAAAGACATTTAAGGGTGAGTTTTTAGTGATATTACAAGTGTTTAGATTGGTGTGAGGTCAAATTCATGGGGGGAAATGGATTTCACCCAAAATGACGTACCTAATCTCAATCTTTAGGTACATACTTTTTCATTTTTAAATGAAAAATTCAAAATAAAGGCTTTTTCTGGAAAAGACATTTAAGAGTGTGTTTGTAATGATATTACAAGTGTTTACAGTGGTTTGAGGTCAAATTCATTGGGGGAAATGGATTTCACCCAAAATGACGTACCTAAACTCCCAGTTTAGGTACGTACTTTTTTATTAAAATTTGAAAAACATCAAAACAAAGGCTTTTTCTGGAAAAGACTTTTAAGAGTGTGTTTGTAATGATATTACAAGTGTTTAGAGTGGTTTGAGGTCAAATTCATGGGAAAATGGATTTCACCCAAAATGACGTACCTAAACTCCGAGTTTAGGTACGTACTATTTAAACAAAAGTTGAAAAATTCAAAATAAAGGCTTTTTCTGGAAAAAAACTTTTAAGAATGTGTTTGTAATGATATTACAGGTGTTTAGAGTGGTTTGAGGTCAAATTCATGGGGGAAAATGGATTTCAAGTTCCAAGTTTAGGAACGTATTTTTTTTTTTTTAAATCAAAATAAAGGCTTTTTCTGGAAAAGACTTTTAAGAATGTGTTTGTAATGATATTACAAGTGTTTAGAGTGGTTTGAGGCCAAATTTAGGTACGTACTTTTTTTTCTTCTTTTTTTTAAAATTCAAAATAAAGGCTTTTTCTGGAAAAGACATTTAAGAGTGTGTTTGTAATGATATTACAAGTGTTTAGAGTGGTGTGAGGTCAAATTCATAGGGGGAAATGGATTTCACCCAAAATGACGAACCTAATCTCCCAGTTTAGGTACGTACTGTTTTATTAAAAATTGAAAAACATCAAAATAAAGGCTTTTTCTGGAAAAGACATTTAAGGGTGTGCTTGTAGTGATATTACAAGTTTGTAGAGTGGTGTGTGGCCAAATTCATGGGAAAATGGATTTCACCCAAAATGACGTACCAAAACTCATAGTTAAGGTACGTACTATTTAAAAAAAATTGAAAAATTCAAAATAAAAGCTTTTTCTGGAAAAGACTTTTAAGAATGTGTTTGTAATGATATTACAGGTGTTTAGAGTGGTTTGAGGTCAAATTCAAGCGGAAAATGGTTTTCACCCAAAATGACGTACCTTAACTCCAAGTTTAGGTACGTATTTTTTTTTTTAAAATAAAAAAAATAAAAATAAAGGCTTTTTCTGGAAACGATTTTTAAGAATGTGTTTGTATTGATATTACAAGTGTTTAGAGTGGTTTGAGGCCAAATTCATGTTGAAAATGGGTTTCACCCAAAATGACGTACCTAAACTCCGTGTTGAGGTACGTACTTTTTTTTAAAAATTGAAAATTTTTAAATAAAGGCTTTTTCCTGAAAAGACATTTCAGAGTGTCTTTGTAATGATATTACAAGTGTTTAGAGTGGTTTGAGGTCAAATTCATAGGGGGAAATGGATTTCACCCAAAATGACGTACCTAAACTCCCAGTTTAGGTACGTACTGTTTTATTAAAAATTGAAAAACATCAAAATAAAGGCTTCTTCTGGATATGACATTTAAGGGTGTGTTTATAGTTATATTACAAGTTTTTAGAGTGGTGTGAGGCCAAATTCATGGGAAAATGGATTTCACCCAAAATGACGTACCAAAACTCAGAGTTTAGGTACGTACTATTTTTTTAAAAATTGAAAAATTCAAAATAAAGGCTTTTTTTCTGGAAAAGACTTTTAAGAATGTGTTTGTAATGATATTACAAGTGTTTAGAGTGGTTTGAGGTCAAATTCATGGGGGAAAATGGATTTCACCCAAAATGACGTACCTAAACTCCGAGTTTAGGTACGTACTTTTTTTTTAAAAATTGAAAAAATAAAAATAAAGGCTTTTTCTGGAAAAGACTTTTAAGATTGTGTTTGTAATGATATTACAGGTGTTTAGAGTGGTTTGAGGCCAAATTCATGGGAAAATGGATTTCACCCAAAATGACGTACATAAACTCCGAGTTTTGGTACGTAATATTTAAAAAAAAATTGAAAAATTCAAAATAAAGGCTTTTTATGGAAAAGACTTTTAAGAATGTGTTTGTAATGATATTACAAGTGTTTAGAGTGGTTTGAGGTCAAATTCATGGGGGGAAATGGATTTCACCCAAAATGATGTACCTATACTCCGAGTATAAGTACGTACTTTTTTTTAAAAAAAAAAAATAAAAAAAATAAGGCTTTTTCTGGAAAAGACTTTTAAGAATGTGTTTTTAATGATATTACAAGTGTTTAGAGTGGTTTGAGGTCAAATTCATGGGGGGAAATGGATTTCACCCAAAATGACGTACCTAAACTCCGAGTTTAGGTACGTACTTTTTAAAAAAAAATTGAAAAAATCAAAATAAAGGCTTTTTCTGGAAAATACTTTTAAGAAAGTGTTTGTAATGATTTTACAGGTGTTTAGAGTGGTTTGAGGCCAAAGTCATGGGGAAAATGGATTTCACCCAAAATGACGTACCTAAACTCCGAGTTTAGGTACATACTTTTTTTTAAAAATTGAAAAATTCAAAATAAAGGCTTTTTCTGGAAAAGACATTTAAGAGTGTGTTTGTAGTGATATTACAAGTGTTTAGAGTGGTTTGAGGTCAAATTCATGGGGGAAAATGGATTTCACCCAAAATGACGTACCTAAACTCCCAGTTTAGGTACGTACTTTTTTATTAAAAATTGAAAAACATCAAAACAAAGGCTTTTTCTGGAAAAGACTTTTAAGGGTGTGTTTGTAATGATATTACAAGGGTTTAGAGTGGTTTGAGGTCAAATTCATGGGGGAAATGGATTTCACCCAAAATGACGTACCTAAACTCCGAGTTTAGGTACGTACTATTTAAAAAAAAATTGAAAAATTCAAAATAAAGGCTTTTTCTGGAAAAGACTTTTAAGAATGTGTTTGTAATGATATTACAAGTGTTTAGAGTGGTTTGAGGTCAAATTCATGGGGGGAAATGGATTTCACCCAAAATGACGTACCTAAACTCCGAGTTTAGGTACGTACTTTTTTAAAAAAAATTGAAAAAATCAAATAAAGGCTTTTTCTGGAAAAGACTTTTAAGAAAGTGTTTGTAATGATTTTACACTCCAAGTTTAGGTACGTACTTTTGTTTTTTTAAATCAAAAACTTCAAACAAAGGCTTTTTCTGGAAAAGACATTTAAGAGTGTGTTTGTAATGATATTACAAGTGTTTAGAGTGGTTTGAGGCCAAATTCATGGGGAAAATGGATTTCACCCAAAATGACGTACCTAAACACCGAGTTTAGGTACGTACTTTTTTTTTAAAAATTGAAAAATTCAAAATAAAGGGTTTTCTGGAAAAGACATTTAAGAGTGTGTTTGTAATGATATTACAAGTGTTTAGAGTGGTTTGAGGTCAAATTCATTGGGGAAATGGATTTCACCCAAAATGACGTACCTAAACTCCTAGTTTAGGTACGTACTTTTTTATTTAAAATTGAAAAACATCAAAACAAAGGCTTATTCTGGAAAAGACATTTAACAGTGTGTTTGTAATGATATTACAAGTGTTGAGAGTGGTTTGAGGCCAAATTCATGGGGAAAATGGATTTCACCCAAAATGACGTACCTAAACTCCGAGTTTAGGTACGTACTTTTTTTTTAAAAATTGAAAAAATCAAAATAAAGGCTTTTTCTGGAAAAGACTTTTAAGAATGTGTTTGTAATGATATTACAGGTGTTTAGAGTGGTTTGAGGCCAAATTCATGGGGAAAATGGTTTTCACCCAAAATGACGTACCTAAACTCCAAGTTTAGGTACGTACTATTTAAAAAAAAATTGAAAAATTCAAAATAAAGGCTTTTTCTGGAAAATACTTTTAAGAATGTGTTTGTAATGATATTACAAGTGTTTAGAGTGGTTTGAGGTCAAATTCATGGGGGAAAATGGATTTCACCCAAAATGACGTATATAAACTCCGAGTTTAGGTACGTACTTTTTTTAAAAAAATTGAAAAACATCAAAACAAAGGCTTTTTCTGGAAAAGACATTGAAGAGTGTGTTTGTAATGATATTACAAGTGTTTAGAGTGGTTTGAGGCCAAATTCATGGGGAAAATGGATTTCACCCAAAATGACGTACCTAAACTCCAAGTTTAGGTACGTACTTTTTTTTTAAAAATTGAAAAAATCAAAATAAAGGCTTTTTCTGGAAAAGACATTTAAGTGTGTGTTTGTAACGATATTACAAGTGTTTAGATTGGTTTGAGGCCAAATTCATGGGGAAAATGGATTTCACCCAAAATTACGTACATAAACCCCGAGTTAAGGTACGTACTATTTAAAAAAAAATTGAAAATTTCAAAATAAAGGCTTTTTCTGGAAAATACTTTTAAGAATGTGTTTGTAATGATATTACAAGTGTTTAGAGTGGTTTGAGGTCAAATTCATGGGGGAAAATGGATTTCACCCAAAATGACGTATATAAACTCCGAGTTTAGGTACGTACTTTTTAAAAAAAAATTGAAAAATCAAAATAAAGGCTTTTTCTGGAAAAGACTTTTAAGAGTGTGTTTGTAATGATATTACAAGTGTTTAGAGTGGTTTGAGGCCAAATTCATTGGGAAAATGGATTTCACACAAAATGACGTACCTAAACTCCCAGTTTAGGTACGTACTTTTTTTTGAAAAATTTATAGAATTCAAAATAAAGGCTTTTTCTGGAAAAGACTTTTAAGAGTGTGTTTGTAATGATATTACAAGTGTTAAGAGTGGTTTGAGGTCAAATTCATGGGGGAAATGGATTTCACCCAAAATGACGTAACTAAACTCCCAGTTTAGGTACGTACTTTTTTTGTTAAAAATTGAAAAACATCAAAACAAAGGCTTTTTCTGGAAAAGACTTTTAAGAATGTGTTTGTAATGATATTACAAGTGTTTAGAGTGGTTTGAGGCCAAATTCATTGGGAAAATGGATTTCACCCAAAATGACGTACCTAAACTCCGAGTTTAAGTACGTACTTTTTATTAAAAATTGAAAAACATCAAAACAAAGGCTTTTTCTGGAAAAGACTTTTAAGAATGTGTTTGTAATGATATTACAAGTGTTTAGAGTGGTTTGAGGCCAAATTCATGGGGAAAATGGATTTCACCCAAAATGACGTACCTAAACTCCGAGTTTAAGTACGTATTTTTTTTAAAAAAATGAAAAATTCAAAATAAAGGTTTTTTCTGGAAAATACTTTTAAGAATGTGTTTGTAATGATATTACAAGTGTTTAGAGTGGTTTGAGGTCAAATTCATGGGGGAAAATGGTTTTCACCCAAAATGACGTACCTATACTCAAACTTTGGGTACGTACTTTTCTTTTTAAAAATACAAAAAAATTTAAAAAAAGGCTTTTTCTGGAAAAGACATTTAAGAGTGTGTTTGTAATGATATTACAAGTGTTTAGATTGGTTTGAGATCAAATTCATGGGGGGAAATGGATTTCACCCAAAATGACGTACCTAAACTCCGAGTTTAGGTAGGTACTTTTTAAAAAAAATTGAAAAAATCAAAATAAAGGCTTTTTTTGGAAAAGACATTGAAGAGTGTGTTTGTAATGATATTACAAGTGTTTAGAGTGGTTTGAGGTCAAATTCATGGGGGGAAATGGATTTCACCCAAAATGACGTACCTAAACTCCCAGTTTAGGTACGTACTTTTTTATTAAAAATTGAAAAACATCAAAAAAAAGGCTTTTTCTGGAAAAGTCATTTAAGGGTGTGTTTGTAGTGATATTAGAAGTTTTTAGAGTGGTTTGAGGCCAAATTCATTGGGAAAATGGATTTCACCCAAAATGACGTACCTAATCCAGACTTTAGGTACGTACTATTTTTTAAAAAATTGAAAAATTCAAAATAAAGGCTTTTTCTGGAAAAGACTTTTAAGAATGTGTTTGTAGTGATATTACAAGTTTTTAGAGTGGTGTGAGGCCAAATTCATGGGAAAATGGTTTTCACCCAAAATGACGTACCTAAACTCCAAGTTAAGGTACGTACTTTTTTTTTTTTTAAATAAAAAAATTCAAAATAAAGGCTTTTTCTGGAAAAGACATTGAAGAGTGTGTTTGTAGTGATATTAGAAGTGTTTAGAGTTGTTTGAGGCCAAATTCATTGGGAAAATGGATTTCACCCAAAATGACCTACCTAAACTCAGACATTAGGTACATACTTTTTTTTAAAAATTGAAAAATTCAAAACAAAGGCTTTTTCTGGAGAAGACTTTTTAAGCTGTGTTTGTAATGATATTACAAGTGTTTACAGTGGTTTGAGGTCAAATTCATGGGGGGAAATGGATTTCACCCAAAATGACGTACCTATACTCAAACTTTAGGTACGTACTTTTTTTTTTAAAAATAGAAAAAATTCAAAAAAAGGCTTTTTCTGGAAAAGACATTTAAGAGTGTGTTTGTAATGATATTACAAGTGTTTAGAGTGGTTTGAGGTCAAATTCATGGGGGGAAATGGATTTCACCCAAAATGACGTACCTAAACTCCGAGTTTAGGTACGTACTTTTTTATTAAAAATTGAAAAAAATCAAAATAAAGGCTTTTTCTGGAAAAGACTTTTAAGAATGTGTTTGTAATGATATTACAAGTGTTTAGAGTGGTTTGAGGCCAAATTCATGTTGAAAATGGTTTTCACCCAAAATGACGTACCTAAACTCCAAGTTTAGGTACGTATTTTTTTTTTAAAAATTCAAAAAATTCAAAATAAAGGCTTTTTCTGGAAAAGACATTTAAGAGTGTGTTTGTAATGATATTACAAGTGTTTAGAGTGGTTTGAGGCCAAATTCATGGGGAAAATGGATTTCACCCAAAATGACGTACCTAAACTCCCAGTTTAGGTACGTACTTTTTTATTAAAAATTGAAAAACATCAAAATAAATGCTTTTTCTGGAAAAGACATTTAATGGTGTGTTTGTAGTGATATTACAAGTGTTTAGAGTGGTTTGAGGCCAAATTCATGGGGTAAATGGATTTCACCCAAAATGACGTACCTAAACTCAGACTTTAGGTACGTACTATTTTTTAAAAATTGAAAAATTCAAAATAAAGGCTTTTTCTGGAAAAGACATTTAAGGGTGTGTTTGTAGTGATATTACAAGTTTTTAGAGTGGTGTGAGGCCAAATTCATGGGAAAATGGATTTCACCCTAAATGACGTACCTAAACTCCAAGTTTAGGTACGTACTTTTTTTTTTTTTAAATAAAAAAATTCAAAATAAAGGCTTTTTCTGGAAAAGACATTGAAGAGTGTGTTTGTAGTGATATTAGAAGTGTTTAGAGTTGTTTGAGGCCAAATTCATTGGGAAAATGGATTTCACCCAAAATGACCTACCTAAACTCAGACATTAGGTACATACTTTTTTTTTAAAATTGAAAAATTCAAAACAAAGGCTTTTTCTGGAGAAGACTTTTTAAACTGTGTTTGTAATGATATTACAAGTGTTTACAGTGGTTTGAGGTCAAATTCATGGGGGGAAATGGATTTCACCCAAAATGACGTACCTATACTCAAACTTTAGGTACGTACTTTTTTTTTTTTAAATAGAAAAAATTCAAAAAAAGGCTTTTTCTGGAAAAGACATTGAAGAGTGTGTTTGTAATGATATTACAAGTGTTTAGAGTGGTTTGAGGCCAAATTCATGGGGAAAATGGATTTCACCCAAAATGACGTACCTAAACTCAGACATTAGGTACATGTACATACTTTTTTTTTTAAATTGAAAAATTCAAAATAAAGACTTTTTCTGTAAAAGACATTTAAGAGTGTGTTTGTAATGATATTACAAGTGTTTAGAGTGGTTTGAGGTCAAATTCATGGGGGGAAATGGATTTCACCCAAAATGACGTACCTAAACTCCAAGTTTAGGTACGTACTTTTTTTTTAAAAAATCAAAAAATTCAAAAAAAGGCTTTTTCTGGAAAAGACATTTAAGAGTGTGTTTGTAATGATATTACAAGTGTTTAGAGTGGTTTGAGGCCAAATTCATGGGGAAAATGGATTTCACCCAAAATGACGTACCTAAACTCCGACTTTAGGTACGTACTTTTTTTTTAAAAATTGAAAAATTCAAAATAAAGGCTTTTTCTGGAAAAGACATTTAAGAGTGTGTTTGTAATGATATTACAAGTGTTTAGAGTGGTTTGAGGTCAAATTCATGGGGGAAATGGATTTCACCCAAAATGACGTACCTAAACTCCCAGTTTAGGTACGTACTTTTTATTAAAAATTGAAAAACATCAAAACAAAGGCTTGTTCTGGAAAAGACTTTTAAGAATGTGTTTGTAATGATATTACAAGTGTTTAGAGTGGTTTGAGGCCAAATTCATGGGGAAAATGGTTTTCACCCAAAATGACGTACCTAAACTCCGAGTTTAAGTACGTACTTTTTATTAAAAATTGAAAAACATCAAAACAAAGGCTTTTTCTGGAAAAGACTTTTAAGAATGTGTTTGTAATGATAGTACAAGTGTTTAGAGTGGTTTGAGGCCAAATTCATGGGGAAAATGGATTTCACCCAAAATGACGTACCTAAACTCCGAGTTTAAGTACGTATTTTTTTTTAAAAAATGAAAAATTCAAAATAAAGGTTTTTTCTGGAAAATACTTTTAAGAATGTGTTTGCAATGATATTACAAGTGTTTAGAGTGGTTTGAGGTCAAATTCATGGGGGAAAATGGTTTTCACCCAAAATGACGTACCTATACTCAAACTTTGGGTACGTACTTTTCTTTTTAAAAATACAAAAAAATTTAAAAAAGGCTTTTTCTGGAAAAGACATTTAAGAGTGTGTTTGTAATGATATTACAAGTGTTTAGATTGGTTTGAGATCAAATTCATGGGGGGAAATGGATTTCACCCAAAATGACGTACCAAAACTCCGAGTTTAGGTAGGTACTTTTTAAAAAAAATTGAAAAAATCAAAATAAAGGCTTTTTCTGGAAAAGACATTTAAGAGTGTGTTTGTAATGATATTACAAGTGTTTAGAGTGGTTTGAGGTCAAATTCATGGGGGGAAATGGATTTCACCCAAAATGACGTACCTAAACTCCCAGTTTAGGTACGTACTTTTTTATTAAAAATTGAAAAACATCCAAAAAAAAGGTTTTTTCTGGAAAAGTCATTTAAGGGTGTGTTTGTAGTGATATTAGAAGTGTTTAGAGTGGTTTGAGGCCAAATTCATTGGGAAAATGGATTTCACCCAAAATGACGTACCTAATCCAGACTTTAGGTACGTACTATTTTTTAAAAAATTGAAATATTCAAAATAAAGGCTTTTTCTGGAAAAGACTTTTAAGAATGTGTTTGTAGTGATATTACAAGTTTTTAGAGTGGTGTGAGGCCAAATTCATGGGAAAATGGTTTTCACCCAAAATGACGTACCTAAACTCCAAGTTTAGGTACGTACTTTTTTTTTTTTAAAATAAAAAAATTCAAAATAAAGGCTTTTTCTGGAAAAGACATTGAAGAGTGTGTTTGTAGTGATATTAGAAGTGTTTAGAGTTGTTTGAGGCCAAATTCATTGGGAAAATGGATTTCACCCAAAATGACCTACCTAAACTCAGACATTAGGTACATACTTTTTTTTTAAAATTGAAAAATTCAAAACAAAGGCTTTTTCTGGAGAAGACTTTTTAAACTGTGTTTGTAATGATATTACAAGTGTTTACAGTGGTTTGAGGTCAAATTCATGGGGGGAAATGGATTTCACCCAAAATGACGTACCTAAACTCCGAGTTTAGGTACTTTTTTTTAAAAAAATAAAAAAAATTCCAAAAAAAGGCTTTTTCTGGAAAAGACTTTTAAGAATGTGTTTGTAATGATATTACAAGTGTTTAGAGTGGTTTGAGGCCAAATTCATGGGGAAAATGGATTTCACCCAAAATGACGTACCTAAACTCAGACTTAAGTTACATACTTTTTTTTTAAAAATTGAAAAATTCAAAATAAAGGCTTTTTCTGGAAAAGACATTTAAGAGTGTGTTTGTAATGATATTACAAGTGTTTAGAGTGGTTTGAGGTCAAATTCATGGGGGAAATGGATTTCACCCAAAATGACGTACCTAAACTCCCAGTTTAGGTACGTACTTTTTATTAAAAATTGAAAAACATCAAAACAAAGGCTTGTTCTGGAAAAGACTTTTAAGAATGTGTTTGTAATGATATTACAAGTGTTTAGAGTGGTTTGAGGCCAAATTCATGGGGAAAATGGATTTCACCCAAAATGACGTACCTAAACTCCGAGTTTAAGTACGTACTTTTTATTAAAAATTGAAAAACATCAAAACAAAGGCTTTTTCTGGAAAAGACTTTTAAGAATGTGTTTGTAATGATAGTACAAGTGTTTAGAGTGGTTTGAGGCCAAATTCATGGGGAAAATGGATTTCACCCAAAATGACGTACCTAAACTCCGAGTTTAAGTACGTATTTTTTTTTAAAAAATGAAAAATTCAAAATAAAGGTTTTTTCTGGAAAATACTTTTAAGAATGTGTTTGCAATGATATTACAAGTGTTTAGAGTGGTTTGAGGTCAAATTCATGGGGGAAAATGGTTTTCACCCAAAATGACGTACCTATACTCAAACTTTGGGTACGTACTTTTCTTTTTAAAAATACAAAAAAATTTAAAAAAAGGCTTTTTCTGGAAAAGACATTTAAGAGTGTGTTTGTAATGATATTACAAGTGTTTAGATTGGTTTGAGATCAAATTCATGGGGGGAAATGGATTTCACCCAAAATGACGTACCAAAACTCCGAGTTTAGGTAGGTACTTTTTAAAAAAAATTGAAAAAATCAAAATAAAGGCTTTTTCTGGAAAAGACATTTAAGAGTGTGTTTGTAATGATATTACAAGTGTTTAGAGTGGTTTGAGGTCAAATTCATGGGGGGAAATGGATTTCACCCAAAATGACGTACCTAAACTCCCAGTTTAGGTACGTACTTTTTTATTAAAAATTGAAAAACATCCAAAAAAAAAGGCTTTTTCTGGAAAAGTCATTTAAGGGTGTGTTTGTAGTGATATTAGAAGTGTTTAGAGTGGTTTGAGGCCAAATTCATTGGGAAAATGGATTTCACCCAAAATGACGTACCTAATCCAGACTTTAGGTACGTACTATTTTTTAAAAAATTGAAAAATTCAAAATAAAGGCTTTTTCTGGAAAAGACTTTTAAGAATGTGTTTGTAGTGATATTACAAGTTTTTAGAGTGGTGTGAGGCCAAATTCATGGGAAAATGGTTTTCACCCAAAATGACGTACCTAAACTCCAAGTTTAGGTACGTACTTTTTTTTTTTTTTAAATAAAAAAATTCAAAATAAAGGCTTTTTCTGGAAAAGACATTGAAGAGTGTGTTTGTAGTGATATTAGAAGTGTTTAGAGTTGTTTGAGGCCAAATTCATTGGGAAAATGGATTTCACCCAAAATGACCTACCTAAACTCAGACATTAGGTACATACTTTTTTTTTAAAATTGAAAAATTCAAAACAAAGGCTTTTTCTGGAGAAGACTTTTTAAACTGTGTTTGTAATGATATTACAAGTGTTTACAGTGGTTTGAGGTCAAATTCATGGGGGGAAATGGATTTCACCCAAAATGACGTACCTATACTCAAACTTTAGGTACGTACTTTTTTTTTTAAAAATAGAAAAAATTCAAAAAAAGGCTTTTTCTGGAAAAGACATTTAAGAGTGTGTTTGTAATGATATTACAAGTGTTTAGAGTGGTTTGAGGTCAAATTCATGGGGGGAAATGGATTTCACCCAAAATGACGTACCTAAACTCCGAGTTTAGGTACGTACTTTTTTTTTAAAAATTGAAAAAATCAAAATAAAGGCTTTTTCTGGAAAAGACTTTTAAGAATGTGTTTGTAATGATATTACAAGTGTTTAGAGTGGTTTGAGGCCAAATTCATGTTGAAAATGGTTTTCACCCAAAATGACGTACCTAAACTCTAAGTTTAGGTACGTACTTTTTAAAGAAAAAATTTAAAAATTCAAAATAAAGGCTTTTTCTGGAAAAGACATTTAAGAGTGTGTTTGTAATGATATTACAAGTGTTTAGAGTGGTTTGAGGCCAAATTCATGGGGAAAATGGATTTCACCCAAAATGACGTACCTAAACTCCCAGTTTAGGTACGTACTTTTTTATTAAAAATTGAAAAACATCCAAAAAAAAGGCTTTTTCTGGAAAAGTCATTTAAGGGTGTGTTTGTAGTGATATTAGAAGTGTTTAGAGTGGTTTGAGGCCAAATTCATTGGGAAAATGGATTTCACCCAAAATGACGTACCTAATCCAGACTTTAGGTACGTACTATTTTTTAAAAAATTGAAAAATTCAAAATAAAGGCTTTTTCTGGAAAAGACTTTTAAGAATGTGTTTGTAGTGATATTACAAGTTTTTAGAGTGGTGTGAGGCCAAATTCATGGGAAAATGGTTTTCACCCAAAATGACGTACCTAAACTCCAAGTTTAGGTACGTACTTTTTTTTTTTTTAAATAAAAAAATTCAAAATAAAGGCTTTTTCTGGAAAAGACATTGAAGAGTGTGTTTGTAGTGATATTAGAAGTGTTTAGAGTTGTTTGAGGCCAAATTCATTGGGAAAATGGATTTCACCCAAAATGACCTACCTAAACTCAGACATTAGGTACATATTTTTTTTTAAAAATTGAAAAATTCAAAACAAAGGCTTTTTCTGGAGAAGACTTTTTAAACTGTGTTTGTAATGATATTACAAGTGTTTACAGTGGTTTGAGGTCAAATTCATGGGGGGAAATGGATTTCACCCAAAATGACGTACCTATACTCAAACTTTAGGTACGTACTTTTTTTTTTAAAAATAGAAAAAATTCAAAATAAAGGCTTTTTCTGGAAAAGACATTTAAGAGTGTGTTTGTAATGATATTACAAGTGTTTAGAGTGGTTTGAGGTCAAATTCATGGGGGGAAATGGATTTCACCCAAAATGACGTACCTAAACTCCGAGTTTAGGTACGTACTTTTTTTTTTAAAATTGAAAAAATCAAAATAAAGGCTTTTTCTGGAAAAGACTTTTAAGAATGTGTTTGTAATGATATTACAAGTGTTTAGAGTGGTTTGAGGCCAAACTCATGGGGAAAATGGTTTTCACCCAAAATGACGTACCTATACTCAAACTTTAGGTACGTACTTTTTTTTTTAAAAATAGAAAAAATTCAAAAAAAGGCTTTTTCTGGAAAAGACATTTAAGAGTGTGTTTGTAATGATATTACAAGTGTTTAGAGTGGTTTGAGGTCAAATTCATGGGGGGAAATGGATTTCACCCAAAATGACGTACCTAAACTCCGAGTTTAGGTACGTACTTTTTTTTTTAAAAATTGAAAAAATCAAAATAAAGGCTTTTTCTGGAAAAGACTTTTAAGAATGTGTTTGTAATGATATTACAAGTGTTTAGAGTGGTTTGAGGCCAAATTCATGGGGAAAATGGTTTTCACCCAAAATGACGTACCTAAACTCCAAGTTTAGGTACGTACTTTTTTTTTTTTTAAATCAAAAAATTCAAAATAAAGGCTTTTTCTGGAAAAGACATTTAAGAGTGTGTTTGTAATGATATTACAAGTGTTTAGAGTGGTTTGAGGCCAAATTCATGGGGAAAATGGATTTCACCCAAAATGACGTACCTAAACTCAGACATTAGGTACATGTACATACTTTTTTTTTTAAATTGAAAAATTCAAAATAAAGACTTTTTCTGTAAAAGACATTTAAGAGTGTGTTTGTAATGATATTACAAGTGTTGAGAGTGGTTTGAGGTCAAATTCATGGGGGGAAATGGATTTCACCCAAAATGACGTACCTAAACTCCCAGTTTAGGTACGTACTTTTTTATTAAAAATTGAAAAACATCAAAATAAAGGCTTTTTCTGGAAAAGACATTTAAGGGTGTGTTTGTAGTGATATTACAAGTTTTTAGAGAGGTGTGAGGCCAAATTCATGGGAAAATGGATTTCACCCAAAATGACGTACCTAAACTCCGAGTTTAGGTACGTACTATTTAAAAAAAAATTGAAAAATTCAAAATAAAGGCTTTTTCTGGAAAAGACTTTTAAGAATGTGTTTGTAATGATATTACAAGTGTTTAGAGTGGTTTGAGGCCAAATTCATGGGGAAAATGGTTTTCACCCAAAATGACGTACCTATACTCAAACTTAAGGTACGTACTTTTTTTTTAAAAAATAAAAAAAATTCCAAAAAAAGGCTTTTTCTGGAAAAGACTTTTAAGAATGTGTTTGTAATGATATTACAAGTGGTTAGAGTGGTTTGAGGTCAAATTCATGGGGGAAAATGGATTTCACCCAAAATGACGTACCTAAACTCCGAGTTTAGGTACGTACTTTTTTTTAAAAAATTGAAAAAATCAAAATAAAGGCTCTTTCTGGAAAAGACTTTTAAGAATGTGTTTGTAATGATATTACAAGTGTTTAGAGTGGTTTGAGGCCAAATTCATGGGGAAAATGGTTTTCACCCAAAATGACGTACCTATACTCAAACTTTAGGTACGTACTTTTTTTTTTAAAAATAGAAAAAATTCAAAAAAAGGCTTTTTCTGGAAAAGACATTTAAGAGTGTGTTTGTAATGATATTACAAGTGTTTAGAGTGGTTTGAGGTCAAATTTATTGGGGGGAAATGGATTTCACCCAAAATGACGTACCTAAACTCCGAGTTTAGGTACGTACTTTTTTTTTAAAAATTGAAAAAATCAAAATAAAGGCTTTTTCTGGAAAAGACTTTTAAGAATGTGTTTGTAATGATATTACAGGTGTTTAGAGTGGTTTGAGGCCAAATTCATGGGGAAAATGGTTTTCACCCAAAATGACGTACCTAAACTCCAAGTTTAGGTACGTACTTTTTTTTTTTTTAAATCAAAAAATTCAAAATAAAGGCTTTTTCTGGAAAAGACATTTAAGAGTGTGTTTGTAATGATATTACAAGTGTTTAGAGTGGTTTGAGGCCAAATTCATGGGGAAAATGGATTTCACCCATAATGACGTACCTAAACTCAGACATTAGGTACATGTACATACTTTTTTTTTAAAAATGAAAAATTCAAAATAAAGACTTTTTCTGTAAAAGACATTTAAGAGTGTGTTTGTAATGATATTACAAGTGTTGAGAGTGGTTTGAGGTCAAATTCATGGGGGGAAATGGATTTCACCCAAAATGACGTACCTAAACTCCCAGTTTAGGTACGTACTTTTTTATTAAAAATTGAAAAACATCCAAAAAAAAGGCTTTTTCTGGAAAAGTCATTTAAGGGTGTGTTTGTAGTGATATTAGAAGTGTTTAGAGTGGTTTGAGGCCAAATTCATTGGGAAAATGGATTTCACCCAAAATGACGTACCTAATCCAGACTTTAGGTACGTACTATTTTTTAAAAAATTGAAAAATTCAAAATAAAGGCTTTTTCTGGAAAAGACTTTTAAGAATGTGTTTGTAGTGATATTACAAGTGTTTAGAGTGGTGTGAGGCCAAATTCATGGGAAAATGGTTTTCACCCAAAATGACGTACCTAAACTCCAAGTTTAGGTACGTACTTTTTTTTTTTTAAAATACAAAAATTCAAAATAAAGGCTTTTTCTGGAAAAGACATTGAAGAGTGTGTTTGTAGTGATATTAGAAGTGTTTAGAGTTGTTTGAGGCCAAATTCATTGGGAAAATGGATTTCACCCAAAATGACCTACCTAAACTCAGACATTAGGTACATATTTTTTTTTAAAAATTGAAAAATTCAAAACAAAGGCTTTTTCTGGAGAAGACTTTTTAAACTGTGTTTGTAATGATATTACAAGTGTTTACAGTGGTTTGAGGTCAAATTCATGGGGGGAAATGGATTTCACCCAAAATGACGTACCTATACTCAAACTTTAGGTACGTACTTTTTTTTTTAAAAATAGAAAAAATTCAAAAAAAGGCTTTTTCTGGAAAAGACATTTAAGAGTGTGTTTGTAATGATATTACAAGTGTTTAGAGTGGTTTGAGGTCAAATTCATGGGGGGAAATGGATTTCACCCAAAATGACGTACCTAAACTCCGAGTTTAGGTACGTACTTTTTTTTTTAAAATTGAAAAAATCAAAATAAAGGCTTTTTCTGGAAAAGACTTTTAAGAATGTGTTTGTAATGATATTACAAGTGTTTAGAGTGGTTTGAGGCCAAATTCATGGGGAAAATGGTTTTCACCCAAAATGACGTACCTAAACTCCAAGTTAAGGTACGTACTTTTTTTTTTAAAAAATCAAAAAATTCAAAAAAAGGCTTTTTCTGGAAAAGACATTTAAGAGTGTGTTTGTAATGATATTACAAGTGTTTAGAGTGGTTTGAGGTCAAATTTATTGGGGGGAAATGGATTTCACCCAAAATGACGTACCTAAACTCCGAGTTTAGGTACGTACTTTTTTTTTAAAAATTGAAAAAATCAAAATAAAGGCTTTTTCTGGAAAAGACTTTTAAGAATGTGTTTGTAATGATATTACAAGTGTTTAGAGTGGTTTGAGGCCAAATTCATGGGGAAAATGGTTTTCACCCAAATTGACGTACCTAAACTCCAAGTTTAGGTACGTACTTTTTTTTTTTTTAAATCAAAAAATTCAAAATAAAGGCTTTTTCTGGAAAAGACATTGAAGAGTGTGTTTGTAATGATATTACAAGTGTTTAGAGTGGTTTGAGGCCAAATTCATGGGGAAAATGGATTTCACCCAAAATGACGTACCTAAACTCAGACCTTAGGTACATACTTTTTTTTTAAAATTGAAAAATTCAAAATAAAGGCTTTTTCTGGAAAAGACATTTAAGAGTGTGTTTGTAATGATATTACAAGTGTTGAGAGTGGTTTGAGGTCAAATTCATGGGGGGAAATGGATTTCACCCAAAATGACGTACCTAAACTCCCAGTTTAGGTACGTACTTTTTTATTAAAAATTGAAAAACATCAAAATAAAGGCTTTTTCTGGAAAAGACATTTAAGGGTGTGTTTGTAGTGATATTACAAGTTTTTAGAGTGGTGTGAGGCCAAATTCATGGGAAAATGGATTTCACCCAAAATGACGTACCTAAACTCCGAGTTTAGGTACGTACTATTTAAACAAAAATTGAAAAATTCAAAATAAAGGCTTTTTCTGGAAAAGACTTTTAAGAATGTGTTTGTAATGATATTACAAGTGTTTAGAGTGGTTTGAGGCCAAATTCATGGGGAAAATGGTATTCACCCATAATGACGTACCTATACTCAGACTTAAGGTACGTACTTTTTTTTTAAAAAATAAAAAAAATACCAAAAAAAGGCTTTTTCTGGAAAAGACTTTTAAGAATGTGTTTGTAATGATATTACAAGTGGTTAGAGTGGTTTGAGGTCAAATTCATGGGGGAAAATGGATTTCACCCAAAATGACGTACCTAAACTCCGAGTTTAGGTACGTACTTTTTTTTTAAAAATTGAAAAAATCAAAATTAAGGCTCTTTCTGGAAAAGACTTTTAAGAATGTGTTTGTAATGATATTACAAGTGTTTAGAGTGGTTTGAGGCCAAATTCATGGGGAAAATGGATTTCACCCAAAATGACGTACCTATACTCAAACTTAAGTTACATACTTTTTTTTAAAAAAATGAAAAATTCAAAAAAAGGCTTTTTCTGGAAAAGACATTTAAGAGTGTGTTTGTAATGATATTACAAGTGTTTAGAGTGGTTTGAGGTCAAATTCATGGGGGGAAATGGATTTCACCCAAAATGACGTACCTAAACTCCGAGTTTAGGTACGTACTTTTTTTTTAAAAATTGAAAAAATCAAAATAAAGGCTTTTTCTGGAAAAGACTTTTAAGAATGTGTTTGTAATGATATTACAAGTGTTTAGAGTGGTTTGAGGCCAAATTCATGGGGAAAATGGTTTTCACCCAAAATGACGTACCTAAACTCCAAGTTTAGGTACGTACTTTTTTTTTTTTTAAATCAAAAAAATTCAAAATAAAGGCTTTTTCTGGAAAAGACATTGAAGAGTGTGTTTGTAATGATATTACAAGTGTTTAGAGTGGTTTGAGGCCAAATTCATGGGGAAAATGGATTTCACCCAAAATGACGTACCTAAACTCAGACATTAGGTACATGTACATACTTTTTTTTTAAAATTGAAAAATTCAAAATAAAGACTTTTTCTGTAAAAGACATTTAATAGTGTGTTTGTAATGATATTACAAGTGTTTAGAGTGGTTTGAGGTCAAATTCATGGGGGGAAATGGATTTCACCCAAAATGACGTACCTAAACTCCCAGTTTAGGTACGTACTTTTTTATTAAAAATTGAAAAACATCAAAATAAAGGCTTTTTCTGGAAAAGACATTTAAGGGTGTGTTTGTAGTGATATTACAAGTTTTTAGAGTGGTGTGAGGCCAAATTCATGGGAAAATGGATTTCACCCAAAATGACGTACCTAAACTCCGAGTTTAGGTACGTACTATTTAAACAAAAATTGAAAAATTCAAAATAAAGGCTTTTTCTGGAAAAGACATTTAAGAGTGTGTTTGTAATGATATTACAAGTGTTTAGAGTGGTTTGAGGCCAAATTCATGGGGAAAATGGATTTCACCCAAAATGACGTACCTAAACTCAGACCTTAGGTACATACTTTTTTTTTAAAATTGAAAAATTCAAAATAAAGGCTTTTTCTGGAAAAGACATTTAAGAGTGTGTTTGTAATGATATTACAAGTGTTTAGAGTGGTTTGAGGTCAAATTCATGGGGGGAAATGGATTTCACCCAAAATGACGTACCTAAACTCCCAGTTTAGGTACGTACTTTTTTATTAAAAATTGAAAAACATCAAAATAAAGGCTTTTTCTGGAAAAGACATTTAAGGGTGTGTTTGTAGTGATATTACAAGTTTTTAGAGTGGTGTGAGGCCAAATTCATGGGAAAATGGATTTCACCCAAAATGACGTACCTAAACTCCGAGTTTAGGTACGTACTATTTAAAAAAAAATTGAAAAATTCAAAATAAAGGCTCTTTCTGGAAAAGACTTTTAAGAATGTGTTTGTAATGATATTACAAGTGGTTAGAGTGGTTTGAGGTCAAATTCATGGGGGAAAATGGATTTCACCCAAAATGACGTACCTAAACTCCGAGTTTAGGTACGTACTTTTTTTTAAAAAATTGAAAAAATCAAAATAAAGGCTTTTTCTGGAAAAGACTTTTAAGAATGTGTTTGTAATGATATTACAAGTGTTTAGAGTGGTTTGAGGCCAAATTCATGGGGAAAATGGTTTTCACCCAAAATGACGTACCTATACTCAAACTTTAGGTACGTACTTTTTTTTTTAAAAATAAAAAAAAATCCCAAAAAAGGCTTTTTCTGGAAAAGACTTTTAAGAATGTGTTTGTAGTGATATTACAAGTGGTTAGAGTGCTTTGAGGCCAAATTCATGGGGGGAAATGGATTTCACCCAAAATGACGTACCTAAACTCCGAGTTTAGGTACGTACTCTTTTATTAAAAATTGAAAAACATCAAAATAAAGGCTTTTTCTGGAAAAGACATTTAAGGGTGTGTTTGTAGTGATATTACAAGTTTTTAGAGTGGTGTGAGGCCAAATTCATGGGAAAATGGATTTCACCCAAAATGACGTACCTAAACTCCAAGTTTAGGTACGTACTTTTTTTTTTTAAAAATCAAAAAATTCAAAAAAAGGCTTTTTTTCTGGAAAAGACATTTAAGAGTGTGTTTGGAATGATATTACAAGTGTTTAGATTGGTTTGAGGCCAAATTCATAGGGGAAATGGATTTCACCCAAAATGACGTACCTAAACTCAGACTTTAGTTACGTACTTTTAAAAAAAAAAAAAAAAAAAAAAATAAAGGCTTTTTTCTGGAAAAGACATTTAACAGTGTTTTTGTAATGATATTACAAGTGTTTAGAGTGGTTTGAGGTCAAATTCATGGGGGGAAATAGATTTCACCCAAAATGACGTACCTAAACTCATACTTTAGGTACGTACTTTTAAAAAAAAATTAAAAAATTCAAAATAAAGGCTTTTTTCTGGAAAAGACATTTAACAGTGTGTTTGTAATGATATTACAAGTGTTTAGAGTGGTTTGAGGTCAAATTCATGGGGAGAAATAGATTTCACCCAAATTGACGTACCTAAACTCCCAGTTTAGGTACGTACTTTTTTATTAAAAATAGAAAAACATCAAAATAAAGGCTTTTTCTGGAAAAGACATTTAAGAATGTGTTTGTAATGATATTACAGGTGTTTAGAGTGGTCTGAGACCAAATTCATGGGGAAAATGTTTTTCACCCAAAATGACGTACATAAACCCCGAGTTAAGGTACGTACTATTTAAAAAAAATTAAAAAATTAAAAATAAAGGCTTTTTCTGGAAAATACTTTTAAGAATGTGTTTGTAATGATATTACAAGTGTTTAGAGTAGTTTGAGGTCAAATTCATGGGGGAAAATGGATTTCACCCAAAATGACGTATATAAACTCCGAGTTTAGGTACGTACTTTTTTAAAAAAAATTGAAAAATCAAAATAAAGGCTTTTTCTGGAAAAGACTTTTAAGAGTGTGTTTGTAATGATATTACAAGTGTTTAGAGTGGTTTGAGGCCAAATTCATGGGGAAAATGGATTTCACACAAAATGACGTACCTAAACTCCCAGTTTAGGTACGTACTTTTTTTTGAAAAATTTATAGAATTCAAAATAAAGGCTTTTTCTGGAAAAGACTTTTAAGAGTGTGTTTGTAATGATATTACAAGTGTTCAGAGTGGTTTGAGGCCAAATTCATGGGGAAAATGGATTTCACACAAAATGACGTACCTAAACTCCGAGTTTAGGTACGTACTTTTTTTTTTTAAATTGAAAAATTCAAAATAAAGGCTTTTTCTGGAAAATACATTTAAGAGTGTGTTTGTAATGATATTACAAGTGTTTAGATTGGTTTGAGGTCAAATTCATGGGGGAAATGGATTTCACCCAAAATGACGTACCTAAACTCCCAGTTTAGGTACGTACTTTTTTCATTAAAAATTGAAAAACATCAAAACAAAGGCTTTTTCTGGAAAAGACTTTTAAGAATGTGTTTGTAATGATATTACAAGTGTTTAGAGTGGTTTGAGGCCAAATTCATGGGGAAAATGGATTTCACCCAAAATGACGTACCTAAACTCCGAGTTTAGGTACGTACTTTTTTTTTAAAAATTGAAAAATTCAAAATAAAGGCTTTTTCTGGAAAAGACATTTAAGAGTGTGTTTGTAATGATATTACAAGTGTTTAGATTGGTTTGAGGTCAAATTCATGGGGGAAATGGATTTCACCCAAAATGACGTACATGTACCTAAACTCCCAGTTTAGGTACGTACTTTTTATTAAAAATTGAAAAACATCAAAACAAAGGCTTTTTCTGGAAAAGACTTTTAAGAATGTGTTTGTAATGATATTACAAGTGTTTAGAGTGGTTTGAGGCCAAATTCATGGGGAAAATGGATTTCACCCAAAATGACGTACCTAAACTCCGAGTTTAAGTACGTATTTTTTTTTAAAAAATGAAAACTTCAAAATAAAGGCTTTTTCTGGAAAAGACATTTAAGAGTGTGTTTGTAATGATATTACAAGTGTTTAGATTGGTTTGAGGCCAAATTCATGGGGAAAATGGATTTCACCCAAAATGACGTACATAAACCCCGAGTTTAGGTACGTACTATTTAAAAAAAATTGAAAAATTCAAAATAAAGGTTTTTTCTGGAAAATACTTTTAAGAATGTGTTTGTAATGATATTACAAGTGTTTAGAGTGGTTTGAGGTCAAATTCATGGGGGAAAATGGATTTCACCCAAAATGACGTATCTAAACTCCGTTTTGGTACGTACTTTTTAAAAAAAAAAATGAAAAATCAAAATAAAGGCTTTTTCTGGAAAATACTTTTAAGAAAGTGTTTGTAATGATTTTACAGGTGTTTAGAGTGGTTTGAGGCCAAATTCATGGGGGAAATGGTTTTCACCCAAAATGACGTACCTAAACTCCAAGTTTAGGTACGTACTTTTTTTTTTTTAAATCAAAAAATTCAAAAAAAGGCTTTTTCTGGAAAAGACATTTAAGAGTGTGTTTGTAATGATATTACAAGTGTTTAGAGTGGTTTGAGGCCAAATTCATGGGGAAAATGGATTTCACACAAAATGACGTACCTAAACTCCGAATTTAGGTACGTACTTTTAATTAAAAATTGAAAAACATCAAAACAAAGGCTTTTTCTGGAAAAGACTTTTAAGAATGTGTTTGTAATGATATTACAAGTGTTTAGAGTGGTTTGAGGCCAAATTCATGGGGAAAATGGATTTCACCCAAAATGACGTACCTAAACTCCGAGTTTAAGTACGTATTTTTTTTTAAAAATTGAAAAATTCAAAATAAAGGCTTTTTCTGGAAAAGACATTTAAGAGTGTGTTTGTAATGATATTACAAGTGTTTAGATTGGTTTGAGGCCAAATTCATGGGGAAAATGGATTTCACCCAAAATGACGTACATAAACCCCGAGTTTAGGTACGTACTATTTAAAAAAAAATTGAAAAATTCAAAATAAAGGTTTTTTTCTGGAAAATACTTTTAAGAATGTGTTTGTAATGATATTACAAGTGTTTAGAGTGGTTTGAGGTCAAATTCATGGGGGAAAATGGATTTCACCCAAAATGACGTACCTAAAACTCCCAGTTTAGGTACGTACTTTTTTATTAAAAACTGAAAAAACATCAAAATAAAGGCTTTTTCTGGAAAAGACATTTAAGGGTGTGTTTATAGTAATATTACAAGTTTTTAGAGTGGTGTGAGGCCAAATTCATGGGAAAATGGATTTCACCCAAAATGACGTACCTAAACTCCAAGTTTAGGTACGTACTTTTTTTTTTTTTAAATCAAAAAATTCAAAAAAAGGCTTTTTCTGGAAAAGACATTTAAGAGTGTGTTTGTAATGATACTACAAGTGTTTAGATTGGTTTGAGGCCAAATTCATGGGGAAAATGGATTTCACACAAAATGACGTACTTAATCTCCGAATTTAGGTACGTACTTTTTTATTAAAAATTGAAAAACATCAAAACAAAGGCTTTTTCGGGAAAAGATTTTGAAGAAAGTGTTTGTAATGATTTTACAGGTGTTTAGAGTGGTTTGAGGCAAAATTCATGGGGGAAATGGTTTTCACCCAAAATGACGTACCTTAACTCAAAGTTTAGGTACGTACTTTTTTTTTTTAAATCAAAAAATTCAAAAAAAGGCTTTTTCTGGAAAATACTTTTAAGAATGTGTTTGTAATGATATTACAAGTGTTTAGAGTGGTTTGAGGTCAAATTCATGGGGGGAAATGGATTTCACCCAAAATGACGTACCTAAACTCCCAGTTTAGGTACGTACTTTTTATTAAAAATTGAAAAACATCAAAACAAAGGCTTTTTCTGGAAAAGACTTTTAAGAATGTGTTTGTAATGATATTACAAGTGTTTAGAGTGGTTTGAGGCCAAATTCATGGGGAAAATGGATTTCACCCAAAATGACGTACCTAAACTCAGACTTAAGTTACATACTTTTTTTTAAAAAAATGAAAAATTCAAAATAAAGGCTTTTTCTGGAAAAGACATTTAAGAGTGTGTTTGTAATGATATTACAAGTGTTTAGATTGGTTTGAGGCCAAATTCATGGGGAAAATGGATTTCACCCAAAATGACGTACATAAACCCCGAGTTTAGGTACGTACTATTTAAAAAAAAATTGAAAAATTCAAAATAAAGGTTTTTTCTGGAAAATACTTTTAAGAATGTGTTTGTAATGATATTACAAGTGTTTAGAGTGGTTTGAGGTCAAATTCATGGGAGGAAATGGATTTCACCCAAAATGACGTACCTAAACTCCCAGTTTAGGTACGTACTTTTTTATTAAAAATTGAAAAACATCAAAATAAAGGCTTTTTTCTGGAAAAGACATTTAAGGGTGTGTTTGTAGTGATATTACAAGTTTTTAGAGTGGTGTGAGGCCAAATTCATGGGAAAATGGATTTCACCCAAAATGACGTACCTAAACTCCCAGTTTAGGTACGTACTTTTTTTTTTTAAATCAAAAATTCAAAAAAAGGCTTTTTCTGGAAAAGACTTTTAAGAGTGTGTTTGTAATGATACTACAAGTGTTTAGAGTGGTTTGAGGCCAAATTCATGGGGAAAATGGATTTCACACAAAATGACGTACCTAAACTCCGAATTTAGGTACGTACTTTTTTATTAAAAATTGAAAAACATCAAAACAAAGGCTTTTTCTGGAAAAGATTTTTAAGAATGTGTTTGTAATGATACTACAAGTGTTTAGAGTGGTTTGAGGCCAAATTCATGGGGAAAATGGATTTCACCCTAAACTCCGAGTTTAAGTACGTACTTTTTTTTAAAAAATGAAAAATTCAAAATAAAGGCTTTTTCTGGAAAAGACATTTAAGAGTGTGTTTGTAATGATATTACAAGTGTTTAGTTTGGTTTGAGGCCAAATTCATGGGGAAAATGGATTTCACCCAAAATGACGTACATAAACTCCGAGTTTAGGTACGTACTTTTTAAAAAAATATTGAAAAAATCAAAATAAATGCTTTTTCTGGAAAAGACTTTTAAGAAAGTGTTTGTAATGATTTTACAGGTGTTTAGAGTGGTTTGAGGCCAAATTCAGTGGGAAAATGGTTTTCACCCATAATGACGTACCTAAACTCCGAGTTTAGGTACGTACTTTTTTTTTAAAAATTGAAAAATTCAAAATAAAGGCTTTTTCTGGAAAAGACATTTAAGAGTGTGTTTGTAATGATATTACAAGTGTTTAGAGTGGTTTGAGGCCAAATTCATGGGGAAAATGGATTTCACCCAAAATGACGTACCTAAACTCCGAGTTTAGGTACGTACTTTTTTTTTAAAAATTGAAAAATTCAAAATAAAGGCTTTTCCTGGAAAAGACATTTAAGAGTGTGTTTGTAATGATATTACAAGTGTTTAAAGTGGTTTGAGGTCAAATCCATGGGGGGAAATGGATTTCACCCAAAATGACGTACTTTTTTATTAAAAATTGAAAAACATCAAAACAAAGGCTTTTTTCTGGAAAAGACTTTTAAGAATGTGCTTGTAATGATATTACAAGTGTTTAGAGTGGTTTGAGGCCAAATTCATGGGGAAAATGGATTTCACCCAAAATGACGTACCTAAACTCCGAGTTTAAGTACGTACTTTTTTTTAAAAATTGAAAAATTCAAAATAAAGGCTTTTTCTGGAAAATACATTTAAGAGTGTGTTTGTAATGATATTACAAGTGTTTATATTGGTTCGAGGCCAAATTCATGGGGAAAATGGATTTCACCCAAAATGACGTACCTAAACTCTAAGTTTAGGTACGTAATTTTTTTTTTTAAATGAAAAAATTCAAAAAAAGGCTTTTTCTGGAAAAGACATTTAAGAGTGTGTTTGTAAT
Source organism: Gibbula magus (assembly GCA_936450465.1). NCBI lineage: Eukaryota > Metazoa > Mollusca > Gastropoda > Trochida > Trochidae > Gibbula > Gibbula magus. Next base: position 19,866,899 of record OW388295.1, read on the forward strand.
GATATTACAAGTGTTTAGAGTGGTTTGAGGCCAAATTCATAGGGAAAATGGATTTCACCCAAAATGACGTACCTAAACTCCGAGTTTAGGTACGTACTTTTTTTTAAAAAATTGAAAAATTCAAAGTAAAGGCTTTTTCTGGAAAAGACATTTAAGAGTGTGTTTGTAATGATAATACCAGTGTTTAGATTGGTTTGAGGTCAAATTCATTGGGGGAAATGGATTTCACCCAAAATGATGTACCTAAACTCCGAGTTTAGGTACTTACTTTTTTTAAAAAAAAATTGAAAATTCAAAATAAAGGCTTTTTCTGGAAAAGACTTTTAAGAATGTGTTTGTTATGATATTACAAGTGTTTAAAGTGGTTTGAGGTCAAATTCATGGGTGAAAATGGATTTCACCCAAAATGACGTACCTAAACTCCGAGATAAGGTACGTACTTTTAAAAAAAAATATTGAAAAAATCAAAATAAACGCTTTTTCTGGAAAAGACTTTTAAGAAAGTGTTTGTAATGATTTTACAGGTGTTTAGAGTGGTTTGAGGCCAAATTCATGGGGAAAATGGTTTTCACCCATAATGACGTACCTAAACTCCAAGTTACACTATTTAAACAAAAATAAAAAAATTCAAAATAAAGGCTCTTTCCGGAAAAGACTTTTAAGAATGTGTTTGTAATGATATTACAAGTGTTTAGAGTGGTTTGAGGCCGAATTCATGGGGAAAATGGTTTTCACCCAAAATGACGTACCTATACTCAAACTTAAGGTACGTACTTTTTTTTTAAAAAATAAATTTTTTTTTTAAAAAAGGCTTTTTCTGGAAAAGACTTTTAAGAATGTGTTTGTAATGGTATTACAAGTGGTTAGAGTGGTTTGAGGTCAAATTCATGGGGGAAAATGGATTTCACCCAAAATGACGTACCTAAACTCCGAGTTTAGGTACGTACTTTTTAAAAAAAAATTGAAAAAATCAAAATAAAGGCTCTTTCTGGAAAAGACTTTTAAGAATGTGTTTGTAATGACATTACAAGTGTTTAGAGTGGTTTGAGGCCAAATTCATGGGGGGAAATGGTTTTCACCCAAAATGACGTACCTATACTCAAACTTTAGGTACGTACTTTTTTTTAAAAAAATAAAAAAAATTCAAAAAAAAGGCTTTTTCTGGAAAAGACATTTAAGGGTGTGTTTGTAGTGATATTACAAGTTTTTAGAGTGGTGTGAGGCCAAATTCATGGGAAAATGGATTTCACCCAAAATGACGTACCTAAACTCCAAGTTTAGGTACGTACTTATTTTTTTTAAAAATCAAAAAATTCAAAAAAAGGCTTTTTTTCTGGAAAAGACATTTAAGAGTGTGTTTGTAATGATATTACAAGTGTTTAGATTGGTTTGAGGCCAAATTCATGGGGAAAATTGATTTCACCCAAAATGACGTACCTAAACTCATACTTTAGGTACGTACTTTTAACAAAAAATTAAAAAATTCAAAATAAAGGCTTTTTTCTGGAAAAGACATTTAACAGTGTGTTTGTAATGATATTACAAGTGTTTATAGTGGTTTGAGGTCAAATTCATGGGGGGAAATAGATTTCACCCAAATTGTCGTACCTAAACTCCCAGTTTAGGTACGTACTTTTTTATTAAAAATAGAAAAACATCAAAATAAAGGCTTTTTCTGGAAAAGACATTTAAGAATGTGTTTGTAATGATATTACAGGTGTTTAGAGTGGTTTGAGACCAAATTCATGGGGGAAATGGTTTTCACCCAAAATGACGTACCTAAACTCCAAGTTTAGGTATGTACTTTTTTTTATAAAAATCAAAAAATTCAAAAAAATTCTTTTTCTGGAAAAGACATTTAAGAGTGTGTTTGTAATGATATTACAAGTGTTTAGAGTGGTTTGAGGTCAAATTCATGGGGAAAATGGATTTCACCCAAAATGACGTACCTAAACTCAGACTTTAGGTACATACTTTTTAAAAAAAAATTAAAAAATTCAAAATAAAGGCTTTTTCTGGAAAAGACATTTAAGAGTGTGTTTGGAATGATATTACAAGTGTTTAGAGTGGTTTGAGGTCAAATTCATGGGGGGAAATGGATTTCACCCAAAATGACGTACCTAAACTAAGACTTTAGGTACGTACTTTTTAAAAAAAAATGAAAAATTCAAAATAAAGGCTTTTTCTGGAAAAGACATTTAAGAGTGTGTTTGTAATGATATTACAAGTGTTTAGAGTGGTTTGAGGCCAAATTCATGGGGGGAAATGGATTTCACCCAAAATGACGTACCTAAACTCCAAGTTTAGGTACGTACTTTTTTTTTTTTAAATTGAAAAATTCAAAATAAAGGCTTTTTCTGGAAAAGACTTTTAAGAATGTGTTTGTAATGATATTACAAGTGTTTAGAGTGGTTTGAGGTCAAATTCATGGGGGGGAATGGATTTCACCCAAAATGACGTACCTAAACTCCGAGTTTAGGTAGGTACTTTTTAAAAAAAAATGAAAAATTCAAAATAAAGGCTTTTTCTGGAAAAGACATTTAAGAGTGTGTTTGTAATGATATTACAAGTGTTTAGAGTGGTTTGAGGCCAAATTCATGGGGGGAAATGGATTTCACCCAAAATGACGTACCTAAACTCCAAGTTTAGGTACGTACTTTTTTTTTTTTAAATTGAAAAATTCAAAATAAAGGCTTTTTCTGGAAAAGACTTTTAAGAATGTGTTTGTAATGATATTACAAGTGTTTAGAGTGGTTTGAGGTCAAATTCATGGGGGGAAATGGATTTCACCCAAAATGACGTACCTAAACTCCGAGTTTAGGTAGGTACTTTTTAAAAAAAAATTGAAAAAATCAAAATGAAAGCTTTTTCTGGAAAAGACATTGAAGAGTGTGTTTGTAATGATATTACAAGTGTTTAGAGTGGTTTGAGGCCAAATTCATGGGGAAAATGGATTTAACCCAAAATGACGTACCTAAACTCCAAGTTTAGGTACGTACTTTTTTTTTTTTTTAAATAAAAAAATTCAAAAAAAGGCTTTTTTTCTGGAAAAGACATTTAAGAGTGTGTTTGTAATGACGTACTTTTTCTTAAAAATTGAAAAATTCAAAATAAAGGCTTTTTCTGGAAAAGACATTTAAGAGTGTGTTTGTAATGATATTACAAGTGTTTATATTGGTTTGAGGCCAAATTCATGGGGAAAATGGATTTCACCCAAAATGACGTACCTAAACTCCAAGTTTAGGTACGTACTTTTTTTTTTTTAAATCAAAAAATTCAAAAAAAGGCTTTTTCTGGAAAAGACATTTAAGAGTGTGTTTGTAATGATATTACAAGTGTTTAGATTGGTTTGAGGCCAATTTCATGGGGAAAATGGATTTCACCCATAATGACGTACCTAAACTCAGACTTTAGGTACGTACTTTTTTTTAAAAAATTGAAAAATTCAAAATAAAGGCTTTTTCTGGAAAAGACATTTAAGGGTGTGTTTATAGTGATATTACTAGTTTTTAGAGTGGTGTGAGGCCAAATTCATGGGAAAATAGATTTCACCCAAAATGACGTACCTAAACTCCGAGTTTAAGTACGTACTTTTTTTTAAAAATTGAAAAATTCAAAATAAAGGCTTTTTCTGGAAAAGACATTTAAGAGTCTGTTTGTAATGATATTACAAGTGTTTATATTGGTTTGAGGCCAAATTCATGGGGAAAATGGATTTCACCCAAAATGACGTACCTAAACTCCCAGTTTAGGTACGTACTTTTTTTTTAAAAATGAAAAATTCAAAATAAAGGCTTTTTCTGGAAAAGACATTTAAGAGTGTGTTTGTAATGATATTACAAGTGTGTAGAGTGGTTTGAGGTCAAATTCATGGGGGAAAATGTAATCACCCAAAATGACGTACCTAAACTCCCAGTTTAGGTACGTACTTTTTTATTAAAAATTGAAAAACATCAAAATAAAGGCTTTTTCTGGAAAAGACATTGAAGAGTGTGTTTGTAGTGATATTACAAGTGTTTAGAGTGGTTTGAGGCCAAATTCATTGGGAAAATGGATTTCACCCAAAATGACCTACCTAAACTCAGACATTAGGTACATACTTTTTTTTAAAAATTGAAAAATTCAAAACAAAGGCTTTTTCTGGAAAAGACATTTAAGGGTGTGTTTTTAATGATATTACAAGTTTTTAGAGTGGTGTGAGGTCAAATTCATGGGAAAATAGATTCCACCCAAAATGACGTAGCTAAACTCCGAGTTAAGGTACGTACTTTTTTTTTTTAAATTAAAAAATTCAAAATAAAGGCTTTTTCTGGAGAAGACTTTTCAAACGGTGTTTGTAATGATATTACAAGTGTTTAGAGTGGTTTGAGGTCAAATTCATGGGGGGAAATGGATTTCATCCAAAATGACGTACCTAAACTCCGAGTTTAGTAAGGTATTTTTTTTTAAATAATTGAAAAAATCAAAATAAAGGCTTTTTCTGGAAAAGACATTTAAGAGTGTGTTTGTAATGATATTACACGTGTTTAGAGTGGTTTGAGGCCAAATTAATGGGAAAATGGATTTCACCCAAAATAACGTACCTAAACTCAGACTTAAGTTACATACTTTTTTTTAAAAATTGAAAAATTCAAAATAAAGGCTTTTTCTGGAAGAGACATTTAAGAGTGTGTTTGTAATGATATTACAAGTGTTTAGAGTGGTTTGAGGTCAAATTCATGGGGGGAAATGGATTTCACCCAAAATGACGTACCTAAACTCCGAGTTTAGCTACGTACTTTTTTTTTAAAAATTGAAAAAATCAAAATAAAGGCTTTTTCTCGAAAAGACTTTTAAGAATGCGTTTGTAATGATATTACAGGTGTTAAGAGTGGTTTGACGCCAAATTCATGGGGAAAATGGTTTTCATCCAAAATGACGTACCTAAACTCCAAGTTTAGGTACGTACTTTTTTTTTTTTTAAATAAAAAAATTCAAAATAAAGGCTTTTTCTGGAAAAGACATTTAAGGGTGTGTTTGTAATGATATTACAAGTGTTTAGAGTGGTTTGAGGCCATACTCATGGGGAAAATGGATTTCACCCTAAATGACGTACCTAAACTCCGAGTTTAGGTACATACTTTTTTTTAAAAATTGAAAAATTCAAAATAAAGACTTTTTCTGTAAAAGACATTTAAGAGTGTGTTTGTAATGATATTACAAGTGTTTAGAGTGGTTTGAGGTCAAATTCATGGGGGGAAATGGATTTCACCCAAAATGACGTACCTAAACTCCCAGTTTAGGTACGTACTTTTTTATTAAAATTTGAAAAACATCAAAATAAAGGCTTTTTCTGGAAAAGACATTTAAGGGTGTGTTTGTAGTGATATTACAAGTTTTTAGAGTGGTGTGAGGCCAAATTATTGGGAAAATGGATTTCACCCAAAATGACGTACCTAAACTCCGAGTTTAGGTACGTACTATTTAAACAAAAATTGAAAAATTCAAAATAAAGGCTCTTTCTGGAAAAGACTTTTAAGAATGTGTTTGTAATGATATTACAAGTGTTTAGAGTGGTTTGAGGCCAAATTCATGGGGAAAATGGTTTTCACCCAAAATGACGTACCTATACTCAAACTTAAGTTACATACTTTTTTTAAAAAAATGAAAAATTCAAAAAAAAGGCTTTTTCTGGAAAAGACTTTTAAGAATGTGTTTGTAATGATATTACAAGTGGTTAGAGTGGTTTGAGGTCAAATTCATGGGGGAAAATGGATTTCACCCAAAATGACGTACATAAACTCCGAGTTTAGGTACGTACTTTTTAAAATAAAAATTTAGAAAATCAAAATAAAGGCTCTTTCTGGAAAAGACTTTTAAGAATGTGTTTGTAATGATATTACAAGTGTTTAGAGTGGTTTGAGGCCAAATTCATGGGGAAAATGGTTTTCACCCAAGATGACGTACCTATACTCAAACTTTAGGTACGTACTTTTTTTTTTTAAACTAAAAAAAATTCAAAAAAAAGGCTTTTTCTGGAAAAGACTTTTAAGAATGTGTTTGTAATGATATTACAAGTGGTTAGAGTGGTTTGAGGTCAAATTCATGGGGGAAAATGGATTCCACCCAAAATGACGTACCTAAACTCCGAGTTTAGGTACGTACTTTTTAAAAAAAAATTTAAAAAATCAAAATAAAGGCTCTTTCTGTAAAAGACTTTTAAGAATGTGTTTGTAATGATATTACAAGTGTTTAGAGTGGTTTGAGGCCAAATTCATGGGGAAAATGGTTTTCACCCAAAATGACTTACCTATACTCAAACTTTAGGTACGTACTTTTTTTTTTAAAAATAGAAAAAATTCAAAAAAAGGCTTTTTCTGGAAAAGACATTTAAGAGTGTGTTTGTAATGATATTACAAGTGTTTAGATTGGTTTGAGGCCAAATTCATGGGGGGAAATGGATTTCACCCAAAATGACGTACCTAAACTCCCAGTTTAGGTACGTACTTTTTTCATAAAAATTGATAGAATTCAAAATAAAGACTTTTTCTGTAAAAGACATTTAAGAGTGTGTTTGTAATGATATTACAAGTGTTTAGAGTGGTTTGAGGTCAAATTCATGGTTGGAAATGGATTTCACCCAAAATGACGTACCTAAACTCCCAGTTTAGGTACGTACTTTTTTCATTAAAAATTGAAAAACATCAAAATAAAGGCTTTTTCTGGAAAAGACATTTAAGGATGTGTTTATAGTAATATTACAAGTTTTTAGAGTGGTGTGAGGCCAAATTCATGGGAAAATGGATTTCACCCAAAATGACGTACCCAAACTCCGAGTTTAGGTACGTACTATTTAAACAAAAATTGAAAAATTCAAAATAAAGGCTCTTTCTGGAAAAGACTTTTAAGAATGTGTTTGTAATGATATTACAAGTGTTTAGAGTGGTTTGAGGCCAAATTCATGGGGAAAATGGTTTTCACCCAAAATGACGTACCTATAATCAAACTTTAGGTACGTACTTTTTTTTTTTAAATAAAAAAATTTTAAAAAAGGCTTTTTCTGGAAAAGACTTTTAAGAATGTGTTTGTAATGATATTACAAGTGGTTAGAGTGGTTTGAGGTCAAATTCATGGGGGAAAATGGATTTCACCCAAAATGACGTACCTAAACTCCGAGTTTAGGTACGTACTTTTTAAAAACAAATTGAAAAAATCAAAATAAAGGCTCTTTCTGTAAAAGACTTTTAAGAATGTGTTTGTAATGATATTACAAGTGTTTAGAGTGGTTTGAGGCCAAATTCATGGGGAAAATGGTTTTCACCCAAAATGACGTACCTATACTCAAACTTTAGGTACGTACTTTTTTTTTAAAAAATAGAAAAAATTCAAAAAAAGGCTTTTTCTGGAAAAGACATTTAAGAGTGTGTTTGTAATGATATTTCAAGTGTTTAGATTGGTTTGATGCCAAATTCATGGGGGAAATAGATTTCACCCAAAATGACGTACCTAAACTCCGAGTTTAGGTACGTACTTTTTTTTAAAAAATTGAAAAAATTTAAAATAAAGCCTTTTTCTGGGAAAGACATTTAAGAGTGTGTATGTAATGATATTATAAGTGTTTAGAGTGGTTTGAGGCCAAATTCATGGGGGAAATGGATTTCACCAAAAATGACGAACCTAAACTCCGAGTTTAGGTAAGTACTTTATTCCAAAAAAATAAAAAAATTCAAAATAAAGGCTTTTTCTGGAAAAGACATTTAAGAGTGTGTATGTAATGATGTTATAAGTGCTTAGAGTGGTTTGAGGCCAAATTCATGGGGGAAATGGATTTCACCCAAAATGACGTACCTAAATTCCGAGTTTAGTTACGTACATTTTAAAAGAAATTAAAAAATTCAAAATAAAGGCTTTTTCTGGAAAAGACATTTAAGAGTGTGTTTGTAGTGATGTTACAAGTTTTTAGAGTGGTTTGAAGCCAAATTCATGGGGAAAATGGATTTCACCCAAAATGACGTACCTAAACTGCTAGTTTAGGTACGTATTTTTTTTTTAAAAATTGAAAAAAATCAAAATAAAGGATTTTCTGTGTTTATAATGATATTACCAGTGTTTAGAGTGGTTTGAGGCCAAATTCATTGGGGAAAATGGATTTCACCCAAAATGAAGTACCGAAACTCCGAGTTTAGGTACGTACTTTTGTTTTAAAAATTGAAAAACATCAAAATAAAGGCTTTTTCTGAAAAATATTTAAGAGTGTGTTTGTAGTGATATTACAAGTGTTTTGAGTGGTTTGAAGCCAAATTCATTTGGAAAATGGATTTCACCCAAAATGACGTACCTAAACTGCCAGTTTATATACGTACTTTTTTTAAAAAAAATTGAAAAAAATCAAAATAAAGGCTTTTTCTGGGAAAGACATTTAAGAGTGTGTATGTAATGATATTATAAGTGTTTAGAGTGGTTTGAGACCAAATTCATGGGGGAAATGGATTTCACCAAAAATGACGAACCTAAACTCCGAATTGAGGTACGTACTTTTTTCAAAAAAATTGTTAGAATTCAAAATAAAGGCTTTTTCTGGAAAAGACATTTAAGAGTGTGTATGTAATGATTTTATAAGTGATTAGAGTGGTTTGAGGCCAAATTCATGGGGGAAATAGATTTCACCCAAAATGACGTACCTAAACTCCGAGTTTAGGTACGTACTTTTTTTTTAAAAATTGAAAAAATTCAAAATAAAGCCTTTTTTCTGGGAAAGACATTTAAGAGTGTGTTTGTAATGATATTACAAGTGTTAAGAGTGGTTTGAAGCCAAATTCATTGGGAAAACGGATTTCACCCAAAATGACGTACCTAAATTTCGAGTTTAGTTACGTACTTTTTTTTAAAAAAATTGAAAAATTCAAAATAAAGGCTTTTTCTGGAAAAGACATTTAAGAGTGTGTCTGTTATTATATTACAAGTGTTTAGAGTGGTTTGAGGCCAAATTCAAGGGGGAAATGGATTTCACCCAAAATGACGTACCTAAACTCCCAGTTAAGGTACGTACTTTTTTTGAAAAAATTGAAAAAAATTCAAAATAAAGGCTTTTTCTGAAAAAGACATTTAAGAGTGTGTTTGTAATGATATTACAAGTGTTTAGAGTGGATTGAAGCCAAATTCAAGAGGAAAATGGATTTCACCCAAAATGACGTAACTAAATTCCGAGTTTAGTTACGTACTTTTTAAAAGAAATTGAAAAATTCAAAATAAAGGCTTTTTCTGGAAAATACATTTAAGAGTGTTTCTGTTATGATATTACAAGTGTTTAGAGAGGTTTGAGGCCAAATTCATGAGGTAAATGGATTTCACCCAAAATGAAGTACCTAATCTACGAGTTTAGGTACGTACTTTATTTTAAAAAATTGATAGAATTCAAAATAAAGTCTTTTTCTGAAAAAGACATTTAAGAGTGTGTATGTAATGATATTTTAAGTGTTTAGAGTGGTTTGAGGCCAAATTCATGGGGGAAATTGATTTCACCAAAAATGACGAACCTAAACTCCGAATTTAGGTACGTACTTTTTTCAAAAAAATTGAAATTTTTTAAAAAAAAGCCTTTTTCTGGGAAAGACATTTAAGAGTGTGTTTGTAATGATATTACAAGTGTTTAGAGTGGTTTGAGGCCAAATTCAAGAGGAAAATGGATTTCACCCAAAATGACGTACCTAAATTCCAAGTTTAGTTACGTACTTTTTAAAAGAAATTGAAATATTCAAAATAAAGGCTTTTTCTGAAAAAGACATTTAAGAGTGTGTATGTAATGATTTTATAAGTGTTTAGAGTGGTCTGAGGCCAAATTCATGGGGCAAATGGATTTCACCCAAAGTGACGTTCCTAAACTCCGAGTTTAGGTACGTACTTTTGTTTTAAAAATTGAAAAACATCAAAATAAAGGCTTTTTCTGGAAAAGACATTTAAGAGTGTGTTTGTAATGATATTACAAGTGTTTAGAGTGGTTTGAGGCCAAATTCAAGGGGGAAATGAATTTCACACAAAATGACGTACCTAAACTCCGAGTTTAGGGACGTACTTTTTTTAAAAAATTGAAAAATTCAAAATAAAGGCTTTTTCTTGAAAAGACATTTAAGAGTGTGTCTGTTATGATTTTATAAGTGTTTAGAGTGGTTTGAGGCCAAATTCATGGGGGAAATGGATTTCACCCAAAATGACGAACCTAAACTAAGAGTTTAGGTACGTACTTTTTTTTAAAAAAATTGAAAAATTCAATATAAAGGCTTTTTCTGGAAAAGACATTTAAGAGTGTGATTGTTATGATATTACAAGTGTTTAGAGTGGTTTGAGGCGAAATTCATGGGGGAAAATGGATTTCACCCAAAATGAAGTACCTTAACTCCGAGTTTAGGTACGTACTTTTGTTTTAAAAATTGAAAAACATCAAAATAAAGGCTTTTTCTGGAAAAGATATTTAAGAGTGTGTTTGTAGTGATATTACAAGTGTTTAGAGTGGTTTGAGGCCAAATTCAAGGGGGAAATGGATTTCACCCAAAATGACGTACCTAAACTCCGAGTTTCGTTACGTACTTTTTTAAAAAAATCGAAAAATTCAAAATAAAGGCTTTTTCTGGAAAAGACATTTAAGAATGTGTCTGTTATGATATTACAAGTGTTTAGAGTGGTTTGAGGCCAAATTCATGGGGGAAATGGATTTAACCCAAAATGACGTACCTAAACTCCGAGTTTAGGTACGTACTTTTTTTTTTAAATTGAAAAAATTCAAAATAAAGGCTTTTTCTGGAAAAGATATTTAAGAGTGTGTTTGTTCTGATATTACAAGTGTTTAGAGTGGTTTGAGGCCAAATTCAAGAGGAAAATGGATTTCACCCAAAATGACGTACCTAAACTCCCAGTTTAGTTACGTACTTTTTTTTTTTAAAAATTGACAGATTTCAAAATAAAGGATTTTTCTGGAAAAGACATTAAAGAGTGTGTATGTAATGATTTTATGAGTGTTTAGAGTGGTTTGAGACCAAATTCATGGGGGAAATAGATTTCACCCAAAATGACGTACCTAAACTCCGAGTTTAGGTACTTCCTTTTTTTTTAAAAATTGAAAAATTCAAAATAAAGGCTTTTTCTGGAAAAGACACTGAAGAGTGTGTTTGTAATGATATTACAAGTGTTTAGAGTGGTTTGAGGCCATATTCATGGGGAAAATGGATTTCACCAAAAATGACGTACCTGAACTCAAACTATAGGAACGTACTTTTTTTTAAAAATTGAAAAATTCAAAATAAAGGCTTTTTCTGGAAAAGACAGTTAAGAGTGTGTTTGTATTGATATTACAAGTGTTTAGAGTGGTTTGAGGTCAATTTCATGGGGGGGAAATGGATTTCACCCAAAATGACGTACCTTAATTCCAAGTTTCGTTGCGTACTTTTTTTAAAAAATTGAAAAATTCAAAATAAAGGCTTTTTCTGGAAAAGACATTTAAGAGTGTGTATGTAATGATTTTATAAGTGTTTAGAGTGGTTTGAGGCCAAATTCATGGGGGAAATGGATTTCACCCAAAATGACGTACCTAAACTCCCAGTTAAGGTACGTACTTTTTTTTAAAAAATTGAAAAAATTCAAAATAAAGGCTTTTTCTGGGACAGACATTTAAGAGTGTGTTTGTAATGATATTACAAGTGTTTAGATTGGTTTGAGGCCAAATTCAAGGGGGAAATGGATTTAACCCAAACTGACGTACCTAAACTCCCAGTTAAGGTACGTACTTTTCTTGAAAAAAATTCAAAAATTCAAAATAAAGGCTTTTTCTTGGAAAGACATTTAAGAGTGTGTTTGTAATGATATTACAAGTGTTTAGAGTGGTTTGAGGCCAAATTCAAGAGGAAAATGGATTTCACCCAAAATGACGTACCTAAATTCCGAGTTTAGTTACGTACTTTTTAAAAGAAATTGAAAAATTCAAAATAAAGGCTTTTTCTGGAAAAGACATTTAAGAGTGTTTCTGTTATGATATTACAAGTGTTTAGAGAGGTTTTAGGCCAAATTCAAGAGGTAAATGGAATTCACCCAAAATGACGTACCTAATCTCCGAGTTTAGGTACGTACTTTATTTTAAATAATTGATAGAATTCAAAATAAAGGCTTTTTCTGAAAAAGACATTTAAGAGTGTGTATGTAATGATTTTATAAGTGTTTAGAGTGGTTTGAGGCCAAATTCAAGGGGGAAATGGATTTCACCCAAAATGACGTACCTAAACTCCGAGTTTAGGTACGTACTTTTGTTTTAAAAATTTAAAAACATCAAAATAAAGGCTTTTTCTGGAAAAGACATTTAAGAGTGTGTTTGTAGTGCTATTCCAAGTGTTTAGAGTGGTTTGAGGCCAAATTCATTGGAAATTGATTTCACCCAAAATGACGTACCTAAACTCCGAGTTGAGGGACGTACTTTTAAAAAAAAATTGAAAAATTCAAAATAAATGCTTTTTCTGGAAAAGACATTTAAGAGTGTGTTTGTAATGATATTATAAGTGTTTAGAGTGGTTCGAGGCCAAATTCATGGGGGAAAATGGATTTCACCCAAAATGAAGTACCTAAACTCCCAGTTTTGGTACGTACTTTTGTTTTAAAAATTGAAAAACATCAAAATAAATTATTTTACTGGAAAAGATATTTAAGAGTGTGTTTGTAGTGATATTACAAGTGTTTAGAGTGGTTTGAGACCAAATTCAAGAGGAAAATTGATTTCACCCAAAATGACGTACCTAAATTCCGAGTTGAGGGACGTACTTTTTAAAAGAAATTGAAAAATTCAAAATAAAGGCTTTTTCTGGAAAAGACATTTAAGAGTGTTTCTGTTATGATATTACAAGTGTTTAGAGAGGTTTGAGGCCAAATTCAAGAGGTAAATGGATTTCACCCAAAATGACGTACCTAATCTCCGAGTTTAGGTACGTACTTTATTTTAAAACATTGATAGAATTCAAAATAAAGGCTTTTTCTGAAAAAGACATTTAAGAGTGTGTATGTAATTATTTTATAAGTGTTTAGAGTGGTTTGAGGCCAAATTGATGGGGGAAATGGATTTCACCCAAAATGACGTACCTAAACTCCGAATTTAGGTACGTGCTTTTTTTTTTAAATTGAAAAAATTCAAAATAAAGGCTTTTTCTGGAAAAGACATTTAAGAGTGTGTTTGTACTGATATTACAAGTGTTTAGAGTGGTTTGAGGCCAAATTCAAGAGAAAATTGATTTCACCCAAAATGACGTACCTAAACTAAGAGTTTAGGTACGTACTTTTTTTTGAAAAATTGATAGAATTCAAAATAAAGGCTTTTTCTGGAAAAGACATTTAAGAGTGTGTATGTAATGATTTTATAAGTGTTTAGAGTGGTTTGAGGCCAAATTCATGGGGGAAATAGATTTCACCCAAAATGACGTACCTAAACTCCGAGTTTAGGTACGTACTATTTAAAAAAAATTGAAAAAATTCAAAATAAAGGCTTTTTTCTGGAAAAGACATTTAAGAGTGTGTTTTTAATGATATTACAAGTGTTTAGAGTGGGTTTGAAGCCAAATTCATGGGGAAAATGGATTTCACCCAAAATGACGTACAGGTGTCCAATAAATAAACATACCCCGTATCTAGAAACTTTCTAGTGCGTATCTAGAAACTTTCTAGTGCGTATCTAGAAACTTTCTAGAAACTTTCTAGTGCGTATCTAGAAATTTCTAGAAATTTCTAGAAATTTCGAGTTTTTATTTTTTACGAGATATTCAAATATTTCTTTTATATTCTGAAACTACATGTTGACTTTGCCATGATTTGTAAGTTTCAACAATGTCACTCAACTAGAATAGCAGGAAATTGATGTTTAGTTTCGTGGTATCCTCGTTATAACGCGCCCCGCTGAACTGCTCAGGGGCAGTCTAATTACTTGACAACAGTCGCTGTTAAGCTTCAATCTGTACTGCCCGTGCAGTGATGTTTTGTAGCTGGCGAGTTAATCAATGAAGGATATTAAGCGACGATAAAAGGAAATATGTGATTGTTTAGAAAAATTATAATTGTAGACAATGTAAGTGGGTTTAAATGAGAACTCTGTGATATCGACTTGCGACTCAAACTGATCCTGCACAACTTTCAGTGAATAAATTGTGACAACTTTACAATCATTGACATTCTACATTCTATATCATGAGCCATTTTACAAAACATTTACTAGTCTCATTGCTATATCATGGTCCAAACATGTAAGTCAACAAACAATCTATTATAGAATATTTTAAAATATGTAATACCATAGCTCATGTCTGCTTTTGATATCTTAATAAAACGAAAATCAAAATACATGTTCGTTGATAAAACGGCCATCACTATATTCCAAAATACCATGCCTCGAAGCAGCAATTATTAGGCAATTAGAAAAGGATTAAAACGTCATATTACATACCTTCTCTCGCTATCATAATAATAATTGCTTCTTTTAAGACACATTTGTAACTTTTATTGAAGCGTTGACATGAGCTCTCAGCTTGCTTGCCAATCCATTTTAATGAATAAAATATGTTTAAACCAATTTCAAAACTATTCTTTATAGCAACAGTGAATTATTTCATGATACTAACTAACACATTGTTGATTTAGTTTCCAATTGACTAAAGCAAACGATCCCAATATACTTCAGAAAACACATTCACTGAACATCCTCTGTAACTGTTATGTGAATTTGTTTTTCGTTATAATGTATGTTATGTGTAATAATGTATAAATACGGTCCACGTCACGGGGAGCGATATGTATATGACCATTTATATAGGGAAATAGCAATGTTTATCAATCACTTTCCATGTACCATCTGGACATATTTTTTCAAATCACTAATCACACTTCATCCTTGGAAACATGACACAAATATTTGTTCATCAACCCCAGGGACAACAGTAAGACCCCGGTGTTGCATCAACTGTTTTACTACATTTAATTATCCGTAAAATCATGGTGACACCTGAATGAAATAAAACATTGTGTCATTTATAACTTCGGAAAGTTCGTCACCAAAACGTGAAATTAAATCATTATTGATAATAAAAACATTATAATACTATTAATAGGCTGTGTTTGTTTATATTCATGCACAACACGTCACTATATAAACATGATATGTTACATCAATATCAGGTATAAAAAGGGCGTAAGTACTAAATCCTGCATACAATGTAAAACACTGATTCACTGCGTTGTTTGTGGTTATGCTATCCTAATAATTCGTATTGAACTAAAGAATTGTCTCTGGGATAAAGGTTATCTGCTTAGCTGAACTCGATAAATATATTAAGTTTGCCATATTTTGAATCCTTATGTGTAAGTATATTTTTCAAATGAACAATAAATGTGTCATTTGAATGATGATAACAGTATACATGTAAGTATAGGTAGCAGAGTATTTATAGTAAGGCGTCGCAACGAATATGAATGTAATTGTTCCTAAACTGGTTGGAATACCAAATCAAGTGACTGGTTTTAATTCAATTGTTGTTACTTACTACATATGGACAGACACAATATTAATAAATCCGGAGAGACTCACTAATGCAAGACGATTTATAAGACCATAACTTAATGTATTTTGAAAATAAAGTACTACATTTTCAGTAAGATGGCATCGTGCATATTAGTTAAAATGTGTATGTGTATTTCTAGAGATTAAGTAATGAAGGAGTTGAGTAATGCATGTCAAGACATAGGGGCAAGAATGAGCTACGAAAACTCGTATTGTAAGTGATGAAGAAACTATAATCCATATCACACGTTGTATAACCTACCGAATTCTAAATGCCCTTCACTCATTTAATAAGAACCATTTTACCATTACTCGTTTTCCCGTTTTTCCAAGCCTAACAATATTGATACAAGTAATGAGCCTACATAAGGTGTGTATTTAGATCAAAGGTTAATTGCCATTTCAGGTTATTAAATATAAGTTCTGATAATTACACTGAGTCACACATACATTTTCATACTTAATTATTTCATCACCTTTAAACTTGTGTTCAACATTTTGATGGTACCATTTTGATTTGTGTCCTGTAAACCAGAGATTATTAGAGCGTAAAGTTAACCTTGCGTAACCGACAGTTACTAATGAACTGGTTGTCGACGGTCAGCTCGTTAAAAGTTATAAAACGCAGAGGCCGCCAAAGAGTTTTACGAGACACGCGCATGAACAGCAATGTTGCAATGTATTTCATGTATAGGTGTATATCTCTAATTAAACAGTCATGGCTGATGTATATGACAAGACAGTTTCCTGTCATCTCAGGTTTTGAGGACACCTGTTCAGCAACTCAAACGTGGTTAGCTGTGGACCTGCCTTTGTGTCATTCATTCAATGGCACGATTACATCATGGAGTATACAAGACGATTGAAAGAAGGAAATGGTGTATATTTGAAAGAGGGTGTTTTGTCAGCCATTTATTTATGTATTGAGGAAAGAAGTTATATGTCTTCAATAAGCTGATATCTTGATTATTTCATGTAATATGAGCAAATGAATGCAAATGACCAAATGAATTTGAACTGAAAATCACATATTCTAAATGTCCATCAATCATCTACCATTCCTGTTTACACTTATGTCTTATTAATACTGCATGTGCTTATTGAAAAATGAAAAATATTACTGAGGGTAATATCTGTATGACCTATATTTGAGAACTGGAAAAAGACAAGTACGCATGATTAAAAAACAAAAACAGTGATAAGTGAAGTTATACATCGGCGCTAATGTTGAACGCTTTGTTATGGCACATTAAAACATTGTTTATTTGGTTAATAATGAGTTATCTGTTACTGTAATTTATATATCAATTTACCCTAGCGTGACAATGTTGATACAAGTAATGAGCCTACATAAGTTGTAGTCGTTGAACCAAAGTTATTAATCCTGTCAGGTTAGAAAAGTAAAACTTCTTATCACTGAGTAGGAATTCGTTTGTTCGACTAAAATACATTACATTGATGTAGTATATCACACGTTATAAGTATTTGGCATCTCTCTTTATCAACCACAACTAACTATCAATGAACGGACGTAAATTCCCCACAAAACAATACATCCACAAATTGTTTATTTGATTAAAGTTATTTGAATGAGTAGATCTTTGGTCATTTGCATTCATTTGCTCATATTAAATTGTTCTTTTATGATAAGTAAGTAAGTATTGGATCCGTTTAATGAGTAGAATTCAGTTGTTTATGGGTATTTAAGAAAGTAGTTTGATAAAAATATCCAATCATGAACCCATACACTTAACCAAGGCAGTAATGTTATATTTGTGGCGGTTCTCAAGAATCATTCGACATATAAAACGTAAGAAATGTACATTTAGTACTATACCGTAACATGTTTGGAGGGGTATTAAAAAAACCCACCTAAAATACCAAACTAAAAATAAACATTTTGAAATACATTTCCATACTCAATTATTATCCCTTTAAACTGTTTTCAACTCAGTTTGGTGACGCCATCGGAAATGTTTTCCTGAAACCACTAGATCAGTAGCGCGGAACAATAAGCTTGAGTAACGCACGTTCGTTCACATTGTTGTCAATTATTCTAAAGTATATGAACTGGTTGTTGATGGTCTTTTGCATGAACTGATAAAACACAATCACAGAGGCCGCACAGGAGCTACATAAGAGACAGGCGTGTAAACATCAGTGTCGCAATATATTGTATATATACGTAGACTTATATACAACAACTTAAATCACCGGGGCTGTTGTACATGACTAGACAGTTTCCGGTCATTGGGAACCACTTGTTATACTCAGGTATTAACGATACCTGTACATGCGTAATTAGCAGGGTATTCAAAGCACTGTCGTGGAGCGTCTCTAACTTCATGATACTGCGTAATTAAACACTGGTTTTGATATCGTCAATCTAATCTTATAGTTCTTTAATTGTTACAAACATGAAAATTCAAAAGTTTCGTATTCAGTGCGGTATAGTATGAAAATCAGCGTGTAAATAGATAACACTTTTGAACAATTGTGAGCGCTTATATGAAATGTAAGCACATTTGAAAACGTTATGAATAGTATTTATTTCATTACATATGTTTCGTATTGATAAGTATCCACACTTATACGTGAGTGTAAATACGTCTGTGACAATGTATTGTATTTAACTGTCACACACAAACTGACTTATGGGGCACTCTAAAACATAGCATACATAAGAATAAACACAGAAATACCATCGGATAATGTCAATAACCAAGTGAGACAGTGTGAAATATACATGTACACCTATAGACTCATTCATGTAACATTACTGGAGTGATTACTAATAACATAACATATTATGAACCGTTGTGGCTACGGATTCTGTATGGTGGTTTATTGGACAGTATAGAATATAGCCTAATAGAATGAAGGTAAATGTTTCTAAATCCCTATGCGTGACCTCTTTGCTTTTCTAGAAGGTTGAAAACTTTCAATTTGACATCAAAGTGTTATTGTTTCAAATATTTCCAAACTCATGGAAATAATTAGGCTGATGGTGATGCATTCCATGTGAGACCGAACATGTAACAAAATGTTTTCTATAGCCTTGACAGTTATTAACTAGTGATAGACTTCTCATGTTCATCATATGCATACTGAAATATTGAACAAACGCCACTTTTCATTCGATATAAACATATTCCAAGAAAAAGCATGCATTGATTGTGACAAATGAAGTCACAAAATTAATGTATTGCGACAATACACTGATTTATAACGGTCTTCGATGATATGTGATGTGTCTTACATAACGTGCTTGGAGCAAATTGCGTCACCCTTCAGTGGCCATGGGAATTCGCGTATTTATACAGAGGACGGGGATAACCATAAACTAATTAACTGACCCTCACTTAATTGTTTGTGTATTTCAACAGACCACTTCTACCAGACTATTGGGGATTGGTAAATACTTTGACACCTTCAAATGTTCTTATAGATCTAACACACAATTATTATAAAGCATGTGACATTAGGAAGGCAGTAATGAAACTCCATGTGCAGTAACAGATTGTGAATTGTAAACACTCAGTTGATAATCGTATCGATGTTTAAACGCAATCATAAACTAATAATATTATTTTGTTTCCGAATGAATCAACACAGAAAACACATACATTCGCTGTCCAAAAAACGTATGTATTAGTTCTACATTTAAGTTGTAATGTATAATATCATTTAAAACCGTTGCCGTTGAAATCCGTCAACTTCAACATGAAACACATACATATTGATATAATGAATAGAATATCTGTCAATTCTTGACAAATATCATGTTTATCTCATCACGTGAGGTATATTCTCATTTGCGCCGTCTCTCTCTCTCTCTCTCTCTCTCTCTCTCTCTCTCTCTCTCTCTCTCTCTCTCTCTCTCTCTCTCTCTCTCTCTCTCTCTCTCTCTCTCTCTCTCTCTCTCTCTCTCTCTCTCTCTCTCTCTCTCTCTCTCTGTATGTTATGTAAAACAATAAGTATTTAACCGTAAAAACATTGATTAAACGTCGCATTTATCATAACATATATATTGCCTTCACACATCCAACAAAAGCCATTTTAGTTTATATACAGATTTATTATTAATCATTAATCAGATAATCATAATCCGCGATGTATATGACAATTATATGACTATTCAAAACAATGTACATGTATTGTACAAATTTAAGAATCGACGGGATATTTAATTATCATATTCTATAAACGTGAAGAGTTACTGGACATGGATTTTGATTTCTAAGTATGGTATAATAAATGTAATTTGTGATGGGATATTTGAAATGAATCAAATCAATTCAATTCTTTATTATTTATAAGTTGTATCAGTGTATACAGTACAGTATGTTAGCATCTAATTGCCATCACTCATCCCGTGAGGAGCCAAGTCGCGCTATTAACGAGTTAAATAGAAAATGCAAGGCTTTTTCTGAAAAAGACATTTAAGAGTGTGTATGTAATGATTTTATAAGTGTTTAGAGTGGTTTGAGGCCAAATTCAAGGGGGAAATGGATTTCACCAAAAATGACGTACCTAAACTCCGAGTTAAGGTACGTACTTTTGTTTTAAAAATTGAAAAACATCAAAATAAAGGCTTTTTCTGGAAAAGACATTTAAGAGTGTGTTTGTAGTGATATTACAAGTGTTTAGAGTGGTTTGAGGCCAAATTCATTGGAAATTGATTTCACCCAAAATGACGTACCTAAACTCCGAGTTGAGGGACGTACTTTTTTAAAAAAATTGAAAAATTCAAAATAAAGGCTTTTTCTTGAAAAGACATTTAAGAGTGTGTCTGTTATGATTTTATAAGTGTTTAGAGTGGTTTGAGGCCAAATTCATGGGGGAAATGGATTTCACCCAAAATGACGAACCTATACTAAGAGTTTAGGTACGTACTTTTTGCAAAAAAACTGAAAAATTCAAAATAAAGGCTTTTTTCTGGAAAAGACATTTAAGAGTGTGTTTGTAATGATATTATAAGTGTTTAGAGTGGTTTGAGGCCAAATTCATGGGGGAAAATGGATTTCACCCAAAATGAAGTACCTAAACTCCCAGTTTAGGTACGTACTTTTGTTTTAAAAATTGAAAAATTCAAAATAAAGGCTTTTTCTGGAAAAGACATTTAAGAGTGTTTCTGTTATGATATTACAAGTGTTTAGAGAGGTTTGAGGCCAAATTCAAGAGGTAAATGGATTTCACCCAAAATGACGTACCTAATCTCCGAGTTTAGGTACGTACTTTTTTTTGAAAAATTGATAGAATTCAAAATAAAGGCTTTTTCTGGAAAAGACATTTAAGAGTGTGTATGTAATTATTTTATAAGTGTTTAGAGTGGTTTGAGGCCAAACTATGGGGGAAATGGATTTCACCCAAAATGACGTACCTAAACTCCGAGTTTAGGTACGTGCTTTTTTTTTAAAATTGAAAAAATTCAAAATAAAGGCTTTTTCTGGAAAAGACATTTAAGAGTGTGTTTGTACTGATATTACAAGTGTTTAGAGTGGTTTGAGGCCAAATTCAAGAGGAAAATGGATTTCACCCAAAATGACGTACCTAAACTCCTAGTTTAGGTACGTACTTTTTTTTGAAAAATTGATAGAATTCAAAATAAAGGCTTTTTCTGGAAAAGACATTTAAGAGTGTGTATGTAATGATTTTATAAGTGTTTAGAGTGGTTGGAGGCCAAATTCATGGGGGAAATAGATTTCACCCAAAATGACGTACCTAAACTCCGAGTTTAGGTACGTACTATTTAAAAAAAAATTGAAAAAATTCAAAATAAAGGCTTTTTTCTGGAAAAGACATTTAAGAGTGTGTTTTTAATGATATTACAAGTGTTTAGAGTGGTGTGAAGCCAAATTCATGGGGAAAATGGATTTCACCCAAAATGACGTACCTTAATTCCAAGTTTCGTTACGTACTTTTTTTAAAAAATTGAAAAATTCAAAATAAAGGCTTTTTCTGGAAAAGACATTTAAGAGTGTGTATGTAATGATTTTATAAGTGTTTAGAGTGGTTTGAAGCCAAATTCATGGGGGAAATGGTTTTCACCCAAAATGACGTACCTAAACTCCGAGTTTAGGTACGTACTTTTTTCAAAAAAATTGAAAAAATTCAAAATAAAGGCTTTTTCTGGAAAAGACCTTTAAGAGTGTGTCTGTGATAATATTACAAGTGTTTAGAGTTGTTTGAGGCCAAATTCAAGGGGGAAATGGATTTAACCCAAACTGACGTACCTAAACTCCCAGTTAAGGTACGTACTTTTCTTTTAAAAATTGAAAAAATTCAAAATAAAGGCTTTTTCTGGGAAAGACATTTAAGAGTGTGTTTGTAATGATATTACAAGTGTTTAGAGTGGTTTGAGGCCAAATTCAAGAGGAAAATGGATTTCACCCAAAATGACGTACCTAAATTCCGAGTTTAGTTACGTACTTTTTAAAAGAAATTGAAAAATTCAAAATAAAGGCTTTTTCTGGAAAAGACATTTAAGAGTGTTTCTGTTATGATATTACAAGTGTTTAGAGAGGTTTGAGGCCAAATTCAAGAGGTAAATGGATTTCACCCAAAATGACGTACCTAATCTCCGAGTTTAGGTACGTACTTTATTTTAAAAATTTGATAGAATTCAAAATAAAGGCTTTTTCTGAAAAAGACATTTAAGAGTGTGTATGTAATGATTTTATAAGTGTTTAGAGTGGTTTGAGGCCAAATTCAAGGGGGAAATGGATTTCACCCAAAATGACGTAGCTAAACTCCGAGTTTAGGTACGTACTTTTGTTTTAAAAATTGAAAAACATCAAAATAAAGGCTTTTTCTGGAAAAGACATTTAAGAGTGTGTATGTAATGATTTTATAAGTGTTTAGAGTGGTTGGAGGCCAAATTCATGGGGGAAATAGATTTCACCCAAAATGACGTACCTAAACTCCGAGTTTAGGTACGTACTATTTAAAAAAAAATTGAAAAAATTCAAAATAAAGGCTTTTTTCTGGAAAAGACATTTAAGAGTGTGTTTTTAATGATATTACAAGTGTTTAGAGTGGTGTGAAGCCAAATTCATGGGGAAAATGGATTTCACCCAAAATGACGTACCTTAATTCCAAGTTTCGTTACGTACTTTTTTAAAAAAATTGAAAAATTCAAAATAAAGGCTTTTTCTGGAAAAGACATTTAAGAGTGTGTATGTAATGATTTTATAAGTGTTTAGAGTGGTTTGAAGCCAAATTCATGGGGGAAATGGTTTTCACCCAAAATGACGTACCTAAACTCCGAGTTTAGGTACGTACTTTTTTCAAAAAAATTGAAAAAATTCAAAATAAAGGCTTTTTCTGGAAAAGACCTTTAAGAGTGTGTCTGTGATAATATTACAAGTGTTTAGAGTTGTTTGAGGCCAAATTCAAGGGGGAAATGGATTTAACCCAAACTGACGTACCTAAACTCCCAGTTAAGGTACGTACTTTTCTTTTAAAAATTGAAAAAATTCAAAATAAAGGCTTTTTCTGGGAAAGACATTTAAGAGTGTGTTTGTAATGATATTACAAGTGTTTAGAGTGGTTTGAGGCCAAATTCAAGAGGAAAATGGATTTCACCCAAAATGACGTACCTAAATTCCGAGTTTAGTTACGTACTTTTTAAAAGAAATTGAAAAATTCAAAATAAAGGCTTTTTCTGGAAAAGACATTTAAGAGTGTTTCTGTTATGATATTACAAGTGTTTAGAGAGGTTTGAGGCCAAATTCAAGAGGTAAATGGATTTCACCCAAAATGACGTACCTAATCTCCGAGTTTAGGTACGTACTTTATTTTAAAAATTTGATAGAATTCAAAATAAAGGCTTTTTCTGAAAAAGACATTTAAGAGTGTGTATGTAATGATTTTATAAGTGTTTAGAGTGGTTTGAGGCCAAATTCAAGGGGGAAATGGATTTCACCCAAAATGACGTAGCTTAACTCCGAGTTTAGGTACGTACTTTTGTTTTAAAAATTGAAAAACATCAAAATAAAGGCTTTTTCTGGAAAAGACATTTAAGAGTGTGTTTGTAGTGATATTAAAAGTGTTTAGAGTGGTTTGAGGCCAAATTCATTGGAAATTGATTTCACCCAAAATGACGTACCTAAACTCCGAGTTGAGGGACGTACTTTTAAAAAAAAATTCAAAAATTCAAAATAAAGGCTTTTTCTTGAAAAGACATTTAAGAGTGTGTCTGTTATGATTTTATAAGTGTTTAGAGTGGTTTGAGGCCAAATTCATGGGGGAAATGGATTTCACACAAAATGACGAACCTAAACTAAGAGTTTAGGTACGTACTTTTTGCAAAAAAAACTGAAAAATTCAAAATAAAGGCTTTTTTCTGGAAAAGACATTTAAGAGTGTGTTTGTAATGATATTATAAGTGTTTAGAGTGGTTTGAGGCCAAATTCATGGGGGAAAATGGATTTCACCCAAAATGAAGTACCTAAACTCCCAGTTTAGGTACGTACTTTTGTTTTAAAAATTGAAAAAATTCAAAATAAAGGCTTTTTCTGGAAAAGACATTTAAGAGTGTGTTTTTAATGATATTACAAGTGTTTTGAGTGGTTTGAATCCAAATTCATGGGGAAAATTGATTTCACCCAAAATGACGGACCTAAATTCCGAGTTTCGTTACGTACTTTTTAAAAGAAATTGAAAAATTCAAAATAAAGGCTTTTTCTGGAAAAGAGATTTAAGAATGTGTCTGTTATGATATTACAAGTGTTAAGAGTGGTTTGAGGCCAAATTCAAGGGGGAAATCGATTTCACCCAAAATGACGTACCTAAACTCCGAGTTAAGGTACGTACTTTTTTTTTAAAATTGAAAAAATTCAAAATAAAGGCTTTTTCTGGAAAAGACATTGAAGAGTGTGTTTGTAATGATATTACAAGTGTTTAGAGTGGTTTGAGGCCAAATTCAAGAGGAAAATGGATTTCACCCAAAATGACGTACCTAAACTCCCAGTTTAGGTACGTACATGTACTTTTTTTTTAAAATTGATAGAATTCAAAATAAAGGCTTTTTCTGAAAAAGACATTTAAGAGTGTGTATGTAATGATTTTATAAGTGTTTAGAGTGGTTTGAGGCCAAATTCATGAGGGAAATAGATTTCACCCAAAATGACGTACTTTAACTCCGAGTTTAGGTACGTACTATTTAAAAAAATATTGAAAACATTCAAAATAAAGGATTTTTCTGGAAAAGACATTTAAGAGTGTGTTTTTATTGATATTACAAGTGTTCAGAGTGGTTTGAAGCCAAATTCATGGGGAAAATTGATTTCACCCAAAATGACGTACCTGAACTCAAACTTTAGGAACGTACTTTTTTTTAAAAATTGAAAAATTCAAAATAAAGGCTTTTTCTGGAAAAGACATTTAAGAATGTGTCTGTTATGATATTACAAGTGTTTAGAGAGGTTTGAGGCCAAATTCAAGAGGTAAATGGATTTCACCCAAAATGACGTACCTAATCTCCGAGTTTAGGTACGTACTTTATTTTAAAAATTTGATAGAATTCAAAATAAAGGCTTTTCTGAAAAAGACATTTAAGAGTGTGTATGTAATGATTTTATAAGTGTTTAGAGTGGTTTGAGGCCAAATTCAAGGGGGAAATGGATTTCACCCAAAATGACGTACCTAAACTCCGAGTTTAGGTACGTACTTTTGTTTTAAAAATTTTAAAAACATCAAAATAAAGGCTTTTTTCTGGAAAAGACATTTAAGAGTGTGTTTGTAGTGATATTACAAGTGTTTAGAGTGGTTTGAGGCCAAATTCATTGGAAATTGATTTCACCCAAAATGACGTACCTAAACTCCGAGTTGAGGTACGTACTATTTAAAAAAAAATTGAAAAAATTCAAAATAAAGGCTTTTTTCTGGAAAAGACATTTAAGAGTGTGTTTTTAATGATATTACAAGTGTTTAGAGTGGTGTGAAGCCAAATTCATGGGGAAAATGGATTTCACCCAAAATGACGTACCTTAATTCCAAGTTTCGTTACGTACTTTTTTTAAAAAATTGAAAAATTCAAAATAAAGGCTTTTTCTGGAAAAGACATTTAAGAGTGTGTATGTAATGATTTTATAAGTGTTTAGAGTGGTTTGAAGCCAAATTCATGGGGGAAATGGTTTTCACCCAAAATGACGTACCTAAACTCCGAGTTTAGGTACGTACTTTTTTCAAAAAAATTGAAAAAATTCAAAATAAAGGCTTTTTCTGGAAAAGACCTTTAAGAGTGTGTCTGTGATAATATTACAAGTGTTTAGAGTTGTTTGAGGCCAAATTCAAGGGGGAAATGGATTTAACCCAAACTGACGTACCTAAACTCCCAGTTAAGGTACGTACTTTTCTTTTAAAAATTGAAAAAATTCAAAATAAAGGCTTTTTCTGGGAAAGACATTTAAGAGTGTGTTTGTAATGATATTACAAGTGTTTAGAGTGGTTTGAGGCCAAATTCAAGAGGAAAATGGATTTCACCCAAAATGACGTACCTAAATTCCGAGTTTAGTTACGTACTTTTTAAAAGAAATTGAAAAATTCAAAATAAAGGCTTTTTCTGGAAAAGACATTTAAGAGTGTTTCTGTTATGATATTACAAGTGTTTAGAGAGGTTTGAGGCCAAATTCAAGAGGTAAATGGATTTCACCCAAAATGACGTACCTAATCTCCGAGTTTAGGTACGTACTTTATTTTAAAAATTTGATAGAATTCAAAATAAAGGCTTTTTCTGAAAAAGACATTTAAGAGTGTGTATGTAATGATTTTATAAGTGTTTAGAGTGGTTTGAGGCCAAATTCAAGGGGGAAATGGATTTCACCCAAAATGACGTAGCTAAACTCCGAGTTTAGGTACGTACTTTTGTTTTAAAAATTGAAAAACATCAAAATAAAGGCTTTTTCTGGAAAAGACATTTAAGAGTGTGTTTGTAGTGATATTAAAAGTGTTTAGAGTGGTTTGAGGCCAAATTCATTGGAAATTGATTTCACCCAAAATGACGTACCTAAACTCCGAGTTGAGGGACGTACTTTTAAAAAAAAATTCAAAAATTCAAAATAAAGGCTTTTTCTTGAAAAGACATTTAAGAGTGTGTCTGTTATGATTTTATAAGTGTTTAGAGTGGTTTGAGGCCAAATTCATGGGGGAAATGGATTTCACACAAAATGACGAACCTAAACTAAGAGTTTAGGTACGTACTTTTTGCAAAAAAAACTGAAAAATTCAAAATAAAGGCTTTTTTCTGGAAAAGACATTTAAGAGTGTGTTTGTAATGATATTATAAGTGTTTAGAGTGGTTTGAGGCCAAATTCATGGGGGAAAATGGATTTCACCCAAAATGAAGTACCTAAACTCCCAGTTTAGGTACGTACTTTTGTTTTAAAAATTGAAAAATATCAAAATAAAGGCTTTTTCTGGAAAAGATATTTAAGAGTGTGTTTGTAGTGATATTACAAGTGTTTAGAGTGGTTTGAGACCAAAGTCATGGGGAAAATGGATTTCACCCAAAATGACGTACCTAAACTCCGAATTTAGGTACGTACTTTTTTCAAAAAAAATTGAAAAAATTCAAAATAAAGGCTTTTTCTGGAAAAGACATTTAAGAGTGTGTTTTTAATGATATTACAAGTGTTTTGAGTGGTTTGAATCCAAATTCATGGGGAAAATTGATTTCACCCAAAATGACGGACCTAAATTCCGAGTTTCGTTACGTACTTTTTAAAAGAAATTGAAAAATTCAAAATAAAGGCTTTTTCTGGAAAAGAGATTTAAGAATGTGTCTGTTATGATATTACAAGTGTTAAGAGTGGTTTGAGGCCAAATTCAAGGGGGAAATCGATTTCACCCAAAATGACGTACCTAAACTCCGAGTTAAGGTACGTATTTTTTTTTTAAAATTGAAAAAATTCAAAATAAAGGCTTTTTCTGGAAAAGACATTGAAGAGTGTGTTTGTAATGATATTACAAGTGTTTAGAGTGGTTTGAGGCCAAATTCAAGAGGAAAATGGATTTCACCCAAAATGACGTACCTAAACTCCCAGTTTAGGTACGTACTTTTTTTTTAAAATTGATAGAATTCAAAATAAAGGCTTTTTCTGAAAAAGACATTTAAGAGTGTGTATGTAATGATTTTATAAGTGTTTAGAGTGGTTTGAGGCCAAATTCATGAGGGAAATAGATTTCACCCAAAATGACGTACTTTAACTCCGAGTTTAGGTACGTACTATTTAAAAAAATATTGAAAACATTCAAAATAAAGGCTTTTTCTGGAAAAGACATTTAAGAGTGTGTTTTTATTGATATTACAAGTGTTCAGAGTGGTTTGAAGCCAAATTCATGGGGAAAATTGATTTCACCCAAAATGACGTTCCTGAACTCAAACTTTAGGAACGTACTTTTTTTTAAAAATTGAAAAATTCAAAATAAAGGCTTTTTCTGGAAAAGACATTTAAGAATGTGTCTGTTATGATATTACAAGTGTTTAGAGAGGTTTGAGGCCAAATTCAAGAGGTAAATGGATTTCACCCAAAATGACGTACCTAATCTCCGAGTTTAGGTACGTACTTTATTTTAAAAATTTGATAGAATTCAAAATAAAGGCTTTTCTGAAAAAGACATTTAAGAGTGTGTATGTAATGATTTTATAAGTGTTTAGAGTGGTTTGAGGCCAAATTCAAGGGGGAAATGGATTTCACCCAAAATGACGTACCTAAACTCCGAGTTTAGGTACGTACTTTTGTTTTAAAAATTTTAAAAACATCAAAATAAAGGCTTTTTCTGGAAAAGACATTTAAGAGTGTGTTTGTAGTGATATTACAAGTGTTTAGAGTGGTTTGAGGCCAAATTCATTGGAAATTGATTTCACCCAAAATGACGTACCTAAACTCCGAGTTGAGGGACGTACTTTTTAAAAGAAATTCAAAAATTCAAAATAAAGGCTTTTTCTTGAAAAGACATTTAAGAGTGTGTCTGTTATGATTTTATAAGTGTTTAGAGTGGTTTGAGGCCAAATTCATGGGGGAAATGGATTTCACCCAAAATGACGAACCTAAACTAAGAGTTTAGGTACGTACTTTTTGCAAAAAAACTGAAAAATTCAAAATAAAGGCTTTTTTCTGGAAAAGACATTTAAGAGTGTGTTTGTAATGATATTATAAGTGTTTAGAGTGGTTTGAGGCCAAATTCATGGGGGAAAATGGATTTCACCCAAAATGAAGTACCTAAACTCCCAGTTTAGGTACGTACTTTTGTTTAAAAATTGAAAAATATCAAAATAAAGGCTTTTTCTGGAAAAGATATTTAAGAGTGTGTTTGTAGTGATATTACAAGTGTTTAGAGTGGTTTGAGACCAAAGTCATGGGGAAAATGGATTTCACCCAAAATGACGTACCTAAACTCCGAATTTAGGTACGTACTTTTTTCAAAAAAAATTGAAAAAATTCAAAATAAAGGCTTTTTCTGGAAAAGACATTTAAGAGTGTGTTTTTAATGATATTACAAGTGTTTTGAGTGGTTTGAAGCCAAATTCATGGGGAAAATTGATTTCACCCAAAATGACGGACCTAAATTCCGAGTTTCGTTACGTACTTTTTAAAAGAAATTGAAAAATTCAAAATAAAGGCTTTTTCTGGAAAAGAGATTTAAGAATGTGTCTGTTATGATATTACAAGTGTTAAGAGTGGTTTGAGGCCAAATTCAAGGGGGAAATCGATTTCACCCAAAATGACGTACCTAAACTCCGAGTTTAGGTACGTACTTTTTTTTTAAAATTGAAAAAATTCAAAATAAAGGCTTTTTCTGGAAAAGACATTGAAGAGTGTGTTTGTAATGATATTACAAGTGTTTAGAGTGGTTTGAGGCCAAATTCAAGAGGAAAATGGATTTCACCCAAAATGACGTACCTAAACTCCCAGTTTAGGTACGTACTTTTTTTTAAAAATTGATAGAATTCAAAATAAAGGCTTTTTCTGAAAAAGACATTTAAGAGTGTGTATGTAATGATTTTATAAGTGTTTAGAGTGGTTTGAGGCCAAATTCATGAGGGAAATAGATTTCACCCAAAATGACGTACCTAAACTCCGAGTTTAGGTACGTACTATTTAAAAAAATATTGAAAACATTCAAAATAAAGGCTTTTTCTGGAAAAGACATTTAAGAGTGTGTTTTTATTGATATTACAAGTGTTCAGAGTGGTTTGAAGCCAAATTCATGGGGAAAATTTATTTCACCCAAAATGACGTACCTGAACTCAAACTTTAGGAACGTACTTTTTTTTAAAAATTGAAAAATTCAAAATAAAGGCTTTTTCTGGAAAAGACATTTAAGAATTGTCTTTTATGATATTACAAGTGTTTAGAGAGGTTTGAGGCCAAATTCAAGAGGTAAATGGATTTCACCCAAAATGACGTACCTAATCTCCGAGTTTAGGTACGTACTTTATTTTAAAAATTTGATAGAATTCAAAATAAAGGCTTTTCTGAAAAAGACATTTAAGAGTGTGTATGTAATGATTTTATAAGTGTTTAGAGTGGTTTGAGGCCAAATTCAAGGGGGAAATGGATTTCACCCAAAATGACGTACCTAAACTCCGAGTTTAGGTACGTACTTTTGTTTTAAAAATTTTAAAAACATCAAAATAAAGGCTTTTTCTGGAAAAGACATTTAAGAGTGTGTTTGTAGTGATATTACAAGTGTTTAGAGTGGTTTGAGGCCAAATTCATTGGAAATTGATTTCACCCAAAATGACGTACCTAAACTCCGAGTTGAGGGACGTACTTTTAAAAAAAAATTCAAAAATTCAAAATAAAGGCTTTTTCTTGAAAAGACATTTAAGAGTGTGTCTGTTATGATTTTATAAGTGTTTAGAGTGGTTTGAGGCCAAATTCATGGGGGAAATGGATTTCACCCAAAATGACGAACCTAAACTAAGAGTTTAGGTACGTACTTTTTGCAAAAAAACTGAAA
This sequence comes from Gibbula magus, assembly GCA_936450465.1. Lineage (NCBI taxonomy): Eukaryota > Metazoa > Mollusca > Gastropoda > Trochida > Trochidae > Gibbula > Gibbula magus. Next base: position 19,897,422 of record OW388295.1, read on the forward strand.
AATTCAAAATAAAGGCTTTTTTCTGGAAAAGACATTTAAGAGTGTGTTTGTAATGATATTATAAGTGTTTAGAGTGGTTTGAGGCCAAATTCAAGAGGAAAATGGATTTCACCCAAAATGACGTACCTAAACTCCCAGTTTAGGTACGTACTTTTTTTTAAAAATTGATAGAATTCAAAATAAAGGCTTTTTCTGAAAAAGACATTTAAGAGTGTGTATGTAATGATTTTATAAGTGTTTAGAGTGGTTTGAGGCCAAATTCATGAGGGAAATAGATTTCACCCAAAATGACGTACCTAAACTCCGAGTTTAGGTACGTACTATTTAAAAAAATATTGAAAACATTCAAAATAAAGGCTTTTTCTGGAAAAGACATTTAAGAGTGTGTTTTTATTGATATTACAAGTGTTCAGAGTGGTTTGAAGCCAAATTCATGGGGAAAATTGATTTCACCCAAAATGACGTACCTGAACTCAAACTTTAGGAACGTACTTTTTTTTAAAAATTGAAAAATTCAAAATAAAGGCTTTTTCTGGAAAAGACATTTAAGAATTGTCTGTTATGATATTACAAGTGTTTAGAGAGGTTTGAGGCCAAATTCAAGAGGTAAATGGATTTCACCCAAAATGACGTACCTAATCTCCGAGTTTAGGTACGTACTTTATTTTAAAAATTTGATAGAATTCAAAATAAAGGCTTTTCTGAAAAAGACATTTAAGAGTGTGTATGTAATGATTTTATAAGTGTTTAGAGTGGTTTGAGGCCAAATTCAAGGGGGAAATGGATTTCACCCAAAATGACGTACCTAAACTCCGAGTTTAGGTACGTACTTTTGTTTTAAAAATTTTAAAAACATCAAAATAAAGGCTTTTTCTGGAAAAGACATTTAAGAGTGTGTTTGTAGTGATATTACAAGTGTTTAGAGTGGTTTGAGGCCAAATTCATTGGAAATTGATTTCACCCAAAATGACGTACCTAAACTCCGAGTTGAGGGACGTACTTTTAAAAAAAAATTCAAAAATTCAAAATAAAGGCTTTTTCTTGAAAAGACATTTAAGAGTGTGTCTGTTATGATTTTATAAGTGTTTAGAGTGGTTTGAGGCCAAATTCATGGGGGAAATGGATTTCACCCAAAATGACGAACCTAAACTAAGAGTTTAGGTACGTACTTTTTGCAAAAAAACTGAAAAATTCAAAATAAAGGCTTTTTTCTGGAAAAGACATTTAAGAGTGTGTTTGTAATGATATTATAAGTGTTTAGAGTGGTTTGAGGCCATATTCATGGGGGAAAATGGATTTCACCCAAAATGAAGTACCTAAACTCCCAGTTTAGGTACGTACTTTTGTTTTAAAAATTGAAAAATATCAAAATAAAGGCTTTTTCTGGAAAAGATATTTAAGAGTGTGTTTGTAGTGATATTACAAGTGTTTAGAGTGGTTTGAGACCAATGTCATGGGGAAAATGGATTTCACCCAAAATGACGTACCTAAACTCCGAGTTTAGGTACGTACTTTTTTCAAAAAAAATTGAAAAAATTCAAAATAAAGGCTTTTTCTGGAAAAGACATTTAAGAGTGTGTTTATAATGATATCACAAGTGTTTTGAGTGGTTTGAAGCCAAATTCATGGGGAAAATTGATTTCACCCAAAATGACGGACCTAAATTCCGAGTTTCGTTACGTACTTTTTAAAAGAAATTGAAAAATTCAAAATAAAGGCTTTTTCTGGAAAAGAGATTTAAGAATGTGTCTGTTATGATATTACAAGTGTTAAGAGTGTTTTGAGGCCAAATTCAAGGGGGAAATCGATTTCACCCAAAATGACGTACCTAAACTCCGAGTTTAGGTACGTACTTTTTTTTAAAAATTGAAAAAATTCAAAATAAAGGCTTTTTCTGGAAAAGACCTTTAAGAGTGTGTCTGTGATAATATTACAAGTGTTTAGAGTTGTTTGAGGCCAAATTCAAGGGGGAAATGGATTTAACCCAAACTGACGTACCTAAACTCCCAGTTAAGGTACGTACTTTTCTTTTAAAAATTGAAAAAATTCAAAATAAAAGCTTTTTCTGGGAAAGACATTTAAGAGTGTTTCTGTTATGATATTACAAGTGTTTAGAGAGGTTTGAGGCCAAATTCAAGAGGTAAATGGATTTCACCCAAAATGACGTACCTAATCTCCGAGTTTAGGTACGTACTTTTTTTTTAAAAATTGAAAAAATCAAAATAAAGGCTTTTTCTGGAAAAGACTTTTAAGAATGTGTTTGTAATGATATTACAAGTGTTTAGAGTGGTTTGAGGCCAAATTCATGGGGAAAATGGATTTCCACCCAAAATGACGTACCTAAACTCCGAGTTTAAGTACGTATTTTTTTTTTAAAATTGAAAAATTCAAAATAAAGGCTTTTTCTGGAAAAGACATTTAAGAGTGTGTTTGTAGTGATATTAAAAGTGTTTAGAGTGGTTTGAGGCCAAATTCATTGGAAATTGATTTCACCCAAAATGACGTACCTAAACTCCGAGTTGAGGGACGTACTTTTAAAAAAAAATTCAAAAATTCAAAATAAAGGCTTTTTCTTGAAAAGACATTTAAGAGTGTGTCTGTTATGATTTTATAAGTGTTTAGAGTGGTTTGAGGCCAAATTCATGGGGGAAATGGATTTCACCCAAAATGACGAACCTAAACTAAGAGTTTAGGTACGTACTTTTTGCAAAAAAACTGAAAAATTCAAAATAAAGGCTTTTTTCTGGAAAAGACATTTAAGAGTGTGTTTGTTATGATATTATAAGTGTTTAGAGTGGTTTGAGGCCAAATTCATGGGGGAAAATGGATTTCACCCAAAATGAAGTACCTAAACTCCCAGTTTAGGTACGTACTTTTGTTTTAAAAATTGAAAAATATCAAAATAAAGGCTTTTTCTGGAAAAGATATTTAAGAGTGTGTTTGTAGTGATATTACAAGTGTTTAGAGTGGTTTGAGACCAAAGTCATGGGGAAAATGGATTTCACCCAAAATGACGTACCTAAACTCCGAATTTAGGTACGTACTTTTTTCCAAAAAAATTGAAAAAATTCAAAATAAAGGCTTTTTCTGGAAAAGACATTTAAGAGTGTGTTTTTAATGATATTACAAGTGTTTTGAGTGGTTTGAAGCCAAATTCATGGGGAAAATTGATTTCACCCAAAATGACGGACCTAAATTCCGAGTTTCGTTACGTACTTTTTAAAAGAAATTGAAAAATTCAAAATAAAGGCTTTTTCTGGAAAAGAGATTTAAGAATGTGTCTGTTATGATATTACAAGTGTTAAGAGTGGTGTGAGGCCAAATTCAAGGGGGAAATCGATTTCACCCAAAATGACGTACCTAAACTCCGAGTTTAGGTACGTACTTTTTTTTTAAAATTGAAAAAATTCAAAATAAAGGCTTTTTCTGGAAAAGACATTGAAGAGTGTGTTTGTAATGATATTACAAGTGTTTAGAGTGGTTTGAGGCCAAATTCAAGAGGAAAATGGATTTCACCCAAAATGACGTACCTAAACTCCCAGTTTAGATACGTACTTTTTTTTTTAAATTGATAGAATTCAAAATAAAGGCTTTTTCTGAAAAAGACATTTAAGAGTGTGTATGTAATGATTTTATAAGTGTTTAGAGTGGTTTGAGGCCAAATTCATGAGGGAAATAGATTTCACCCAAAATGACGTACTTTAACTCCGAGTTTAGGTACGTACTATTTAAAAAAATATTGAAAACATTCAAAATAAAGGCTTTTTCTGGAAAAGACATTTAAGAGTGTGTTTTTATTGATATTACAAGTGTTCAGAGTGGTTTGAAGCCAAATTCATGGGGAAAATTGATTTCACCCAAAATGACGTACCTGAACTCAAACTTTAGGAACGTACTTTTTTTTAAAAATTGAAAAATTCAAAATAAAGGCTTTTTCTGGAAAAGACATTTAAGAATTGTCTGTTATGATATTACAAGTGTTTAGAGAGGTTTGAGGCCAAATTCAAGAGGTAAATGGATTTCACCCAAAATGACGTACCTAATCTCCGAGTTTAGGTATGTACTTTATTTTAAAAATTTGATAGAATTCAAAATAAAGGCTTTTCTGAAAAAGACATTTAAGAGTGTGTATGTAATGATTTTATAAGTGTTTAGAGTGGTTTGAGGCCAAATTCAAGGGGGAAATGGATTTCACCCAAAATGACGTACTTTAACTCCGAGTTTAGGTACGTACTTTTGTTTTAAAAATTTTAAAAACATCAAAATAAAGGCTTTTTCTGGAAAAGACATTTAAGAGTGTGTTTGTAGTGATATTACAAGTGTTTAGAGTGGTTTGAGGCCAAATTCATTGGAAATTGATTTCACCCAAAATGACGTACCTAAACTCCGAGTTGAGGGACGTACTTTTAAAAAAAAATTCAAAAATTCAAAATAAAGGCTTTTTTCTTGAAAAGACATTTAAGAGTGTGTCTGTTATGATTTTATAAGTGTTTAGAGTGGTTTGAGGCCAAATTCATGGGGGAAATGGATTTCACCCAAAATGACGAACCTAAACTAAGAGTTTAGGTACGTACTTTTTGCAAAAAAACTGAAAAATTCAAAATAAAGGCTTTTTTCTGGAAAAGACATTTAAGAGTGTGTTTGTAATGATATTATAAGTGTTTAGAGTGGTTTGAGGCCAAATTCATGGGGGAAAATGGATTTCACCCAAAATGAAGTACCTAAACTCCCAGTTTAGGTACGTACTTTTGTTTTAAAAATTGAAAAATATCAAAATAAAGGCTTTTTCTGGAAAAGATATTTAAGAGTGTGTTTGTAGTGATATTACAAGTGTTTAGAGTGGTTTGAGACCAAAGTCATGGGGAAAATGGATTTCACCCAAAATGACGTACCTAAACTCCGAGTTTAGGTACGTACTTTTTTCAAAAAAAATTGAAAAAATTCAAAATAAAGGCTTTTTCTGGAAAAGACATTTAAGAGTGTGTTTATAATGATATTACAAGTGTTTTGAGTGGTTTGAAGCCAAATTCATGGGGAAAATTGATTTCACCCAAAATGACGGACCTAAATTCCGAGTTTAGGTACGTACTTTTTTTTAAAAATTGAAAAAATTTAAAATAAAGGCTTTTTCTGGAAAAGACATTGAAGAGTGTGTTTGTAATGATATTACAAGTGTTTAGAGTGGTTTGAGGCCAAATTCAAGAGGAAAATTGATTTCACCCAAAATGACGTACCTAAACTCCCAGTTTAGGTACGTACTTTTTTTTAAAAATTGATAGAATTCAAAATAAAGGCTTTTTCTGGAAAAGACATTTAAGAGTGTGTATGTAATGATTTTATAAGTGTTTAGAGTGGTTTGAGGCCAAATTCATGGGGGAAATAGATTTCACCCAAAATGACGTACTTTAACTCCGAGTTTAGGTACGTATTATTTAAATAAAAATTGAAAAAATTAAAAATAAAGGCTTTTTCTGGAAAAGACATTTAAGAATTGTCTGTTATGATTTTATAAGTGTTTAGAGTGGTTTGAGGCCAAATTCATGGGGGAAATGGATTTCACCCAAAATGACGAACCTAAACTAAGAGTTTAGGTACGTACTTTTTGCAAAAAAACTGAAAAATTCAAAATAAAGGCTTTTTTCTGGAAAAGACATTTAAGAGTGTGTTTGTAATGATATTATAAGTGTTTAGAGTGGTTTGAGGCCAAATTCATGGGGGAAAATGGATTTCACCCAAAATGAAGTACCTAAACTCCCAGTTTAGGTACGTACTTTTGTTTTAAAAATTGAAAAATATCAAAATAAAGGCTTTTTCTGGAAAAGATATTTAAGAGTGTGTTTGTAGTGATATTACAAGTGTTTAGAGTGGTTTGAGACCAAAGTCATGGGGAAAATGGATTTCACCCAAAATGACGTACCTAAACTCCGAATTTAGGTACGTACTTTTTTCAAAAAAAATTGAAAAAATTCAAAATAAAGGCTTTTTCTGGAAAAGACATTTAAGAGTGTGTTTATAATGATATTACAAGTGTTTTGAGTGGTTTGAAGCCAAATTCATGGGGAAAATTGATTTCACCCAAAATGACGGACCTAAATTCCGAGTTTAGGTACGTACTTTTTTTTAAAAATTGAAAAAATTTAAAATAAAGGCTTTTTCTGGAAAAGACATTGAAGAGTGTGTTTGTAATGATATTACAAGTGTTTAGAGTGGTTTGAGGCCAAATTCAAGAGGAAAATTGATTTCACCCAAAATGACGTACCTAAACTCCCAGTTTAGGTACGTACTTTTTTTTAAAAATTGATAGAATTCAAAATAAAGGCTTTTTCTGGAAAAGACATTTAAGAGTGTGTATGTAATGATTTTATAAGTGTTTAGAGTGGTTTGAGGCCAAATTCATGGGGGAAATAGATTTCACCCAAAATGACGTACTTTAACTCCGAGTTTAGGTACGTATTATTTAAATAAAAATTGAAAAAATTAAAAATAAAGGCTTTTTCTGGAAAAGACATTTAAGAATTGTCTGTTATGATATTACAAGTGTTTAGAGAGGTTTGAGGCCAAATTCAAGAGGTAAATGGATTTCACCCAAAATGACGTACCTAATCTCCGAGTTTAGGTATGTACTTTATTTTAAAAATTTGATAGAATTCAAAATAAAGGCTTTTCTGAAAAAGACATTTCAGAGTGTGTATGTAATGATTTTATAAGTGTTTAGAGTGGTTTGAGGCCAAATTCAAGGGGGAAATGGATTTCACCCAAAATGACGTACTTTAACTCCGAGTTTAGGTACGTACTTTTGTTTTAAAAATTTTAAAAACATCAAAATAAAGGCTTTTTCTGGAAAAGACATTTAAGAGTGTGTTTGTAGTGATATTACAAGTGTTTAGAGTGGTTTGAGGCCAAATTCATTGGAAATTGATTTCACCCAAAATGACGTACCTAAACTCCGAGTTGAGGGACGTACTTTTAAAAAAAAATTCAAAAATTCAAAATAAAGGCTTTTTCTTGAAAAGACATTTAAGAGTGTGTCTGTTATGATTTTATAAGTGTTTAGAGTGGTTTGAGGCCAAATTCATGGGGGAAATGGATTTCACCCAAAATGACGAACCTAAACTAAGAGTTTAGGTACGTACTTTTTGCAAAAAAACTGAAAAATTCAAAATAAAGGCTTTTTTCTGGAAAAGACATTTAAGAGTGTGTTTGTAATGATATTATAAGTGTTTAGAGTGGTTTGAGGCCAAATTCATGGGGGAAAATGGATTTCACCCAAAATGAAGTACCTAAACTCCCAGTTTAGGTACGTACTTTTGTTTTAAAAATTGAAAAATATCAAAATAAAGGCTTTTTCTGGAAAAGATATTTAAGAGTGTGTTTGTAGTGATATTACAAGTGTTTAGAGTGGTTTGAGACCAAAGTCATGGGGAAAATGGATTTCACCCAAAATGACGTACCTAAACTCCGAGTTTAGGTACGTACTTTTTTCCAAAAAAATTGAAAAAATTCAAAATAAAGGCTTTTTCTGGAAAAGACATTTAAGAGTGTGTTTATAATGATATTACAAGTGTTTTGAGTGGTTTGAAGCCAAATTCATGGGGAAAATTGATTTCACCCAAAATGACGGACCTAAATTCCGAGTTTAGGTACGTACTTTTTTTTAAAAATTGAAAAAATTTAAAATAAAGGCTTTTTCTGGAAAAGACATTGAAGAGTGTGTTTGTAATGATATTACAAGTGTTTAGAGTGGTTTGAGGCCAAATTCAAGAGGAAAATTGATTTCACCCAAAATGACGTACCTAAACTCCCAGTTTAGGTACGTACTTTTTTTTAAAAATTGATAGAATTCAAAATAAAGGCTTTTTCTGGAAAAGACATTTAAGAGTGTGTATGTAATGATTTTATAAGTGTTTAGAGTGGTTTGAGGCCAAATTCATGGGGGAAATAGATTTCACCCAAAATGACGTACTTTAACTCCGAGTTTAGGTACGTATTATTTAAATAAAAATTGAAAAAATTAAAAATAAAGGCTTTTTCTGGAAAAGACATTTAAGAGTGTGTTTTTATTGATATTACAAGTGTTCAGAGTGGTTTGAAGCCAAATTCATGGGGAAAATTGATTTCACCCAAAATGACGTACCTGAACTCAAACTTTAGGAACGTACTTTTTTTAAAAAATTGAAAAATTCAAAATAAAGGCTCTTTCTGGAAAAAACATTTAAGAATGTGTATGTAATGATTTTATAAGGGTTTAGAGTGGTTTGAGGCCAAATTCAAGGGGGAAATGGATTTCACCCAAAATGACGTACCTAAACTCCGAGTTTAGGTACGTACTTTTGTTTTAAAAATTGAAAAACATCAAAATAAAGGCTTTTTCTGGAAAAGACATTTAAGAGTGTGTTTGTAGTGATATTACAAGTGTTTAGAGTGGTTTGAGGCCAAATTCATTGGAAATTGATTTCACCCAAAATGACGTACCTAAACTCCGAGTTGAGGGACGTACTTTTAAAAAAAAATTGAAAAATTCAAAATAAAGGCTTTTTCTTGAAAAGACATTTAAGAGTGTGTCTGTTATGATTTTATAAGTGTTTAGAGTGGTTTGAGGCCAAATTCATGGGGGAAATGGATTTCACCCAAAATGACGAACCTAAACTAAGAGTTTAGGTACGTACTTTTTGCAAAAAAACTGAAAAATTCAAAATAAAGGCTTTTTTCTGGAAAAGACATTTAAGAGTGTGTTTGTAATGATATTATAAGTGTTTAGAGTGGTTTGAGGCCAAATTCATGGGGGAAAATGGATTTCACCCAAAATGAAGTACCTAAACTCCCAGTTTAGGTACGTACTTTTGTTTTAAAAATTGAAAAATATCAAAATAAAGGCTTTTTCTTGAAAAGATATTTAAGAGTGTGTTTGTAGTGATATTACAAGTGTTTAGAGTGGTTTGAGATCAAAGTCATGGGGAAAATGGATTTCACCCAAAATGACGTACCTAATCTCCGAGTTTAGGTACGTACTTTTTTCAAAAAAAATTGAAAAAATTCAAAATAAAGGCTTTTTCTGGAAAAGACATTTAAGAGTGTGTTTGTAATGATATTACAAGTGTTTAGAGTGGTTTGAAGCCAAATTCATGGGGAAAATTGATTTCACCCAAAATGACGGACCTAAATTCCGAGTTTCGTTACGTACTTTTTAAAAGAAATTGAAAAATTCAAAATAAAGGCTTTTTCTGGAAAAGAGATTTAAGAATGTGTCTGTTATGATATTACAAGTGTTAAGAGTGGTTTGAGGCCAAATTCAAGGGGGAAATCGATTTCACCCAAAATGACGTACCTAAACTCCGAGTTTAGGTACGTACTTTTTTTTTAAAATTGAAAAAATTCAAAATAAAGGCTTTTTCTGGAAAGACATTGAAGAGTGTGTTTGTAATGATATTACAAGTGTTTAGAGTGGTTTGAGGCCAAATTCAAGAGGAAAATGGATTTCACCCAAAATGACGTACCTAAACTCCCAGTTTAGGTACGTACTTTTTTTTAAAAATTGATAGAATTCAAAATAAAGGCTTTTTCTGGAAAAGACATTTAAGAGTGTGTATGTAATGATTTTATAAGTGTTTAGAGTGGTTTGAGGCCAAATTCATGGGGGAAATAGATTTCACCCAAAATGACGTACTTTAACTCCGAGTTTAGGTACGTATTATTTAAATAAAAATTGAAAAAATTAAAAATAAAGGCTTTTTCTGGAAAAGACATTTAAGAGTGTGTTTTTATTGATATTACAAGTGTTCAGAGTGGTTTGAAGCCAAATTCATGGGGAAAATTGATTTCACCCAAAATGACGTACCTGAACTCAAACTTTAGGAACGTACTTTTTTTTAAAAATTGAAAAATTCAAAATAAAGGCTTTTTCTGGAAAAGACATTTAAGAATGTGTATGTAATGATTTTATAAGTGTTTAGAGTGGTTTGAGGCCAAATTCAAGGGGGAAATGGATTTCACCCAAAATGACGTACCTAAACTCCGAGTTTAGGTACGTACTTTTGTTTTAAAAATTGAAAAACATCAAAATAAAGGCTTTTTCTGGAAAAGACATTTAAGAGTGTGTTTGTAGTGATATTACAAGTGTTTAGAGTGGTTTGAGGCCAAATTCATTGGAAATTGATTTCACCTAAAATGACGTACCTAAACTCCGAGTTGAGGGACGTACTTTAAAAAAAAATTCAAAAATTCAAAATAAAGGCTTTTTCTTGAAAAGACATTTAAGAGTGTGTCTGTTATGATTTTATAAGTGTTTAGAGTGGTTTGAGGCCAAATTCATGGGGGAAATGGATTTCACCCAAAATGACGAACCTAAACTAAGAGTTTAGGTACGTACTTTTTGCAAAAAAACTGAAAAATTCAAAATAAAGGCTTTTTTCTGGAAAAGACATTTAAGAGTGTGTTTGTAATGATATTATAAGTGTTTAGAGTGGTTTGAGGCCAAATTCATGGGGGAAAATGGATTTCACCCAAAATGAAGTACCTAAACTGGGAGTTTAGGTACGTACTTTTGTTTTAAAAATTGAAAAATATCAAAATAAAGGCTTTTTCTTGAAAAGATATTTAAGAGTGTGTTTGTAGTGATATTACAAGTGTTTAGAGTGGTTTGAGATCAAAGTCATGGGGAAAATGGATTTCACCCAAAATGACGTACCTAATCTCCGAGTTTAGGTACGTACTTTTTTCAAAAAAAATTGAAAAAATTCAAAATAAAGGCTTTTTCTGGAAAAGACATTTAAGAGTGTGTTTGTAATGATATTACAAGTGTTTTGAGTGGTTTGAAGCCAAATTCATGGGGAAAATTGATTTCACCCAAAATGACGGACCTAAATTCCGAGTTTCGTTACGTACTTTTTAAAAGAAATTGAAAAATTCAAAATAAAGGCTTTTTCTGGAAAAGAGATTTAAGAATGTGTCTGTTATGATATTACAAGTGTTAAGAGTGGTTTGAGGCCAAATTCAAGGGGGAAATCGATTTCACCCAAAATGACGTACCTAAACTCCGAGTTTAGGTACGTACTTTTTTTTTAAAATTGAAAAAATTCAAAATAAAGGCTTTTTCTGGAAAGACATTGAAGAGTGTGTTTGTAATGATATTACAAGTGTTTAGAGTGGTTTGAGGCCAAATTCATGAGGAAAATGGATTTCACCCAAAATGACGTACCTAAACTCCCAGTTTAGGTACGTACTTTTTTTTAAAAATTGAAAAAATCCAAAATAAAGGCTTTTTCTGGAAAAGACATTTAAGAGTGTGTATGTAATGATTTTATAAGTGTTTAGAGTGGTTTGAGGCCAAATTCATGGGGGAAATAGATTTCACCCAAAATGACGTACTTTAACTCCGAGTTTAGGTACGTATTATTTAAATAAAAATTGAAAAAATTAAAAATAAAGGCTTTTTCTGGAAAAGACATTTAAGAGTGTGTTTTTATTGATATTACAAGTGTTCAGAGTGGTTTGAAGCCAAATTCATGGGGAAAATTGATTTCACCCAAAATGACGTACCTGAACTCAAACTTTAGGAACGTACTTTTTTTAAAAAATTGAAAAATTCAAAATAAAGGCTTTTTCTGGAAAAGACATTTAAGAATGTGTATGTAATGATTTTATAAGTGTTTAGAGTGGTTTGAGGCCAAATTCAAGGGGGAAATGGATTTCACCCAAAATGACGTACCTAAACTCCGAGTTTAGGTACGTACTTTTGTTTTAAAAATTGAAAAACATCAAAATAAAGGCTTTTTCTGGAAAAGACATTTAAGGGTGTGTTTGTAATGATATTACAAGTGTTTAGAGTGGTTTGAGGCCAAATTCATTGGAAATTGATTTCACCCAAAATGACGTACCTAAACTCCGAGTTGAGGGACGTACTTTTAAAAAAAAATTAAAAAATTCAAAATAAAGGCTTTTTCTTGAAAAGACATTTAAGAGTGTGTCTGTTATGATTTTATAAGTGTTTAGAGTGGTTTGAGGCCAAATTCATGGGGGAAATGGATTTCACCCAAAATGACGAACCTAAACTAAGAGTTTAGGTACGTACTTTTTGCAAAAAAACTGAAAAATTCAAAATAAAGGCTTTTTTCTGGAAAAGACATTTAAGAGTGTGTTTGTAATGATATTATAAGTGTTTAGAGTGGTTTGAGGCCAAATTCATGGGGGAAAATGGATTTCACCCAAAATGAAGTACCTAAACTCCCAGTTTAGGTACGTACTTTTGTTTTAAAAATTGAAAAATATCAAAATAAAGGCTTTTTCTGGAAAAGATATTTAAGAGTGTGTTTGTAGTGATATTACAAGTGTTTAGAGTGGTTTGAGACCAGAGTCATGGGGAAAATGGATTTCACCCAAAATGACGTACCTAAACTCCGAGTTTAGGTACGTACTTTTTTCCAAAAAAATTGAAAAAATTCAAAATAAATTCTTTTTCTGGAAAAGACATTTAAGAGTGTGTTTGTAATGATATTACAAGTGTTTTGAGTGGTTTGAAGCCAAATTCATGGGGAACATTGATTTCACCCAAAATGACGGACCTAAATTCCGAGTTTCGTTACGTACTTTTTAAAAGAAATTGAAAAATTCAAAATAAAGGCTTTTTCTGGAAAAGAGATTTAAGAATGTGTCTGTTATGATATTACAAGTGTTAAGAGTGGTTTGAGGCCAAATTCAAGGGGGAAATCGATTTCACCCAAAATGACGTACCTAAACTCCGAGTTTAGGTACGTACTTTTTTTTTTAAATTGAAAAAATTCAAAATAAAGGCTTTTTCTGGAAAAGACATTGAAGAGTGTGTTTGTAATGATATTACAAGTGTTTAGAGTGGTTTGAGGCCAAATTCAAGAGGAAAATGGATTTCACCCAAAATGACGTACCTAAACTCCCAGTTTAGGTACGTACTTTTTTTTTAAAATTGATAGAATTCAAAATAAAGGCTTTTTCTGGAAAAGACATTTAAGAGTGTGTATGTAATGATTTTATAAGTGTTTAGAGTGGTTTGAGGCCAAATTCATGGGGGAAATAGATTTCACCCAAAATGACGTACTTTAACTCCGAGTTTAGGTACGTATTATTTAAATAAAAATTGAAAAAATTAAAAATAAAGGCTTTTTATGGAAAAGACATTTAAGAGTGTGTTTTTATTGATATTACAAGTGTTCAGAGTGGTTTGAAGCCAAATTCATGGGGAAAATTGATTTCACCCAAAATGACGTACCTGAACTCAAACTTTAGGAACGTACTTTTTTTTAAAAATTGAAAAATTCAAAATAAAGGCTTTTTCTGGAAAAGACATTTAAGAGTGTGTTTGTACTGATATTACAAGTGTTTAGAGTGGTTTGAGGCCAAATTCAAGAGGAAAATGGATTTCACCCAAAATGACGTACCTAAACTCCCAGTTTAGGTACGTACTTTTTTTTGAAAAATTGATAGAATTCAAAATAAAGGCTTTTTCTGGAAAAGACATTTAAGAGTTTGTATGTAATGATTTTATAAGTGTTTAGAGTGGTTTGAGGCCAAATTCATGGGGGAAATAGATTTCACCCAAAATGACGTACCTAAACTCCGAGTTTAGGTACGTACTATTTAAAAAAAAAATTGTAGGAACTCACTCAAGAAAATTGAATTTTACAAGTGTTTAGAGTGGTTTGAAGCCAAATTCATGGGGGAAATGGATTTCACCCAAAATGACGTACCTTAATTCCAAGTTTCGTTACGTATTTTTTTTAAAAAATTGAAAAATTCAAAATAAAGGCTTTTTCTGGAAAAAACATTTAAGAGTGTGTATGTAATGATTTTATAAGTGTTTAGAGTGGTTTGAGGCCAAATTCAAGAGGAATATGGATTTCACCCGAAATGAAGTACCTATACTCCCAGTTTAGGTACGTACTTTTGTTTTAAAAATTGAAAAACATCAAAATAAAAGCTTTTTCTGGAAAAGATATTTAAGAGTGTGTTTGTAGTGATATTACAAGTGTTTAGAGTGGTTTGAGACCAAATTCATGCTGAAAATGAATTTCACCCAAAATGAAGTACCTAAACTCCCAGTTTAGGTACGTACTTTTGTTATAAAAATTGAAAAACATCAAATTAAAAGCTTTTTCTGGAAAAGATATTTAAGAGTGTGTTTGTAGTGATATTACAAGTGTTTAGAGTGGTTTGAGACCAAATTCAATAACTTCCCCTTCTGTTAAAGTTTTGTAAAAACTTCACATATTTACATCTGTACAGAAAATAACGAATAAAAAATATTTTTCAGTGGAATGACACTTGTTACATACATTTTTCATGACATTATTTAAAGACAGTAAGAAAAATTACAAATATATCATGTGAACAAATTAATATATCGTTTGATACATTATAACGATCTTGTCAGATGGAAACAGAATAGGATAAAATCATACGATTTTGGAATTACTTTTTTTTGATAATTTTTGGATATGGGCCACTTTTTCCGTCTATTTTGGCAAAAACATAGAATTTGGGCAGCACTGTTCAAAACTAACGCTGCCAGTAACATGATCATGTGAACAATCGAGTTTTATTGACAACTATTTACATGTAACATGGACTGGACTGGGCAATCCGTCTGTTAAGACAATACATTCCAAGTTTAATACTTGGTATTTTTATAATTTGTCATTAATCGGTACATCACTTATTAGTTGAAAACAGTTGATTATGAATTTCTTGCTTTAATCTTTAAGACTCGAATTTTCTATGAACATGTTTCTTTGGGACTAGATTTGGAAAATGATATGTCGTTCCTAGACCTAAACAATTTTTTCAGCTTTATGCATCCGTTTAAGTCATACGTATTTATAGAATCAGTCTGAAAATCCCTACACAAAAGTAAACACCTCAATTTCAATTGTTTTTAAAAGGCGAAAATTGATAAATATTATGGTTTCAGAAAGGCTTTGAGCAGGGATATGTGCCATTCGACAACGAAGCGGGTGTTAAATGTTGCATTGTGGAAGCAAAATCTGATACAACACAAAAACTTGCAATATTTCATTTAAAATTGAACTAAAATTGCAAAACGATTCTCCTCAGTCAATAAATAGAGTTCTAACATGAATGGTTATAATGATACATTTTCCATCCCCGCATTATTAAAAGGTGTTCAAACTAAATGGTTTGAAACAATATCAATTGTACATCGAAAAATGATATATCGTGATGCTTTGAACTAATTAATTTGATGACGAAAAATATTCATCATACCTAATATACTATTAAGCATTGTAGTACATTCATGATATTGACTGGATCTGTATAATAGATGTTGATGACACTGTGTGGAAAATATGTATTCAAAAGTAAACGTCATAAATAAAATCCATTTAGATATTCAAAAGGAATTATAGCACATTCAACTCATATTTTAAGTGTTACCTCTGCTACAAATGGGTTATATTATATACTACCAAATAAACCTTCTGAATCAATAAAAAAAAGTTCTAAAACGAATGTACATGGTTCGGTTAAGCCATGCGATTTAAATTTAAATTTGTTCACATAGCCGCTTGAAAGTAGTTCAAGTGATCTAACTGATGTAGTGATACATAAACATTCAGAATAGAGTTTTAAGTATGGTACAATAATGGAATATATAGCCAACCATCTTGCTTTCTGAACTCTCAAAATCTGAGACCTACAAACCTACCTCTCACGCTGAAGAGTTCTACACCACTGTCGCACCATTTTCTACAAATACAGATAGCCGTTTTCTGTGAATATATATATGCTTATTGGGTCATGTAATGAGATGATTTACCCATTAACATACCAATATATTGTATAATCTTTAATAATAAATGGTAAATTTGAGAAAACGAGATGTGTAAAAAAACGTGCTACAGCCCCTTTAACTTAAATACATAGCCACAATGATGATGCAGGCTTTTTGCCTGCCATAATATTAGCAGTGTAAGATAAATGAACTATTCTTGAAAACGTCGTTAAACCTCAAATCACTTCATCACCATTGACCAAACACCTGAAATTTTACAATATCAACAAATCCAAACGTAAACGGGTTAGTAATCAACAACGACTGTTTTATGTCATGTTCAAAAAGACGTGCAAAGGTACGTGTAAATGTCGAGATGTTTTGTTATGTTAATGATCCTGTCTGAATATGAAGTGATCAACGAACTGAACCCTGGAAATCAATTGAACGTCTGTATTATGTAGAGGTTTAATTGTTAACTCCAAGTGTTCAAAACTCTGGTGTAAGCATTCATGTTTAACTTTAAAGGAGCAATTCTCGCCGATGAATAGCTTCACAAGTAATTTGTTCTTTATCAAGTGACCAAACGCCATACTTTTGATACTGTATTTCTGGAAATACCAAAAAATATAGTATAACCAATACCATGTTGAATCAATCGTATCTTCATCTTGCAACAACAAACGTTCACACTGACACTGCGATGCGATACAGTCAATGTTCAATGAGGTGGATTGATCATATGAAAGAACATTAACTCGTAACGTGGTGCAGGTGAAACGGGCTGCCCAGGTACGTTAAAAAGAAACAGCCAAATAAAGTGATTATGTTTTGAATCGGTCCCTATTTTGTACTTGAAATATAATATTTGTTGATCTGTTTACTGTTGAAAAATTCCAATGTGGGTCAGAGATATTACTTCCTCGTCGAGACGGGGTATGTTGTATGTGTGTGTGCTACTAGTTGAGGATAGTCATTACAGGCATACAGTGCAGTGTACTAGGGTAAGTATATAATGTTGTTACATACAAATCAAATATATTTGATATTTTATGTGTCAAATTGAACAACTAGTTGAGGTCAATCATTATATACAAGCATAGGGCAAGCATATGGTGAAATTAATACAATATATTATATCTAACTTGTCAACTTGAACAATATAAGGTGTGTTGTATGTGTGTGTGTGCTACTAGTTGAGTATAGCCACTACAGTCATACAGTGCAGTGTAGTAGGGTAAGTATATGATGATACAAATATATTTAATTTAATTTCTCAACTTGAACAACTAGTTGAGATCAATAATTATATGAGGCCAGGGTAAGTATGAGATGTGGTTACTTACAGTATATTTTATTTAATTTGTCAAATTGAACGACTAGATGAGGTCAATCATTATATGTTATTTGGGATCCAACTGGGCGGATCGAAACACCCTCAGAGAAAGGCACCAATCGTCAGCACAACAGCTTGATCACTTGACCATCGAGACCTCTCGGGTACAGTCATTCCTGGTGATGGGCGCCTAACTCTCAGGGTGTAAGTCCGACTTCCACTATGAACTCGTCCCATAAAATGCAGATATCACTGATATGCTATGATCCCAAATACATTGCTTCAGACATTACAGTATCCAAACAGGACCTCTTGTACCACTATTCTCTACTTAAAAACTGATTAATATATGTATAGTTGTCTAAACCACTGACCTTTTATAGAATGTTCTATTTGTTTAATACAACATATCATTTAGAAGAAATCGAAATCTAATTGATATGGCCGTATGACGGTATTGTCAATGCAGACGCACGTGCCTCTCGCTGAAATGTACAGCTTACGACATCAAATGCATTGCTAATGTCAACATGGCCAAAGCTTAGAGAAAACAGAAGCACGTTTCAGTATGTTAAGACATTTTGCAACCAAAATTCAATAACATTCTTATATAAAAAGAAATACAGAAATTCGTGATATTATATCACGCATTTTAAGAAGTTTATCAATTTAGTCAACTGGTTTCGTGGTATAAAGGTTAGTTAGCAACATATTCGATCCCAGCTTTCAAATGAAACATTTGTAAAAGTCTTATATGTTCATATATAATCTGACATTTTATAAAGTTTCCTCACTATGATTTGGAAGTTTAAAAAAATTAACTCCATTGATTTCTCAGTTATTAAAAAGTGTAGGTATATTTCAATTACAATACACTTCATACCATGTATCCTGTATACTCCCAATGTAATACATGTTTTCTTATTTAAGTCCAAGGAAAATAATCTACATCTTGTACCTTGTATAGTCCAATTTAAATATTTCCTGCACCTTATTTATCTCCCATTGGAATATACATGTATAGATCAATTACAATGTATCCTAAGCTTTGTATAGTCCTATCAAAATACATCATATACATCTTTGTTATCCCACCGGTTATATAGTCATCACCCCGTCCGTCTGTCCGTCCGTCCGTAATCATTTCGTTTCCGGAGCAGAACTCAAAAACCGTTCACGATATCTTTCTGAAACTTTGCATGTGTATTACCCATTAACTGAAGTGGTGTCTTTTGATATTTTCAGATTTCTGAAATTATTTGTTTTTCGTTTCCATAGAAACTTGTTGAATTTTGACTTTGTTCAGAGACAGGTTCGTTTCCGGAGCACAGCTCCAAAACCGTTCATCATATCTTCCTGAAACTTTGCATGTGTATTACCCACTAACGAAATGGTGCCTTTTGATATTTTCAGATTTTTTTCTGAATTTTTTCTTTCTTTTCTGTTTCCTTAGTGTTGATTTTGACTTGTTTCCTTGTTGTTGATTTTGACTGCTTCTGGAGCAGAAGTCTAAAACCCTTAATATACCTGGAACTCAGCATCTGTAATACCCACTAACTGAAGTACAATAGTAGATACACAAGTATCTGTCAAAGATGTGTTTTACAAATTTTGTGGAACCGGTGGGCTGTGTGATCTTCTGATGATTCTTGTTCCTATTAGACCACGCCGAGTATTACATATAATCCCATCAACATCCTTCCCGGAGGAAGAGCCAAAAGTATTTCTGTATTTGAGACTACGTGGCTAAGAGTTTGTTGATGGACAAGTCAAACAATGTGCTCAGGACATGTTCATACAGCCAGGCCACGTTATAAACATAGTGTCGTAGACTTCAATGTATATATTTTGTTATTCTATATGTTGAAGTTTTGTAAAAACTTCATATATTTACATCTGTACATAAAATAACGAATAAAAAAATATTTTTCAGTAGAATGACACTTGTTACATACATTTTTAATGACATTATTTAAAAACAGTAAGAAAATGTATCCAGCAACCTATTATATGAATTAAAACGTGATGCTGATTAAATTTGATAAATATATTTGAGGAATAAATTCTGAAGATTAAAGATTTTATCGATTCTTTGAATACAAATATATCATGTGAACAAATTAATATATCGTTTGATACATTATAACGATCTTGTCAGATGGAAGAAGAATAGGATAAAATCATACGATTTTGGAATTACTTTTTTTTGATAATTTTTGGATATGGGCCACTTTTTCCGTCTATTTTGGCAAAAACATAGAATTTGGGCAGCACTGTTCAAAACTAACGCTGCCAGTAACATGATCATGTGAACAATCGAGTTTTATTGACAACTATTTACATGTAAAATGGACTGGACTGGGCAATCCGTCTGTTAAGACAATACATTCCAAGTTTAATACTTGGTATTTTTATAATTTGTCATTAATCGGTACATCACTTATTAGTTGAAAACAGTTGATTATGAACTTCTTGCTTTAATCTTTAAGACTCGAATTTTCTATGAACATGTTTCTTTGGGAATACTAGATTTGGAAAATGATATGTCGTTCCTAGACCGTATTTTTTTCTTTCAGCTTTATGCATATGTTTAAGTCATACGTATTTATAGAATCTGTCTGAAAATCCCTACACAAAAGTAAACACCTCAATTTCAATTGTTTCTAAAAGGCGAAAATTGATAAATATTATGGTTTCAGAAAGGCTTTGAGCAGGGAGATGTGCCATTCGACAACGAAGCGGGTGTTAAATGTTGCATTGTGGAAGCAAAATCTGATATAACACAAAAACTTGCAATATTTCATTTAAAATTGAACTAAAATTGCAAAACGATTCTCCTCAGTCAATAAATAGAGTTCTAACATGAATGGTTATAGTGATACATTTTCCATCCCCGCATTATTAAAAGGTGTTCAAACTAAATGGTAGTGCGCATGCGTCAGCAGTGGACGTGGGTGAAAACCGTCTCCAACAATTATGTCAATTAAATCGTTAAAAAGCAACGCTGTACGTTGAAAAGTGTTACGGGAAGATGGGAGACACCTTAGAACAGTGGAGAGCCAGGACAGGGGTATTTCGCCAACCTAGAGGTCTAAAACAAGTTGGGAAAGTCTGTCCTTACAATCCGTCTTCAAAATGGACCGCCATTACAGGCATAGCGTATCGGCTGTTGTTGAGCTTCACGGTGTTGTCGACGGTCTGGACTTTAGGTAACTGTCTCGCTAACTCATGTATCGCATTCCATGGCATATTAAATGATCATACTGAATGTGGATATACGCACATACAGCTAAATAACCTGAACTATGAACATGAAATGTTGTGTCTCTCAACTCGCTACTCTGTCACGCCCGGATTGTTGGAAAGAAGCGTTCGTAAAATATCATCAGATTACGACAGCACTGGCGTTGAGTATTCTGTGCCGATGACTTTGATTACAGATCTACTGTTACGTGGTGGTGTCGAACCAAACCCAGGCCCGGAAACACGTCAGAAACAACTTAAACTGACAGGAGCAAGCGACCAGAACCCCGATGATAAGTCTGAGTTCGAGAGACTTATGGATGAATTACAGAAGATAAACATCAAAGTTGACAACGTACAAAGCACTCTCTCCCAACGTCTAGATAAACTCACGGATTCTGTGGGTACAGTTAAGAAGTCAGTTGATGATCTAACAACCAAATGTGCAAAACTCGAAGAAGAAAACAGTTCGTTGAAATCTGATGTTTCAGATCTCTCAGACAAGTTAGATTACCTGGAAAACCAAGGCAGGAGGAATAATCTTATTATCCACGGTGTCCCTAAATCAAAACAACACGAAACCTGGAGTGACTGTGAAGATTCAGTGCGGAAGATATTTCGTGAAACGATGAACATTGATGACTCTCCTATCACCATTGAAAGAGCACATCGGGTTAACCGTGGTAAATCCATCATCATAAAGTTACTGGATTTTAACATGAAAACCGAGATATTACGAAATGCGCGAGAACTCAAAGACACTGGTATCTATATTTCAGAAGACTTCTCTTTTAAAGTTAGACTGATCAGAAAAAAACTCAAAACTATAATGGATACTGAAAGAGAAAAGGGACGAAGATCAAAACTAAGATTTGATAAACTGGTATTTGACGATGGAGAGGTGGTGAGCTGGAGTACCCGTGAAGACAAAGCTGTTTTCTCCAAGAAAGGTAACAGTCATCACTCTGAAAACTCAACTCTGACCTAGGACAGGGGCCGGCCTCAGCATGAGGGAGTTATCTCCCTTTTCACATGGAATGTACAGGGACTACAATCTAAATTGTCCAAGCCTGACTTTTTAAATTATTGCTCACAATTTGATATTATAGGATTCCTGGAGGTGTGGAGCAATGTAAACAAAGATTTATTGCAGAACAATTTTCCAAATTACAGTATTCATTACAACCTGAGAGATTATAATAATAAAGGTGGGGTTGTGGTTATGATTAAAAGCCAATTGAATGTTGGTGTGAAGAAGATTATCACTATATACAGTGACTGCATTTTTGTTGTTCTGGATGCAACCTTTTTCAATATGGATAAAGATGTTTTACTGGGATATGTTTATATCCACCCAGAGACCTCCTCTACTGTGACTGACACTAGAGATAAGAAGGGTATTGAATACCTCGACAGTGTTATTTTCGATTTGAAGTATCATTATAATGAATCACATATTATAATTTGTGGTGACCTTAATGCCAGGACAGGTTTGTTAATGGATTACATATTTCCTGATAAAGCAGATTTTATTCCAGAACTTGATGGTGTTAATGATATTATTGATCTATTCGACACTCCACGCTTCTCGAGATATTCAGAAATAAACAATTATGGAAAGGAACTTATAAATCTTTGCTGTAGTTATGGAATTCACATTGTGAATGGCAGATCAAAAAGTGATCCACATGGAGCATATACATGTACTGCAAACAAAGGATGTAGTCTTGTCGACTATGTATTGTGTTCTACTCATTTATTCAATTCAATTTGTGACTTTAGTGTGTGCACAAGAGTTGAATCTGACCATTTCCCTACTGTTTGTGAGTTAAATTGTTTATTCCAGAGGACTGTCAAATTAGATGATTATCAAACAATAGCGCTTCAGAAGTACAAGTGGAGACCTTCCCATGCAGACAAGTTTAACTCTAGTTTACATGCAAACTTACACTCATTGCCTCTTGATGAGTTTCATGACGTAGCTGCAGATAATCCTTGTTTAGGTGCGAAATTGTTAACTGATATTATTCAAGAAACCGCATCTTCCTGTGGAATGAACTCAAACTCTGTGAAGAAACTGGATAATAATAATAACCAATGGTTTGATCAAGAGTGTGAACAATTGAAACATAACAAATATGAACTATTGGACAGATTTCGCCTGTCTGGAGATATGTCATATCTTCAGGACTTTCATAAAACGAGAAATAAATTCCGTGAACTTTGTCGCCACAAGAAGGAGGAATATACAATTTCTATAATCAATACAATATTATCAGACTTTTCCAGTGGTAATAGAGTTAAATCATTTTGGTCTCATGTGAGACATTTTAGTAGCGCTTCATGTAAATCTGTACCATTGATTGACTGTTCAGAATGGGTTGAGTATTTTAAAGATGTTTTAAATATTCAAGATGTTCATATTGATGAAGATTTTCTATCTTTTACTAGAGATTACATTGTGAATCATAATGCGCAAGGAGTTGTTTGTGAAACCTGTAATGATGATGATATCAATAATATTGTGAATAGGGAAATAAGTATTGATGAGATTGCTTTCGCTCTAGCTAGTTTACGGCCAAATAAAAGTCCAGGACCAGATGGGATACCCCCGGAGATGTTTAAGGGTAATAAGCTCGTTTTGCAGTCATATTTATGCATATTATTTAATGCCATTTTTAGATCAGGGAAATTTCCAGATCAGTGGTCACTTAGTATTATATTTCCGTTACATAAAAAGGGCAGTATTCACCAAGTTAATAATTATCGTGGTATCTCTCTCATGGATATTTGTGGCAAGGTTTTTACTTCCATTTTGAACAAGCGTTTAAAAGAGGTTGTCGACGTGTTAGATTTGTACCCAGAGTGTCAAGGCGGCTTCCGTAAGGGATACTGTACCGTGGATAGTATTTTTACACTCCAAAGTGTCATACAGAAATATCTGTCCAAAAAAGGAGGTAGATTTTATTGTATGTTTGTTGATTTTCGTAAAGCATTTGATTCGGTAAATAGAGATCTTCTATGGTTTGTTCTGTTATCTAATAGTATCCATGACTCTATGTTTAATATTATTAGAGATATGTACTCAAAGACAAAGGCTAGTGTTAAGTTAAATAATTTAAAGGTGTCGGAATACTTTGATTCTATGAGTGGAGTTCGGCAAGGCTGCATTTTAAGTCCTTTATTATTTGCTTTGTTTGTTAATCAGTTATATACTGAAATATCTACTATTGGAGACAGGGGCGTATTTATTGATTCAGAGTTCATGGAATTGTATTTGCTATTGTATGCAGATGATTTATGTTTGTTTGGAGATTCTGTCATTAGTCTTCAGAGAAAGATCAATGTATTATATAATTATTGTAAGAAATGGGGTTTGTCTGTAAATTTCCAGAAAACAGAGGTTTTAGTCTTTAGGAATGGTGGCAAATTGAGACGGTATGAATCATGGTACTTTGGTGAACATAAGTTAGCCATTTCTTCATACTACAATTATTTGGGTTTATTGTTTTCAAATAGACTCTCATGGTCTAAATCCGTCCAAAATCTGGTAAATAAAGCGAATAATGCTTTGTCCTCAGTTAAAATTTTTGGTAGGAGATTAAAAAATGTTTCCCCAGCTATTTTGTTTAAGATCTTTGATTCTCAGATAAAGCCTATCATTTTGTATGCTTCAGAGATATGGGGTTTTCAGCAATGGCATGTTGTTGAACAGTTTCATATTAGATTTTGTAAGTATGTGTTGGGTGTAAGTTATAAATGCTCTAACGCTGCTGTATTGGCTGAAGGTGGTAGAAACTATATTTTTGGTGATACCTTATTACGTGTTGTAAAGTATTGGTTTAAACTTTTACATTTTCCTAGGGATAGATATCCGAAGCAATGTTATATTATGTTACATAATTTTGATATTTTGATTTTTGGAACCTTATTTATTTTTTGTGAAATCTAAAGATGCCAGGCGCAGAATAACAATGTTTAGAATCGGTGCACTTCCAATATACAAAAATACCGGTAGATTTGATGGACTTCCAAGGCACCAACGACTTTGTTATATTTGTAATGATAACTTTGTAGAAAATGAATTTCACTTTCTATTAGAATGTAAAGTTTATCATGATTTGCGCTGTAAATATTTCAAAACATTACCGTATCATATTGATCAGCAATACCTTTTAAATATTTTACAATGTACTAATTATTCAATAACAACAAACTGCTCTAATTACATTAAGGAAGCATTGTTACTACGAACTCAGTATACATGACTGTCAATTGCCACTACCATGTAATCACATGTTTGTTAATTTTGTATTGTACGTGGGCCTAAGGCCTTTTACGAAATAAACTTGATTGATTAAACTTGATTGAGCATTGTAGTACATTCATGATATTGACTGGATCTGTATAATAGATGTTGATGACACTGTGGGGAAAATATGTATTCAATAGTGAACGTCATAAATAAAATCCATTTAGATATTCAAAAGGAATTAAAGCATATTCGCCTCATATTTTCCATGTAACCTCTGCTACAAATGGGTTATATTATATACTACTAAATAAACCTTCTGAATCAATAAAAAAAAGTTCTAAAACGAATGTACATGGTTCGGTTAAGCCATGCGATTTAAATTTAAATTTGTTCACATAGCCGCTTGAAGGTAGTTCAAGTGATCTAACTGATGTAGTGATACCTAAACATTCAGAATAGAGTTTTAAGTATGGTACAATGATGGAATATATAGTCAACCATCTTGCTTTCTGAACTCTCAAATTCTGAGACCTACAAACCTATCTCTCACGCTGAAGAGTTCTACACCACTGTCGCACCATTTTCTACAAATACAGATAGCCGTTTTCTGTGGATATATATATGCTTATTGGGTCATGTAATGAGATTATTTACCCATTAACATACCAATATATTGTATAATCGTTAATAGTAAATGGTAAATTTGAGAAAACATGATGTGTAAAAAAACGTGCTACAGCCCCTTTAACTTAAATACATAGCCACAATGATGATGCAGGCTTTTTGCCTGCAATAATATTAGCAGTGTGAGATAAATGAACTAATCTTGAAAACGTCGTTTAACCTCAAATCACTTCATCACCATTGACCAAACACCTGAAATTTTACAATATCAACAAATCCAAAAGTAAACGGGTTAGTTATCAACAATGACTGTTTTATGTCATGTTCAAAAAGACGTGCCTGAACCTGGGAAATCAATTGAACGCCTGTATTATGTAGAGGTTTAATTGTTAACTCCAAGTGTTCAAAACTCTGGTGTAAGCATTCATGTTTAACTTTAAAGGAGCAATTCTCGCCGATGAATAGCTTCACAAGTAATTTGTTCTTTATCAAGTGACCAAACGCCATACTTTTGATACTGTATTTCTGGAAATACCAAAAAATAGAGTATAACCAATAACATGTTGAATCAATCGTATCTTCATCTTGCAACAACAAACGTTCACACTGACACTGCGATGCGATACAGTCAATGATCAATGAGGTGGATTGATCATATGAAAGAATATTAACTCGTAACGTGTAGCAGGTGAAACGGGCTGCCCCGGTACGTTAAAAAGAAACAGCCAAATAAAGCGATTATGTTTTGAATCGGTCCCTATTTTGTACTTGAAATATAATATTTGTTGATCTGTTTACTGTTGAAGACAATCCAATGTGGGTCAGAGATATTAAATCCTCGTCGAGTCGAGGTATGTTGTGTGTGTGTGTGTGTGTGTGTGTGTGTGTGTGCTACTAGTTGAGGATAGTCACTACAGGCATACAGTGTACCGAGGTAAGAATATGATGTGGTTACATTCAAATAAAATATCAGCTTAAATCTTAAGCAGGTTTATAATGACAAGAAAACGCAGTTCGATTTATCGTGTGCATATTTTCATGTCTATATAATTTCATGTTACCTACAGGGATCCTTAATGTACCATCCTTCAACGTAGCGTAAATTCCAGGCTGTCATAATTCACTAGAGTTACCTTTCCCTCATTCCCATCAGCCAATGAACAGTACAGGGCGATTTTCACTTCGGCAGATATCGTAGATTTGTAAACCAATCAGCAGTCGTTTTTTACTTCACGGAGATTGCCGACGAGGCCCAAATGTAACTCCCTTCGTGTGCGCATGTCCAGTCCACTTCCATTGTGCAGCCTTGTTTACGTTTGCTCGAGTTTGTTTCCCACCTCCTCCCCATTCAACCACATTTTATTATTATTGCGCTATATTTTTCAGTTAAGTTTTACTTGGGAATTCTACCTATGCACTATGTACATTATCAATAATGTTGCCATTACTACAATTTCCATGCCTAATATGTCATTTGCTTATTATTGAATTTTGATTTGATTTTGTTTGTTTGTAGGCGTACACTAATGGGTGTCGCAGGTTCTAATGCTCAGATTGTTCCTGTGCCTTACTGATAATCAGGCATGATCATGCTTGATCATGAACCCTTTAGCATTAATGTTTCTTGACATGCACTTTGTTTATGTACGCTTTTGCTGGTGTTGCCAAACATGGTGTCTGATGCTCAGACTGTTTTTACTATGATTTGGTCCTGATGCTCAGGCATGATCATGCTTGATCATGAACCCTGATTATCATCATTTTGCTTCATTCCATGTTTCGTTCTTTCATGCTTATCGTTTGCCGGTGTTGCCAAACATTGTGTCTGATGCTCAGACGGTTTATACCATGATTTGGTCCTGATGCTCAGGCATGATCATGCTTGATCACGAACCCTCATTATCATCATTTTGCTTCATTCCATGTTTCGTTCTTTCATGCTTATCGTTTGCTGGTGTTGCCAAACATGGTGTCTGATGCTCAGACGGTTTTTACTATGATTTGGTCCTGATGCTCAGGCATGATCATGATCGATCATGAACCCTCATTAACATCATTTTACTTTATTCCATGTTTTGTTCTTTCATGCTTATCATTTGCTGGTGTTGCCAAACATGGTGTCTGATGCTCAGACGGTTTATACCATGATTTGGTCCTGATGCTCAGGCATGATCATGCTCGATCATGAACCCTCATTAACATCATTTTACTTTATTCCACGTTTGTTCTTTCATGCTTATCATTTGCTGGTGTTGCCAAACATGGTGTCTGATGCTCAGACGGTTTATACCATGATTTGGTCCTGATGCTCAGGCATGATCATGCTCGATCATGAACCCTCTCTTTCCATAATTTTTTACTGCGTTTATGTATCATCATGGATGATAAGTCATCCCCTCCACTCACTCTTTGTAATAAATACCTTTGCTTTAGGGTATTAACAGTAGCCAAAACTGGACGACTTCTGACGCTCAGGAATACATGCCAGTTTTGGTCCCAATGCTTGGGCGTAGTCAATGCTTGGCTATGTACTGCCGCTTTATACCACCAATTTGGCAGCGTTATTCATTCAAGTCTGCCAAATTGGCCCCATGCTCGGGCTTGATCGTTGCTCGGTCAAGGGTAGTCTAGCATCAACGAGAATTCCCCATAACGCCAAACTGTATTGAATAAATCTTTGAATGTTGCTGTTGCGTTGGTTGTCATTATAAATATATTTTATCTAATTTGTCAAATTGAACGACTAGATTAGGTCAATCATTATATGTTATTTACAATTACCCTCAGAGTAAGGCACCACTCGTCAGCACAACAGATTGATCACTTGACTATCGAGACCTCTCGGGTACAGTCATTCCTGGTGATGGGCGCCTAACTCTAAGGGTGTAAGTCCGACTTCCACTAGGAACTCGTCCCATAAAAATGACAATATCACTGATATGCTTTGATCCCAAATATATTACTCCAGGCATTACAGTATCCAAACAGGACCTCTTGTCTAAACCACTGACCTTTTATAGAATGTTCATTGAAATAAATTTAAAATAGAATACAATACCCCACTTACGCTCGATTGTAAACGGATACTATTTCATAATATTTCTAAACAAATACAGCTGTAAACAAGCATGTGCATAAAACCAACAACCCAAATACATGTACGGCCTCATCTGGGACAACTGCCGGGTACGCTCAGCCCGTGCTGCATTGTATGGTTACCTATGGTTTGGGGCTCGAAATCTAAGTCATATGGCCCGATGACGCAGACGCATGTGCATCTGGCTGAAATGTACAGCTTACGCCATAAACTGCATTGCTAATGTCAACATCGCCAAAGCTTAGAGAAAACAGAAGCAAGTTTCAGTATTTTAAGACATTTTGCACCCAAAATTAAATAATAATCTTATAAGAAAAGCAATACAGAAATTAGTGATATAATATCACGCATTATAAGAAGTTTTTTGTATTTAGTCAACTGGCTTCGTGGTATAATGGTTAGTTCATTCGGCCAGAAAGCAACAGATTCGATCCCAGTCTAGTCTAGTCTTCTCACGTCAGACGCACGGAATGGCTGAAACAATGTTGTGGAAACAAGTACTTATTTGTCTGGCTGTGATAATGGGTGAGTTTACAAATTTATCCAAATCTGCTGAAAGTATATATTCAATGACCTTGTGTGTAAGAAGCTTCAATCTCATCCGAATCTCGTTCCGAACGGATGGTAATTCACGATGATATCGGTTACCTGTCTTGATCACAATCAGAGCGAACAGCTACAGTGTTCCATAATGATGACATTAACTCTCTCGTCTTAATGGTGGGCTATTCTTAAGAATTTATCGGTCATCGAATGTCCGAGTCTAGAGGTGTGTCAGGTTTTGACATATATAATATATGGCTAACCGGAGTATATTTCCTCCACAAACATTTGCAGTCACAAACGAAAGTGGGGTCGTGCAGTTAACAGGAAAGTGCATGAAATGTGTTTGCTCGAACGTGTCAACTCCAAAGAAATGGAAATATTAGGCATGTTGTATCTTGGTAGTCTTGTGGATATGGTTTCCTCTGTTGGCTTTTGTTACAAGACATTGACATTAAAGTGATGTGTCATTCCGTTTCCATATTTAACCTCGCACCATCATTCTAAAACAAATATTGCAGTATAATTTAGTTTGTTCACAAATTTTAAATACCCGTATATAGTCAAGCACACTTGAATATAAAGCATATATTGCGATATCTGCAGCTGGCTATTTTCATGGTGAATTGTCATGGCAGGATTTGCTGTGTTGAAGTGCTTTTTACCAGTTTATTCATACACAAAACTTGGCAAACACACTTTTTAAACAGCAGCATGTTGTGTTTTTCCTTTTCAGCAATGGATTTCTGTAAAGGAAGTGAATTAGTTAAAACAATTTACCTTGTATACAGGAATACATCAGAATACACAAACTGCCTCTGTCATGTTGAACACACAGCTCCGAATGGTTTAGATTATTACACTGTTAGAAGTTATTCCTCTGATCCTGAAGGGGGCTACTATAAACTTTCTTTCATAAATGAAGTAGAAAGTAATAGTGTCATCAATGAAACTCTTGGCAGGGGAGAATTGTTATTCAAAAGCCGTCAGAATATCTCCACAACTATCAGACTGGAATTGAGCGACGTCTTAACAAGACCAAAGGAATTGAGGATTAGGCTGTTGAATGATAAGTCGTATTCAATTTGTCATTTCTTTTAGTTATTTATATATTGAGCCATACAGATAAAATATATTGTAAAAAGGATCCTGCACCATCAGAGTATTTGAATCCCCTGATCATCACAGCTTTCATCATTTATCACACTATAAATAATTAGCAAACGGAATGACTTAACATCGAACAATATTGGCAGTGTAAAAATGAGAAGATCACTCAGCGATCGCTCTACTAAAGATAACTATGAGTGATCAATCTTCTCAAATGTAGAAATTGGGCTCTCAAAAGTAAAAACTTACAAAATGTATTGTAAAATATTTCAACAGTACCTGCACTTGGCAAAAACGCATTATCAAAGGTATACTGAGATGCACTGAAAAGCACCGACTTTGATATAATGTCCTGGTGAGACACTATGTTACTAAAATTTAATTGTTGGCATGGTTGTAGGGCGACCAATTAAAAATGCAAGTAAAGCAACAACAACTCACAGAGACTTAAGAACTTAAATTAAGTAACATATCAGCACCAGGGGTAGAAACTGAAAAGTCTGACTGAGTGTAGTCGGCGGTGGACAGTGACCGTATTGTTGTTCCAATGCCTCCCCCTCACAGCAGCATTGATAGCTGGCAAAGTTCGGTCCTATACACGTTGGTGCCCCTGTCATGGTCGATCCCTGGTTTACTCTTACAATTGATGGCATCCAAACCTTGGCGATGTTGGGTACTCCTTCCTAACTTAATGCACTGGCGGGTTCTTTGTTCTCTGGTGCCAAGTAATACAAATCGGAACCTTATTTTCAGTCATTTTTTACCTTTCCTCACGATCGGGAGCGATTTTATTATTGATTCAAAAGGCACTATATTGTTCTAGTAGCCCTGAATCCTTAATTATATTTGTGTAGATGTCACGCTATGCACTTTTTACTCGTGCCTGAATATTGGTATATCCTCGCTCTCGCTCAGAAAATACTAATATTCAGGCACTATGTGTCGTAAACCTAGTATGACATAGACACTTATATACCATCATCTATATAAGTTGCTTCCCCATTTACCACTCACATCATTTCTTAAACTGCCAAGCAAAGCAAAGTACTCACCTCAGCTGGTTTCGATTAATTCAATATTTAAAAGAAATCAGATGCATTTGAATATGGCACGATACAATAATATGTATCTGCATTATTTAATGAATGAATTGGTGACTGCGTTTACATATACTTATTAAATTGCTTTTTTAAAAATGAAGACTGGGATAAGAAACATGACCCCTACCATGTTTAAAATGTTGTAAATGTGTGCAGATTTATTAATTTTCATTGAATATGTCTCATATGTCAATGAACAGTTGTGTATCATCAAACATAAGTTTTGAAGAAATCTAAAATTTAAATTTCATTTTTTTAAAAAAACATCGACTGCTGACTAAATACCTGTATTTTTCAGTTTTCGATTATACATCGAAAACTTGAAACATGTACAATTTAAAATCATACATATGATAAAATCAACTAAGGTGAGAAGTTTATTTTGCCTGTCATCTTATAAACAATTGAATCCTCAAAAAGAACTTACAATAAAAACAATCAGAAGAAAAACAAACACTTCATCACATTGGCAATAAATAAGTGTTGAATTATGTTACCTATGTACAGGAAATAGACCCAGAAAAGCAGAATTGAACGTACAGTGTGTTTTTATTGTTTACTTTTTTAAAAATATATATATATATGTATGTATGTATGTATGTATGTATGTATGTATGTATGTATCTTTGTATGTATGTATGTATGTATGTATGTATGTATGTACAATGTATATATATATATATATATATATATATATATATATATATATATATATATATACACACAAAGTTCACAATCAGAAGATTGTCAAACTCTCAGGCATGAAATAGTAATAATAGTCAGAAGTAGTAAACATCCATTTTATGGCTAGCGCTTTTATATATATATAAAGTTCTACATTAGAAAATCATATAGAAACAATCCAAGAAGCGAAAAACGTTGGTAAGTGTTGTAGAACCATAACACAATCTAATGGTTCAAGTTTAATGCTTTGGTATATGTGAAATTATCCAATTATGGTAAAATTGCAATATGGAATATTTATGGGTTTTTTAAAACGTTTTTTTTAATATGCGGAGGCACTGTATCTATGGTCCCTTCTATATACTAAGTACTTACACGATAATAGATCTTTATCTTTTCGAATTCACGATGTTATCTGCAGGCACGACGTCGTCAACATCAGCCACCTCATCCACAGAAGAAACGCACACATCAAAGGCATCAACAGTCAAGACGTCTTCTGACAACCAAACGCCTACAAGCACCGTTGGTTCTAAATTTTTACCAAGTGCTGTAGACAAAGGTGAGTTATTATCCAAAACTGGTTCCCACAGTAGATATCGCTTGTGTGAGATCAAACGATATCTACAAGCGATATCTACATTGTAGATATCGCAACAATCAAATCGTCACAATCATATTACATCATCAGCTAATGACATCACAAGGCTTTGACATCACTGTGAACACTGCTGACAATGTTATGACGTCACAAAGTTGATGACGTAACAATGCTAAGAGGCCACAATGCTGATGACGTCACAATGCTATGACATCACTGAGATCACTGCTGAAGTAGTCAAATGGCAGTTTTTTGTTGCAGATATGTTCATTATTTTGCTAATAATTGTTGAAGAATGATTTTGAATGATAAATAAAATCTCACCCTCGTGTCTTCTGATATCAAATATATCAACACTCGTTGATTAAAGTAAAAATATCCTCGGCAAGCCTCGGATATTTGTAACTTTAATCAACTCGTGTTGATATATTTGATATCAGAAGACACTTGGGTGAGATTCTCTATGTAGAGTCGGTGATTAAATATCATGTGAAAAAAATATTACTTTGAAAGTGACCATACCTCGTTAGTAAATTGTTGGTTACAATGTGTGAGGCTAAGCAAAAAGTAATTCTAATAATTTGATTCGAATGGCACAATTTTCAGTTGTTTTTATTTTTGACTTGTGACTCTTTTGTTCTCTCGCTCGATTATTTGTCAGTAATTGTTTTGACTAGAAATGCTAGTATATTTTAACATAGGGAAAATTTGGAGTGTAATAAAGTAGGTTAATGTCAGCATTACTGTCCATTTTGTATTACTTTGGATAACTAGGATATCATCAACTTATACAGTATTTCTTAATTGCAACCAATTTATGTAAAATGGCCATCAGCTGCAGTTATACGATGTCCATCTTCACTGTTGCTTTGTTCATTTATTATGACGTGGAATGAGATGAAATGGGATGAGAACACACCATTCAAACTTTAGCAACAGCTTGAGTGAAAAACTCCTTTGATAATAATGTGAAACTGTCAATATGTTGCTTGAAGCATTTTAATTTTTTAGTTTATGTTAAACTACCTCAGTAAAATATATGATAATATTGATGATAACAAAATGTTGTCAAAAAATAAGGAAGAAGTATAAAGAAGAATATAAAGTATATAAGAAGAAGAAGAAATAAATCATACAAATTACTCTTTTTTTAAATTATTTATTTCTTGTTGTGGTACATGCACATTACAATTTACAAGTGACCTTCTGAGTACAACATATCATATAACAACAACACACATGAATTCTAAGCAAGTGTTACAATTAGTGAGGGTTTTCAGTTAAAGAAGGAACAAAGGTCAAGATAGAAGGATGTTTTTTAATTAGTCAAATAGTAAGATCTTAAGACCTCTCATACAAAGCTTCTTTTTTAAACACCTGGGGAATATTTTGACATATTGACATTCAATGTCAAAGGTCAAGGTCATAAGTTCTGAAATCGCTACAAAAATCCTTGAAAATACGATAACATGAACAATATGTGTGCTATCAGGCTCTTAATTGGTATATATCAACTATGGAGAAAAGCCAAGGTTTGAAAAGGTTTCCCCAAAATCTGTCTACGGTCAAGGTCAAAGTAAGGTGACAACTTAAGCATGCTTTTGTGAATATGCCTTTTTTCAACTATGAACACTTGAATCATTACATGATCAAGGTCATGATATATTGGTTAGGGCCATGTTAACCATTTACTAAAATTTTGAAATCAGAAATAGGTTTTCAGAACAAATTTGTGTAAAGTGACCCCAGTGATGGTTCAACTTACTCCAATAATGTAAAAGAATTTGTTGAAAACAAATCTGATTCTATTGTTGTTGTGGAGAAGGCGGAACAGCGAAAGGCGAGACCCTAACTTCGGGGCTGTTCTGCTTTTGTGGTGTCCCGCAAACGCTCATGTAGTGTTAATAAGATCTTATCACATATTTAGATTTTTCCTCACATGGCATGTACTGTACATTAATATGCATATCCTGTTGCTTCTTCGTCCTCGAATCGATATTGTTTTCCTTGGTCCCGTTGCACAATGCACTAAGTTAACCTTAACTCACTAAGGTAAACTCACGGGCAAAAGAAAGTATAGGTACAACAATGCAAGATAGTTTAATCAACGAGTGATGAACAAGATTGAAACTAAAAGCAAAGTAACATTGTCTTATATTTTGAAACATTTTCTGTTCATTATTCTGGAAAAAACCCCGGCTTTCTAAAAATCATCGTTATAGAATGTCCTTAACCAGGCGAGATAGGGGAGTGAAATATGGCTTCCTGGCTTGTTTTATGACGTCCTACATCTACGATGCGACATTGATTTAAAGTCAAAGGAAGTACATAATGTCCATACCATCTTGTACTAACATATTTTCCATATTTCATAAAATTTTACCTTAAACACCCAGAATTATTTCCCAAAATACCTTTTGAAATAGCTATTTTAGCATCCCATGTGTACTCGAACAGATATAAAATATTAAGTATCATACTCTCTTGAACGAAATTGTGTATCTCCTAAACGAGATATATCCTCATCAGAAACATTCAAAACCGAGAAATATTTTGTGTTTGACTCTTTTGAAAAGAACATATACTTTCTTTTGCCCGTGAGTTTAGCTTCGATGCAATGTTAAAATAGATTGTTTTGTGCAACGAAAATCAGAATTCTAAGTATCAAAACTTTTCTTTGTCTTTTGTATACAGTGGAAACCTGATAAGTAAAATTTCAAGGGACTCATCAAAATATTTTGCTTTTCCGGTATTTTACTTATCCAAACTTCTGAAAACCTGCAGATGATAACCATATTAGATGTATAAATCAGTGATAAAACCATATACATGCATGTGTATACATCAGAGTAATAAATAGCAGTTATATCTAATGAGATGTAACTGGATAAACTTTGATAACTTCATTTGTACATTAATGAAGTCATATATATTATTACATCCTGTCAAGTATTCTATAGCATGTCCTAGTAAAATACAAATGCATCACAGTTCTATATAGCTTCAGTTCTTAGCAGAACTATCTTAGTGTCCTTCTCTAACATTGCTACTGTATTTGGTATTGGTAATGAATCTTAACTTCTAGTACATATATAATGTACAAGTTTTTTTAATTATAAATATTATAAATCATGAAAAAATATCAATTCACACAGAACGTCATGCACAAATAAATACAACATGCCGAATCGGTAGACTAATAATATATTTGTGTTTGTATTAGTCACTTGAGGTAGAAAAACCGATGTCTATTACACACTGTATCTTGAATGTGCCTTTCCGTAAAAAAAAAAGAAAAGAATTTAATGTCAGGGTGCGTGTTTGTGCAGTCCGATAACGATATCATATATTGTTTGTACCTATTTGGTTTTAATTCAACATCACCTGATTGCATCTTTGCATAAATTTCAATTATATTTTAAAAATAAATTTAGATGATTAAAAAATTCTTATAACTTGTTGCAATATGTATGGTAGAACACCATCTCCTTCATGTTGACCAGCTTTTATTCCAAACAATTCAACTCTATTACAATATTACTACTTTCTGCTTTCTCCTCGCGATCGAGAACTTAAATTACGTTATGCTTATTGTCTACGTTTTAGAAAATATGAAATTGAAAATGAAAACCAATTTTTGCTTATGTGTGATACTTACACACTTCTAAGAAGACAATACACCATGCTAAATATTATTATAACCTTACTGACAGTCATTCTCTCCATCCGAGATTACTCAACTCATTTTCTCTCTCTGTTACAAGTGGTGAAGTTTTGGGGGGAAATTGAAAATCCTGATTGGTTGCAATCTAAGTTAGCTGTGCAAT
This sequence comes from Gibbula magus, assembly GCA_936450465.1. Classification (NCBI taxonomy): domain Eukaryota; kingdom Metazoa; phylum Mollusca; class Gastropoda; order Trochida; family Trochidae; genus Gibbula; species Gibbula magus. The sequence goes on from OW388295.1 coordinate 19,933,599, forward strand.
TAGCGTCATTGTCTCAAAATGCGCATTCGTTGCTCCCCTACCTGATGAGGAGACTGGACTTGAAGAGTGGGTTCTGTCGCCATCTTGGTTTCTTTTTGCATTACGTGATATTCTACCCAATTTTACAACTTTTTAATAATGAAAGACATACACTGATAGAGTATTTACATAGTTAGACATAGCATGTCATAGAACTAATAAACAATTTGTTGTTATGCTGTAGCGAAGTTTTCCCCATTCGCAGCGCCGATGAATGGCTTCAGATCTCACTGTTTTTATTTTTCAACAAATGTGTGCTTCAATCACTTTATTCAGAATTAAAGGCCAAGTGGCCCAGAGTACATCACGTTTTACAAAAACATGGCATGGTGTGTGGAACAGATAACAATATATGTTATTACAATAATAATTAACGTAAGTGTTTCTTTAAGAATATACATATCCCTTTGAGAACTTTGATATTTCTCGTCTTCATGAGGGCAAGAAACTTGACAGTTGTAGGTGGGCTGTAATAATAGGCTGGAATATATTCAGATCGACATTGTTTATAAAATGGACATATCAACATTATGTGGTATTCATCTTCAAGCATATCAGCTTTACATTTTTTACAAATTAATTCATTATATGGAACCAATGTCTTCGAGAAGCGCTGTTTTTGTACGTTCAGGTTATGAGATTGACATCTAAATTTGATTAACATTCGCATTAAGTCTTTGCTTAATGCGCCACAGGAAATATACATTTCAGGTTGTAAAAGTGACTTAAATGTACTGTAATTTACAAGAAATGATGAGTTATTTATTTTACTATTCCAGTGTTGTATATCTATATCAATACAACGTTGTTTAAATGCTGATAAGAATTGATTTACATCGCCGCAGTCTTGGGCCAACCAAACATAAGAAAATCCCGTAGTCAACAAAAGCATTCTAACATGCGAGACCCAGTTTGTGCCTCCGTTATCATCATAGACTTTCAACATATTATAACTGGCATTTGGGTATCTACTTTTATCCATTCGAACAATTCGACACCAATATTTGACACATTTTGTGTAATAATGCACTAACAAATTAAATCTGCCAATTTCGCCAAATACAGCACATGATGCAGTCTTTTTACTTATAGACACAAACCTTTTAAAATATTCACTATGAACCTTTTCAATACATGTCTTATAAGTGTAGCCCCAAATTTCACTGCCATATGTTAGTATAGGCAGTATTTTACTGACGAATATATTTTGAGCAATAGATAAAGGCATATTTTGGTATCTGGTGAACAGCTGAAAAAGAGGGAAACATGCACGTTTGGCTTGTAATGATAAAGTTTCACAGGCTTTTGACCAGACTAAACGAGATGAGAATACAATTCCTAAATATTTGTAATAGGGAGTGACTTTAACAGGTAAGTCATTATAAAACCACTTTTCACTCTCTTTAACACGTCCCCCATTTCGAAAGACTACCACCTTCGACTTATCAAGGTTTACTTCAAAACCCCACTTGTTACAAAAATCTTCTAGAATATCTAATTTTCTTTGCAAATCAACAATGCTATCTGCTAGGAGTGCAACATCATCAGCAAACAATAATATCTTGATAACTTCTATATATTCATTAACGAAGATTCCATGAGTATTACTCTGACAAAGATCATCTGCGAGTTTATTGATAAATAAAATGAAAAGCAGCGGACTGAGCATGCAGCCCTGACGAACTCCATTGCTAGTTGTGAAGAAATCTGTTCTAGATTTACCAGAACGAACTGAGGCACATACATTTGAATACATATTCTCAATGATATTATACATTTTGTCGTGTACACCCTTTTCTAGGAGTAGATATAACAGTTTTTTTCTATCAATAAGGTCGAAGGCCTTGCGGAAATCTATGAATGCTACATAAAAGCGGTGCTTTGCTTTACGCAAGTACTTATGTACTTAAGCATAGAGACAGAACATATTATCTATGGTAGAGTAATTATTTCTAAAGCCTCCTTGTCCTTCATTTAGCAAACCATTAAACTCGGCCCAGTTCCGTAGTCTTCTTTCAAGAATATATGTAAATATTTTGCCAATGGCATTTAACATCGAAATACCTCGATAGTTATTGGGATCAGACTTATTCCCTTGTTTAAAGATAGGTACCAGTAAACCGATATTCCACGCAGAAGGAAATACTCCTGAATCTAAAATGACATTAAACAAAGAATATAAATGATCAACAAGACATGGCGCATTCTTAATGAATTCTGGAGGAATGCCATCTATTCCCGGTGACTTACCAGATTGAATATCAGAAATAGCTTGAATAATTTCCTCATGGCTAATGTTATCAGATAACATATCAATATTCATACATTTTTCACATGGGAAAGTGTCATGATCTTCAAGAAAATGTTTAACTTCATGATCAAATTCAGTTTGAGAAACAGAAGGGTTCAAAAGGTCTTTAAAATATATAAACCATTCACTTGATGTTATTTCATTATCCTCGTGTTTACTAGCAATGAGGTATTTCAGCTGTCTCCAAAAGTTTCTACAATCTTTATTAACAGCTGCATTTGACAGATTATTCAAAGCTGCAGAGATATGTTTTTCTCTTTTTTCCTTACAAATGTGGCGGAACATACGTTTGACATCCTGGTATTGGTCGATATTGACATTGCTTTTGTTTAAGCGTAATTTCTCAAGAGCGTTATATTTCTGACGTTTTAAAGAATGACATTCTTCATCAAACCAGGCTGGTTGCTTTCTCCTAAAGTTCTTAGACTCTGCTCTATTTGATTTAAAGTGGTCACCGGCAAAGTAGAAAAGTTTTCCTAGTGTTTCAACAGCACCATCAACATCAGTTTTCTCAAGAAGTGATTTAAACTCTGCTAATAATTCTGCAGCCCTAGTACTTTCAAAACTAGCACGGAAGAGAGTTTTCCTATCATCTTTCCATCGGAATTTAGGAACATCGAAAACTTTAAAGGTAGCAGAAACCATATCCGTAGTATAAGTTGATATAAAATCCAGGTTCACATTACATGTTATAGGTAGATGATCAGACACCGTTGACGAATGTACTTTCATATCTGATATTAACGAGAACAAGCTAGTGGATGCCAGAAAATAATCCACCAAACTAGTACCGTTATTTCCTATAAATGTAAAGGAGCCATTGCTATCTGCAGGTTTCCTTCCATTCACAATGTGAAAACCCCACACTTTACAGATTGATACTAAAGATTTTCCAAATCTGTTAAACTTTTCATCCGTTGATCTTCTTGGCTGACAAAATGGGTCAATATGGTACAAAGAACCGAGATTAAGATAGCTTATATCATCATCATCTTCCAAAAGGAAATCATCAAGTTGCCCAGTTCGGGCGTTAAAATCTCCCATCAACAAAACGTCATAATTTTCAAAGTCAAAATCGGCTGCAGCTACTGATAGTTTGTTTTCTAGATAATCAATTCCATCATCGTCTTGTTTATCATACATCTGACTGTTTTCCGGTGGTATGTAGACACCAAGTAATATTAACTGCCTAATTTCTAAATTGAGCTTAATCACGACCACATTATCAAACTCGGGATACAATCGTGTACATATATGCTGCAGACTTTTATGCACATACACTGCTACCCCACCTGAAAACCGACCATAATGTCTAAACCTTCTGGCAGACGTTGCGAAACAAAAGTAATTTGAAAACAAATCTTTCAGTTTGTCAATATCATAAACCATAGTTTCAACCAAACAGAATAGCTTAAACTTTTCAACAAAAGAAGTAAAATCTCCATCATGTAACTTCGACAGGAGTCCGTGTATATTCCAAACACAAAAGTCACCGAGCTCACACTGAGAGCTGTTGGGGCCACGGCCGGCGTCCTATGCGGTGACGTCATCACCGGGGGGAGCTGTCACTTCCGGAACTTGTCCATCAGCAGCTGGTTGGCGACCTGTGGAAGAGAACTGCGAGGTAGAGCTCCGTTTGGCCCTGGTCCCCGAGTTTCTCCCGGAACCAGGGCCAGTCAGAGCTCTGTTTCTATGGTAACTAGATTTTGACGCTACTTGCCTGATGCTGTCTGCATCGTTGATGTCGTCAAGGGCGTACACCCGGTCCTCCACAACCAGCTTGTCGTAGGAGAGGTAGGCATCGTTCCCGGCTTCGCGTTCCTGTACCATCCTCGGGATGAGAGCTGCCCTGGTCTTCCTCACCCTCTCAGTGTCGTCATCACTCACTCGGAGCTCTGTGCTGTCCCTCAGTCGTTCCCTGGCCGCCTCCTGTGCACGTCGCTTGTCCTTATACAGGGTGAACTTGACAATCAGGGGTCTCACTTTAGCCTTCGAGTTGAGACGGTGGGCCCTTTCTATGGAGACTGCCTCGTTGTTGTCAAGCTTCAGCTTATCCTTCAGGAACTCACGCACAATTGTCTCTGACTGCTCCCATGTCTCACCAGCTTTACCAGCTAGGCCATGTATGATGAGGTTAGAACGTCTGCTCTGAGCCTCTGTGTTGTCTATCCTACTTTCCAACTCGTTTAGTTTACATTTAAGTTCAATGTTTTCCTGTTTTAACAACTCATGTTCACGTGCCATTTCAGTAGCAACCCTATCAAACTTTTTATTCAAATTCATCATGTCTTTCTTAATTTCCTTAAACATCATCAAGACATCATTGTCACTGGATGCGAACTCACCCTCAGAATCGAACTCGCCACTGATGGTAAGCTACGTCTGTTTGAACTTATCTTTCGCTGCAGTCCTCTTTGGAGGTCCTGGGTTTTGCTCAATGTCCGAGCATATTTCCAGTAGGCGAGGGATAAAGGGGTTAGTCATGGTGTCACCACAGACTTGAGATTTGACTTCATGCACACACATAATGACAGAGTCCGATAACCTGGACCGAGTTGGCGGGATACGCCCCGTGAGATAGACAGCCAAACTCATCAGCATAATCAACTTTAATTGTCTCTCAATTAAACCGCCTCCGATTGTAATTGATTTTACGAAGTTTACTTGTTTATTGCGTGTAGGGTGAAAACACCCAACGCGTACTCGCCAGCATGTAATCGACACACTCATATCTTGTCCGTGCTTCACCTGTTCACGAGCATACCGTGTACTCACAGTCACAGCTGATGTTTTCAAGCATGTTTTCAAAAAACTATTTTATAGCTATCATATACAACTAATTCTTCTCGGAACAGGTTCTATGCACTTACTATAATGTCAGTAGGAAAATTCCAATGTGTGCTAGTGTTTATCAAGTTGTAAAATATAAAGTCATCAAACTATTAACTTCATTGGTATATTTCAATTTGACTGAGTTGTAATCATGTATTCATTACATGTATGTGTAAACAGGAATATCCACTCAACTGTTGTTTAACAAAAAATACCCCGATAGAACTCTCTCTTTAAGTCCCCTGCGCACGTATCGTTTACAGGACAGAAGTCAGTTGCAGATACAAAACGATGTTTATTGGATAGAAGTAAGGACGCTATAAGAGTCTAATCGTGAAATATCACCCACTTGAAAAAGAGGTTATGTCGAAAGGAATGTCAAGAGTAAAATGTGCGGAGAGAATGACTTACAATCAATCAGACGAAGGGGCAAATACGCAGTGGTTAGCGCGTTCGTCTTCGGATCAAGATGTCTGAGGTTCAAATCCCTTGGCTCGCCAACACATCCTACAATAGAGAACTGTTCTACACGCCGTAAGGTTTGGTTGCAATGCTGCACGGGTCAGCGCAGTGCCACCAATGGTATTGGCACAATGGTGATGCAGACTTTTCTCCCTGCCATAATACTAGCGGGCGCGGTATATGTGGATTACTCTTGAAGGCATTTTAACCACAAATCACTTCACTACAATGGGTCAAGCCCCTGTAAATTCACGAAATAAAAGGATGAATTATCTATACAATGACTGTTTTCTTGAACATGCTGAAGAAGACGTGCCAAGGTCCTTGTAAATGTCGAGATGCTTTGTTTTGTCAATGATCGCTTTCTGAATATGATCCATGAACTGAACCTGGGAAATCAATTGAACGTCTGTATTATGTGGAGGTTTAATCGTTAACTCCCAGTGTTTAAAACAAACAACTCAGGTGAATGTAAATCCCACATGTTTAATTATAAAGTAGCAGTTCTCCCCTATGAATGGCTTCACAAGTAATTTGGTCTTTTCAAGTGACCCAACGCGGTAACTAAAGTGTAATGAGGGACTCTACAATGAATCAATCTTGTAACAACAAACTTACACACTGCGATGCGATACTATAATTGTATTTGCTTATATCGCTAGGTGCACTGATCATATGAAAGACAATTAACTTGTAACGTGCTGCAGGTGAAACGGACTGCCCCTGCATGTTCACAAATAACAAACAAAGCGATACCTTTTCGAATAGCCCCCTGCACTTGATATAGAACGTTTATGGAGTTGTTTCAATTTAATGTGGGTCAGAGAAATTACTTCCTGGTAGAGTCGGGATATGTTGTATGTGTGTGCGTGGTTACAGTTGAGGATAGTCACTCAAGGCAAACAGGGTAAGTATTACAAATATATGATGTCGTGACTCGCCTTTCTAACTAACTTATTAAATATGTCGACTTGAACAATCAGTTGAGTTGACACTATAGGCAAACTAGGGTAAGGACAAGTATATGATGTTGTTATTTGCAAATCAAATATACTTTTTTTCATATAACAGTTCATACTTAATTGGTTTTGACATTATCAATACATTTTTTCGGGCAAATTAGTGAACCGTTTCATTAATTCAAACAAGCATGTCTGTGAAAACAAGGACATGGATGATCGAATGATTGTTTTTAAAACTTTTTGTGAGGGAATGGAGGTGTAATTGTGCACCTTTAGCTTGGTTCAACCGATGGAGGGTACACAACAACCTGAGGTGTTATACATAGTAAATATAAATGGTATAAAATATAAACAGTATACCGTCATTCCCAAGCAAGTCAAGATTAATTGATAATCGGTGTGTGTAAGTACCTAATTTTATTTACTAATAAATCTATTGAATGTAAACATTGAGTTAAAAATTGAATTCAATTTATCATAATCTTTATGTACTTGTTGATTTGTAATATTGTTTTGTTCATCTCCTGGTGTGGAAATGATTGAATACTTTGAAAATGTAAAGACGGTAAAATTCACGATATTCCTTAAAGGGGCAGTAGCACGTTTTTATCGCTCAAATATGTTGATGAAATGTATTTGAAAAATAATTTCACCAATAGTAAAACATCCTTCTCTCTTCGGAAAATAAAGTTTAAAATGAGTGTACATGTTTCGGTACAGCCATGGGAATCGTTTTTGTAATACAAAATAATAAATTGTGTTCACAATAAAATGGCCGCCATACAATTTTTGCTTTATACTAAATATAGTTTTTACCACTACAGATAATTGGTTTGTGTAATAAGATGTTTTATCCTCGAAAGTTAATTTAAATGAAATAAACTATCATTATAAATGGGAAATTTTAAAAAATAAATTTAGCAAAAAACGTGCTATTGCCCCTTTAAAAGTTATAAACACCCGAAAAAAACCTTAGATAAGTGTAGCTTTAACAAATTTTTAAAAAAATTGTTAAATCAATATGTTATGATTGATATTTTGGTAATTTTATTCAAAATTTCCACTGACTTATTTCATATTGATATCTTACTCAAATGTGTCAACATGTTTATGTATCCGATTGTTGTAAATTTTATCCAATCGTTTACACTTTGAATAAAAACATATTCAAATAGCGTAGGTTGCAAAGTCTTCATAATTTGTGTAAATGACAGAGGTTCTATATTGACATAGGTGGTTCTAGATAAGACCAAGGCCATGTTCAAGAGAGGTTTAAAAGTAATCGCTCAATGAGAGATTACTTTTAAACCTCTCTTGAACGCGATTGCTCAATTTAGCGCTATGTAGCAAGCGAGCAAACCTCGAGGAATAGCACCATGTCGTTCAGGAGAGAATGCGCTACATGAGCAATCAATGAGCGATTATTGCTGTTATTGAACGGAGCAATGATTTAGGTGTTCTGACATCAAGTCGATTTTATGCTATAAAGTTAATTTTACGAGCAAGGTTTTCATACGACTTTAACGCAAGGAAAGTGAATGCCTGCGTTATCGGAGCAAATGTAAAACATTATGCACTTATTTATTTAATATAAAACTGATGATGTATTTTAAGGCCAGTAAGAGCGAAACATTCTCTCGAGTGACGTTCAATTTTAATACCAAATTGCTCTCATTGAGAGATGTGGGAATTTTCTATTGGTTTTAGTAAAGCAAGTGTATTACCAAACAGAGATTCACAGCAGAACATAAAATTATTCAACATTCTTATATTTGGGATCACCTTTCTGAAATAGTACACATTCCAGTAGTTTTTTGGGGACAAGTCCCTTGTGGGATGCGAACCCACAAACACACCAACCAAATAATAACCTGCTCTCTTGGCTCATGACAATGACTTTGCTCAGCTAACGCCTTCCGTGTTTATTTCCTATAAACGCTTGGGGCCAGGTCACTAATTACTACATGCATCTGCCTTAGTATTCCACATAGAGACTGCTTAAATCGAACAAAGAGGGGTTAGTGGTGTCTGTAAGTTCAAATTCTTATATCATTTAATTTAGCATTTAGTAGTTTATGAGTTGAACTGGTTGATATGTATGTTGATCGAACTAATTTGTATCATCAATCATGTCTTTTTTTGGTTTGGGTTTTATTTTAAAGAGGGAATGTAGTGTTAATAAACCTTAAGGCCAAATTATTTATGTAGATATGAAGTTACGGTAATTTTATGGAATATGAAAATATTTATCATCAAGGAAAACCATGACATCCGTTTACCAAATATTTGTTCTACAGTTAATATGAGCAGCGAGATCTCTTAAAGTAATTGTTACATATTTTCCGAAGGTCATATATAACTGCTTGACATGTTGACATTTACAAGGTACAGATGTTATTCACCCGTGCGTGCGTGAAGTGATAGCTTGTCTTATCAATAGTGGACACAGAACTTAAATGAACAAGAAACGTGACAACTGCGTTTCATAGACGGCAATGTATTTGATTTAGCCACGTTTATACACGTCCACTATAAAATAAAATTCGAGGGGTTTTTCCGGGTTGTACATTGACGCAAGCAAGACTCATACAAACAAACATCATCCGTGTCTATGCTTTGCCATACATCAATAAACTAATATGCACACGCGGGTGTTTCCCGTTCACATCCTAATACGCTGAGAAAAGGTAACTGAAGTTATCGCATGCTTTCTTTAAATGCTTTGTTCACATTCCTGCTATATTTCCTTCATATTATTAATGCACATACACATGCACCAATGAATCCTTACATGACATGACAGTCTCTAGGGGGTATGAAAATACGTCACAGACAGTATGTGTGTAAACAAATCGGGATAAGGGTAACTGATTTCTTGGGAAAAGGTCGATTCTTTAGAGCATTTAACATGAAGGGCTATTGTTAAATTATCTTTCTTCTACGATGATGAAATGGACGACTAGTATTACAATATTTCATTTACATCTGCACTGGGAATCACCCATATAACTACAAAGCGTAAGCATTGCTTTCAAAGTGATAATGACGATTTCTTGAAGAAACGTCTGTGTGATTGGCACATATAAGTAAAGCTGAACGTGTAAGAGTATGGTAGATGTGTGAAGAGATTGGTGTAAATGTCTTGCAATCAAAACATCGATTGTCATGTGGAAGGGACTAAGAGATAAAACATAACGTGTTTTAGGATTATACATTTTGGAATTTAAGAAAACAAAGATTTATTGACACATCGGTATGTCTAAGTATCATTACATCTACATACAGGTATATGTAAAATAAACATTGAGATTAAAACATATAATATTTATGGTCGAATAATTGACATGTAAAATTTGACTGTTTTATTCCTTCCTAGATATAGAAATGATTGAATATTTTGAACGCCAATTAATATATTATATATATGATTAATATATCTGTATAAATGGCTCAAACATATTTTGTATATTTTGATATCATTTGGAGGCAATTGATAAGGTCTTCTAAAAATAAATATTTTTCCGCAAACAGATCTTCTCAGACCAGACAGACGGAACAATGCCATGGAAACAAGGACTTATTTATCTAGCTGTGCTGATGATTATCCCAACTTCGACATCTATGAGTAAGTTGACAATTTATTCCAAATCTGCTGAAATGTTCTATTTCATGAACTGGCTGTGGATTCTGGACAACTTGGCATGTTGGTGCTAAAATACCTCACTGCAGCTTTAGACACTGTAGATCATGCACACCCTGATAGTTTAATGTGTTCTAACTGATACAGTATTGTCATGGTGAACATCATATCCGTCTGGAAGATCTGACCAATACACCCAGAGGCAAAAGAAAGAATACCATTCAAGATACAAGATATGTCCACGAGGGATACATACGACTGGAAAAGGGTTACATCATGTCTTCAGAAGCCAACTAAACTAAATTTGACAACAAAATCATTATCTGTTCGTATTTCTGATATACACATATCTGTTACATATTTTCCGAAGGTCATATATAACTGCTTGACATGTTGACATTTACAAGGTACAAATGTTATTCACCCGTGCGTGCGTGAAGTGATAGCTTGTCTTATCAATAGTGGACACAGAACTTAAATGAACAAGAAACGTGACAACTGCGTTTCATAGACGGCAATTTATTTGATTTAGCCACGTTTATACACGTCCACTATAAAATAAAATTCGAGGGGTTTTTCCGGGTTGTACATTGACGCAAGCAAGACTCATACAAACAAACATCAACCGTGTCTATGCTTTGCCATACATCAATAAACTAATATGCACACGCGGGTGTTTCCCGTTCACATCCTAATACGCTGAGAAAAGGTAACTGAAGTTATCGCATGCTTTCTTTAAATGCTTTGTTCACATTCCTGCTATATTTCCTTCATATTATTAATGCACATACACATGCACCAATGAATCCTTACATGACATGACAGTCTCTAGGGGGTATGAAAATACGTCACAGACAGTATGTGTGTAAACAAATCGGGATAAGGGTAACTGAGACAGATCTTCTCAGACCAGACAGACGGAACAATGCCATGGAAACAAGGACTTATTTATCTAGCTGTGCTGATGATTATCCAAACTTCGACATCTATGAGTAAGTTGACAATTTATTCCAAATCTGCTGAAATGTTCTATTTCATGAACTGGCTGTGGATTCTGGACAACTTGGCATGTTGGTGCTAAAATACCTCACTGCAGCTTTAGACACTGTAGATCATGCACACCCTGATAGTTTAATGTGTTCTAACTGATACAGTATTGTCATGGTGAACATCATATCCGTCTGGAAGATCTGACCAATACACCCAGAGGCAAAAGAAAGAATACCATTCAAGATACAAGATATGTCCACGAGGGATACATACGACTGGAAAAAGGTTACATCATGTCTTCAGAAGTCAACTAAACTAAATTTGACAAAAAAATCATTATCTGTTCGTATTTCTGATATACACATATTTTAAGAAATGTCCTTAACTAGATGAGAAAGGAAAGTCAAAGGGGCTTATGTCCAGAAAACCCTTTTGAAATAGTAATTTCGCCACCTCATTTGTGCTTGAACAATCATAGTCTCGTGAATGAACTTTTGTATACCTCTTTACGAGATATCCTCATAATAATAATAATAGGACATTTATATAGCGCCTTTTCCATGCTCAAGGATGCTCAGAGCGCACAATTTGTATTATTGCCCTGAAAGAAACCCGGGCCTTTGGCGTGAGAGGCCAGCATTCGAACCACTACACCACTGTGCTCCACATCACAGACATTCAAAATCGACCTATTACGGCAGGATTATTTTGTGTTTCACTTGGTATCGTTTTTTTTGCCACTCGGTGTATGTTCGGGTCAACTTGAGTGTGGAGTCCCACAGGTATGATGGCTGAAAGGTGCCATTTGATTTCGTGTAACCTTTCAAACACGAAATCGCGAAATCGCAAAATCGCAAAATCGCAAAAAAGTCAAAACGAAATCGCGAAATTGCAAAACAAGGTCTTATAAAAATTGCGAAATACTGACACGAAATCGCGAAACAATGACAAGAAATCTCAAAATCGTGAAGCCAGGGCAAAGAGAAATCGTGCACGAAACGAAATTGTGAAGGAGCGAAACGTGTGCGAAACGAAATTGCAAAGGCTGGAAACGAAATTGCGATGGATGGAAACATGTGGGAAACGAAGGAGCGAAACGAAAGAGCGAATGAGCGAAACCACGAAGGAGCAAAAAAACGAAGAAGCCAAACTGTGAAGGAGCGAAATCGCGAAGGAGCGAAGATCGAAATTGCTAAGGAGTGAAATCTCGAAGGAGCGAAATTGCGATGGAACAAAATTGCGAAATCATGTCACAGTTTCGGGTTTCGTTTCACTGTTTCGCTAAGAACTCGTTTTGCAATTTCGCCATTTCATTTTGACTTTTTCGTGATTAAGCGATTTCGTGCTTGAATTTTTACACGAAATTGAAATGGCCCTTCTCAGCCATCATACACAGGGATCTGTTCTCTTGGTTCCTAGATACCGGATCTACTATTGTTGAGACAGTTTTATGCTGATGATTCCCAGTTGATGGAAAGCTTTGATTCTACCATTAAATTAATCACAAGCAAAAGAAAATGGACACAAGTCTAAAATCTTGGATGACAGAATATAAATTTTAACTTAATAACGGGAAAACAGAGATTGTACTTTTTGGCCCCAAACTGCGTCTTAAAAAACGTGATGTCAATTATATATATATATATGTATATATATATATATATATATATATATATATATATATATATATATATATTGGAAATGCTGACGTATTTGTCTCCGCTAAGTGCTAAAAGATCTTGGCATCTATCTTACTTCAGGACTTACAGAGAAATTCCATTTTAACAATCTATGCAGGATTTGTCACGTCCATCCCTTTTTACATGCACACTTTACTCTCAGGTGTATATTTACTTTACGTTCCAATGTAATTTAAGGACCCGTAAGTATAATTGAATTACTTTTACTTGTAGCGTCATTTTGGTAAAAACTCACAATGACTAAACTGCTTATCCAGAAGCGAAGAAGAGATTGTCAGTTTTTTATGTGTAATGCCCCTATTTCACTACGACCCGAATTGCCAAGAATCGCCACGAATTGGAAAATTTGCACTTTCGTGAACATTCGTAGATAATTCGTAATTGATTCGTGATATTCGTAAATGATTCCTAGTTGATTCGGCAACATTCTTGTAATTCGTGGCATTCGTGGAAACATTTTTGTTTGTCAAAAGATATTCACGAATCATCTACGAATTTCAGATTCGTAGTTGCTTCGTAAACTGTTCGTATTTAATTCGGGACGTTCGTAACAACTTCGTAAACAATTCTTGGAAATTCGTGGTTGATACTTTTGATGTTCTCATCTCGAATTAACCCCGAAGCATTTACGAATTGTCTACGAAGAGCTAATTCAATTTGATGTTGATATTGAAGTTCAAATTCGAGTGCCAGAGCAACACGTGCTCTCCATTGCGCCTCCATAATGGTTTGATGACTTGCAATCGCCGAATAGTCACGAACTATCGTAAACTATTCGTACTTGATTCGTGATATCGTATCTTATTCGTGGAAATTCATAGTACATTCGTGACTGTGTCTTAATCATTTCTTACAATTCGTAGACAATTCGTAAACATTTCGTACAAGTGTAAATGCTGTTCACGATTTTTGCCGAATGCTCACGAATATTCACGAATTTATGCAGCCGCCTATTCGTGGTGATTCGTGGCAATTCGGGTCGTAGTGAAATAGGGGCATAAAGGTTTTGTGCTTGGTCTATCAACTCATAGAAATGAGTGGTCGAAAACACGCTCTCAAACATGGTCAAGTCAAGTCATGTTTATTCAGAGTATGAAGGCCTCAGGCCCATATGCAATACAACATATATATATATATATATATATATATATATATATATATATATATATATATATATATATATATATATATATATATATATATATATATATATATATATACATATATATATATACATATATATATATATATATATATATATATATACACACATTTAGACACATGATATCACAAAGTTAACGTAACTTATAAACTGTAAACATGAACTACATATCATGGTTTCAAGTAAAATATTATACGTTGTATATGATATAGGTACTCTCCCTTAATTTATATGCATGCCACAAAAACTTACTTAAACGTTGTAATACAAACACGTTTTCCGTTGACAATATAGAACTAAATTTATCCATGTTTGGGTTCCGATGATATACATCTGGTAAGTATTTAACTCGTAAAACGTTATACAAAGTACATATAAATAAGAGATGATACTCGTCTTCTACACCTCGGTTACAAAATGGACATAAACGTTGTGCTTTATCTATTCCTAACCATCTCCCTTCGTTGTATTTCAGTCTTAGTAAACCACATCTGAATTTAACAAGTATGTTTCTTAATCGTTTATCAATTATACAAGTTAAATACTTTTCAGGAGCTAAAATGCTTTTATATTACCGATAGATACAATGTCTTGAACTATTGGTCAGAGTACATGTCCAAGATTGGAAGAACATATTAATAGCAACATTCTTAAAGGCATGAATAAAGGAACTTACATTTCCTACAGATTGAAACATCCAAACGTAACCAAAACCATGCGAGAATAATATATCATAAATATATGATGCATAAGTGGTGTAACCACAGTTAAAATAGTACAAGTGCATTGTATATACCTTAAGTGGAATTCGACTGTCATGCATTTGTAAAACTCGAAGCCAATATCTTAATGTTTTACACATTGCGTTAATATACAAGGGATATCTCCCGCATTCACCATATACAATGGCATTTGGTGTTTGTGGGCTAACATTTAAGAATTTTGTACATGCTATCAAATGAACTTTTTCTATTTTATCAAATTTGTGCATACCCCATATTTCCGCCCCATTTAATAAAATAGGTTGTATTTGCGTGTCAAATATCTTAAAGAAAACATCACAATTTACCATTCCGACTTTACTAAGATTGATAATGACTTCCATTATTGCACGTTTACCTCTCATTGCTAAATCGGAAATACATCCTCCCATTTTATGAGTCGCAGAAAACACTAACTGTTTACAACTGTAATTTTGTTGCCATTTAAAAACCATTGTTCATGTTTAGCTAAGCGCCCACCCCGTCGAAACACCACTATATTAGTTTTATCAAGGTTCACCATTAATCCAGAATGATCTGTATAATCATGTAATATGTTTATTTGGTTTTGTAATCTAGGAACAGTATCTGATACAAGTACAACACCATCTGCAAACATGAGAAGTAAAATTTATAATATATCAGGAAATAGTTGTACGCCATATTTACCATGTTTTGACAGCTCATCTGACAATTCACGTATGAAGAGTGAAAACAAAATAGGACTAAGTACACAACCTTATTTTAAACCCACTGGGCACTCAAAATAATTGGTGTAATCATTATTACGTCTTATAGACGCTTTTACAGAATGGTATATACTCATAATTGAATTCAACATTTCCTATGCCAGCTTTATATAGGCGTTTCCATAACTTTGTGCTATCAATAGAATCGAATGCTTTTTTAAAATCTACGAAAGCTACATATAATTTCTTTTTCTTCTTAAGGAGACATTTATGTATAATTCCATTCAATGTAAAAATATGATCTACTGTTGAATATCCCTGTCGAAATCCTGCCTGACTCTCAGGTATCTTGTCTCTTATATAAGACCAATTTGTAATACGGATATTCAAAACAGATGTATATAATTTACTTAATACACATGGCGAAACAGTATTATCAGTGGTTTGCCAATATGCAAGGGAAGTAACTCTCAAGGAGTTTCCCTATACGGAGCTATGATTTTTATTCACGTACTCACGCGCACATGGATACTTGCGACGTGTTTAGTGCATATTCCGCTTTGAATAAACAAAATGTTAGTATGTAAGCGCACTATATCAAATGTGGACCCACTGGCCTTTGTTCCTATATGGGACACTTCCAAGTAGGCCCACATTTGCCACATCGAGTTTTGCTTTGA
The DNA here is from genome assembly GCA_936450465.1 of Gibbula magus. NCBI lineage: Eukaryota > Metazoa > Mollusca > Gastropoda > Trochida > Trochidae > Gibbula > Gibbula magus. The sequence goes on from OW388295.1 coordinate 19,949,827, forward strand.
AATGGTAGGTTAATTTTAAATATGGGCCCACTTGTCTTCATTCCTATATATGGGTCGTTCCTAAGTGGGCCCTCATTTGCCAATTCAGATTTTGTATTGAAATATAAGGATAAACTTAAATGTGGGCCCACTGGCTTTCGTTCCTATATAGGACAGTTCAAAGTGGGCCCTCATTTGCGAATTCAGATTTTGTATTGAAATATAAGGATAAACTTAAATGTGGGCCCACTGGTTTTCATTCCTATATAGGACAGCTCTAAGTGGGCCCTCCTTTGCCAAATCGTATATGTTGCTTTGAAATGGAAGGATAATTTCAAATGAGGGCCCACTGGTCTTAGTTCCCTATAGGAGGCATTTCTAAGTGGGCCCACATTTGCAAAGCATGTGTTTCAACATTATATTTTATTTCATTTTATTTATGAGGATGGAAAGGATAATTCTAAAATTATTTCCATTAAATATTAAAATATATATTCCATTTATTGACATGGAAAGGGATCATTCCGTAATTATTCCCATCAAATATTCAAATGCAAATTAAATTCAAGAAGATAGAAAAGGGTCATTTTTCCCAGCAAAAAGTGAAATAAAATACAAATTTACGAGGATGGAAAAAGATCTTTCTATTATTATTTCCATCAATATGGAAAGTAAATTTCAATGTGATGATGATGGAAAAGGGTCATTATTCAAATATTTCAACACAAATTTCCCAATTCATGAAAATGGAAAAGGATCATTCTATAAATATTCAGATCAAATATTCAAATGAAAGTTCAATTTATGAAGATGAAAAGGGAAATCTATTTTACTATTTCCATCAAGTATTTATAAATGCAAATTCAATCTATGAAGGTGGACAAGGATTAATCTATAATTATTCCCATCAACTAATAAAAATAAATTTTAATTACTGAAGTGAAGTAAGAAAAGGGACATTCTATAATTATTTCCATCAAATATGTCCGATTGTTTACCGGCAGTAAACCTATTGTCGACTGATTTAGTATACCAATTTTACCGACCTCTGACTTGACCTAGAAACAATAATAATAATATCGACCAATCAGAATGGCCTCATGAACTCTTACGACCATGACCTCGGCCTTGACATTTGTACTGACCAATGAGAAGACAGCATTCGTTGTTATGCATAAGCGTTGTCCTACTTTTCGCTTGGAATTTCTGCTTCGCTTCTGATGGGAATAATAACAACAAAATCATTTCCATCATTGTTTATTTCGAAGGAGAACACTTTGATTCAATCCTATGGATACTGTTTGACAAGAAAGGCTATTTACTGTAACTTTAGACGCCTCAATATTCGAAATCACTATTCAACAATCAAATCGGCAAATGTGGGCCCAGTTTCTGTCGGTACTAGTAGGTCGCAAACTTAGTGGGCCCACATTTTTGTTGACACCAATAGTAATTTAGCACACTGTAAAAAATAGTAATTATATCATTAATGAAATACTGATTTATGAAACATGTTTTGATCGTATATTTTCTCTGTGTAACATACAAAACAATGTATACGTAACTAAAATAGTTGCCTCACGGATGACATGAGTTACTTCCCTTCCTTTAGCTCCTATCACTGATAATACTGTTTCGCCATACACATAGCAAGGATATTCCTCTATAATTATCTGGGTTACCTCGATCGCCCTTTTTATGCAGAGGTACTATGATTGCTTTACTCCAGGCATTTGGGAAATACTCTTGTCAAAAAGCATATTAAAAAGTTTCACAAGAGAAGGCATGATTAAAATATCAGATGCTTTCAACAATTCAACTATAGCTCCGTCGTGCCCAGCTGCCTTACCACTTTTCAAGTGCTTGAGACAAGAACTTATTTCAGACTCAGTAATAGGATTCTCTAAAATACAATGGTCGATTTCATCTAAAACAACAGGTTCATCAATGCTTGAATCTTGACTGTTACATTCATCTTTGTTCTGCTTAAAATCACAATATAATTTCTTAAAATGTTGATATAAGGTTTGTTTATCTATTGGACAACTTGGACTTTTAGCAGAAAAACTTCTGAGTTCCTTCCAGAATACAGATGGGTTGTTGATTGATGAACATAACTAAGAGCTTTTACGTTGATATTGATATTTTGCTCTTCTACATTCGTTCTTGTATCTGTTACGTAATATGCAATAGCGCTGCTTACTGGTATTTGATTTGGTACTTCTATATCGTCGTTTTGCATATCGGCAATTATTGTTATAAAAGATCTGGTGAGTTGGCTTATTTGTTTTTCTTCTAAACACTTCAGCAGCATTGAGAAGATATATGACAAATGAATTTAATAATGCCTCTATATCCTCATCAATTAAATCTGTTAATGAATGTCTATGAATTCGCTGGCAAATATATTGTCCCATTTGTATCTAGAAAATGGTGTATCATTACAGTGGTTTTCGGCATCTTCATATTGTGAATATTTACAGCTTAATTTCAAACTAACTGGTAAATGTTTAGATTCGATTCTAGAGTGCACGAGAACATATTTACAAAGTGGGTGAATATTTACAGATGCTATGAAATAGTCGATAACACTACACCCCTGGTGGAATGACATTGTAAGAGGAAATTTTAATGAACAGTGGAAAGAAAACTTTTGCATGACAAAGGAGACATTTTATGCACTATGTGAAGAATCAAGAGCATGTTTTCTGGAGAGTGTGGGACCGGTCAGACAACCAATCAATCTGCATCATAAGGTTGCTATGACCCTGTACTGGCTTGCATGTATTGCTGAATACTGAACAATCGGTAACCTATTTGGGGTTGGAACTGCAACGGTATGGAGATGTGTACACACAGTATGTGCTGCTATATCTGAAACTCTTCTCAACAGATATGTTACTTTCCCAACTTGTGAATAACTCCAGAATGTAATCAATGGATATGAACAGCATTGTGGATTTCCAAACTGTGGGGGTGCAATAGATGGAACCCACATTTCAATAATAGAACCAACTGAAGCTCATGGCGAATACCTTAATCGTAAGGGATGGTACTCTGTAACTTCAAGCGACCTGTGACTATAAGTACATCATCACGGATATGTGGGATGGCCTGGTCGCATGATGCACGTGTGTTTGGAAACAAAAGATTTCTTCTCGAGAAATCTCAGAATAATGATGCAAGCATGCCAGTTGTTCTCTTAGGGGACGCCGCTTATCCTCTCAAAACATGGTTATACTCTCAAAACATGGTTCCTAAAGCCCTACAGCCACGTACAGACTCTGACAGCATCTCAGAGATTGTTCAAATACAGGCTTAGCAGAGCTCGCATGATCATTGAGAACACTTTTGGTCGCTTAAAGGGAAGATGGCGACGTATACAGAAAAGGTTGGATGTGGATGTCGAATTTGCCTGAACAGTCATAACTTCATGTGTTGTGCTGCACAACCTTTGTAAATTGAGACAGGAGAACCCTTACAACATGCAAACAGAACCTAACTGGCCCCAATGACACTGTTGTGACTCCAGCTTTAGCTTCCCCAATTCTACTATCTTGATTTCAATGTCTGCCTTTTTCGTCTTTAGAGCAACAAGAGTAGTTTCTAGTTTGTTGTTGCTCTCAGCAAAGCCCGACATCACTGTTCCAAGGACTGATTCTAGTTTTGTTTTCCTTGGTATTCTTTTCTTTTCAGAAGATTTTTGCTGTAGATTTTCATTTTCTCTGTCAACTTTTCTTGTCTTGTCAATAGGTTCTTCATTATTATCATTATCATTGTCGCTGACATCAAGAGACGCATAGGGCTTATCAACTGGACCAGCAACGTTGGTGTTGTCTGTGTCGTCCTCGTCATGCTGGGGCTCGATATTAGCATCCTGAGTTGCTTCGTCCATCATTAGTTCTTCATCGTTTGTTACACTTTCACTATCGGGTAAAAGCCTTTTTCTTGTCATTGTCTTAACTACTTTTAGAGGAGAACTTGCAGGTCGACATCCCAGAATTTCGTTAAGTTTTGCAGAAAATTTACACAATTTTCTTCCTTTGCCACTGTTTTTAGTTTTTGTTTACAGCCTCGAAATGATTTCCGCAGTGTATGCATGCGTATCTTACACTGTTCGCTGGATTTCTCGAAGCCATTAGTCATCATTTCAGATGATAAGTTTGAATAAATTGATACTTTTGGTTTTTTTTGGTCTTTCAGTTGAATTTTAAGGTTTTGATCTGACCAAATGAGAGCAAACATTCTGTTTCAGCTTCAGTCCAAGATGCTCCACGTTTAGCTTTCCTTTTGCCCGGCATTTTCAAGTCAGAAGCAAGTCAGACAGGCCCAAACACATTTGAAACTTGACTGAGACAAGGGTAACAGACAGTTAAGTGACTGTCCTGTAGGTAAATCTGTTTTGGACTGTTTACATGGCACGTCTGCTCCCTGTAACTATATTTACTCCCAGGAGTAAATATACTCCTAGGAGTAAACGTATGCATGTTGGCAGCAAACACCATCTCATTAATCAAGATTCTGCAGCTCTCCTAGTTAGATCAAAGATATTTTGAAGAATAAATTACTGCAAAAGCCTTCTCTGTGAAATATTCTGACAAGGGATTTACCACACAAAAAAACACAAACTCATGCGGCCCGAATCTTAACTCGTAAATGTCATATTTCTCCAGTCTTAAAATCACTGCGCTGACTTCGAATTCAAGAAAGGATTGACTTCAAGGTTCTTTCTCTTACTTATCAATCCATCCACAAACCCTCTCCTCAGTATCACCAGGACTTAGTCACTCTATATGCTCCATTTTGATATCTACGTTCTTCTAATCAACTGCTACTACAAATCCTTTCGTGCCCGATTCTTCAGATTCAATGCTGTTTGTCCATGGAACCCATGAACTGAAATGTGCTCCATCTCTAACTGTATTCAAACGCTATTCCTAATTTTATATTAAACTCTTGCTATGTGCAAAATATTTCTATGATTACATAACCGAATTGTATGTTATGCTCATTTAGCATGATATTCTACACGTTATAAGAACCATTATAATTAACTTTTGTCCGAATAACAAGGCGAAGGTTAAGTCAGCCACATACCCCTATTTTCATATCTCTATTTTGTCCGACCCGACCAAAGAAGAACACTGTTTCTTTATGCTGTAGGTCTGTATTTTCCTCGTATAAAGATAACGAATGAGGCAAACATTTACAGTCACGCATGAACATAGTGTAATGATAAGTCTTTGTGACAACAGAGGTTCACTACATCATATTGAGTAGTTGTCAACCTACCAGTATCCTGCAGTGAGGAGTGAGAGTGCTCTCCCATGACTTGTAACCAACATGGCCACAATGCTAAACACATGGTCTCAATAAAGGACTTTTTAACAAGAAGTGCCTTTCATTTAAAGAAGTTACAAACCACTACATGGTGTCAGAAGTTAGTATACCCATTAAAGAAGCTACTCACAAGAACTATGATTAACTTGGAGCCTCCTAAACCTCTAGAACTTGCTGGAAATATGAGTGAAAACGGGCGGCGTTTCAGGCAAGCATTGGAATGTTATTTCACCAGTACAGCTGATGGGAAAAACAAGCCTGATGTCTTCAAGTCATCTTTATTGCTGCATTGCATTGGAGAAAATGCCATAGAAGTATATAATTCTTTTGAATGGGCTGAAGAAGATGATAAACAGAAGGTTGACAAAATCATAGACAAGTTTGAGCAGTACTGTGTTCCAGGAAAAAATGTGACATTTGAGAGATATAATTTTTTTACATGTTCTCAGGCGGACCAGACAAAAGATCAGTATGTTAGTGAACTGCAACAGAAAGCTAAATCCTGTGAATTTGAACAACTGAAAGACAGTTTAATTAGAGACAGAATAGTGTGCGGCGTGTACAACGGTTCTTACAGAGAGAAGTTGCTGCGTGATGACAAATTAACTCTGGAAAGAGCAATAGACTCATGCCGTGCTGCAGAATATGCCAGTTGTCAGGCTAAAGAAGTAAGTGAAGATTGTGCAGTTCATTACATTAAATCTAAATAAAAGATAAAACCCAAACAGAGAATGAACTATAAACAAGCAAGTAAACAAGAACATGTAAAACAAGAGCTTTGTGGACGGTGTGAAAGAGATCATACCTCAAAACAAAAATGTCCAACATCTGGTCAAAAGTATTTGAAATGTGGTCGTCTCGGACATTTTGCTACTCAATGCAAATCTCATTCAGGTCGATCCCGATGTGTGTATGACATTGATGCAGAAGCATGTGATTATCCACCAGACTATTCAGAATTTTTCGTTGATGTTGTGGATACAGACACTCAGAGGGACTCTTAACACGAAGGCTTGGATGATGTCACTTGACATAAATGGCATAAACATGTACCTCTCAAACTTGACAGCGGCTCAGATATGAACATCATCAGCTTGTCACAGTGGAATAAACTGAAACACAAGCCACCACTGGAACCGCCAAAGGTGAACCTTAAAGCTTATGACGGAATTGCCATACCTGTTGAAGGACAGGCAGAACTCACAATCACCTATTAAGGAAAACCATAATATACAGTATTTATGGTAACGCCAGAGAACAATAGATGTATCCTTGGTTTTGAAGATTGTGAGAGATTGAACTTGGTTCGCAGAGTCTATGAAATCAATGTTGATGAGAAAATGTTGAACAGTCAGAATTCTACAAAGCCATAATATATTCTCAGTGAATATCAAGATGTATTCACAGGGCTTGGATGCTTTCCAGGTGAACATTCAACGGTTGACAGAGAAGTCAAACCAGTCATAGAAGCTTGTAGAAAAGTGCCCTTCGCTCTCCATGATCAACTGAGAGAAGAGTTGAACAGAATGAAATCCCTTAATGTGATCACAGAGGTTACAGAACCTACTGAACGGGTTAGTTCAATGGTAATTGTACACAAGAAACAGGGAAAATTGAGAATATGCCTAGATCCTCGCAATTTGAATCTGGCAATTCAGCGAGAACATTATAAACTCCCAACTCGTGAAGAAGTGATGTCACAGTTTGCAGGTGCAAAAGTGTTTAGCAAGCTGGACACCGCCTCCGGGTTTTGGCAAATGAAGCTAGATCATGCCAGCTCAATGTTGACAACATTCAACACGCCATTTGTTATCTACGACTCCCTTTTGGTATTTCAAGTGCACCAGAAGTGTACCATCGAACCATACATCAACTCTTCGAGCACATCAGAGATGTAGACAGCAGCATGGATGATATGATCATCTTTAGTAAAGACGCAAGAGAGCACAATGAGCTACTGAAAGCTGTTCTTCAGAAGTGTAGAGACAGTGGACTGACATTAAATAGAGAGAAATGTGAAGTGGGTGTCACAGAGCTTACCTTCCTTGGAGATAGAATAACAGTGAAAGAGTGATAAAGCGAAAGAACGATAAAGCGAAAGAGCGATAAAGCGAAAGAGCGATAAAGTGAAAGAGCGATAAAGCGAAAGAGAGATAAAGCGAAAGAGAGATAAAGCGAAAGAGCGATAAAGACATGTCGACCTAAATTTTACATATCAGTAGAATACTGGTTTCATTCAATTTTTTTTCATTTGACTTGGTATTTGGATTCACATTTTGAAGGTAGCTATCATATAAGTATAATTAATACAAGTTTATTTTTTATTAAGAATTTGAATAAACTTATAATGAGATTTCTCTATAAAACAACTTACGCTGAATAATTGAGAAATCCATGCTAATTAAAACAGACATCTGCAAATCTAATAGATTAATTCAAAACGCTGACATGGTGTGTCTAAACCTGTACATAAATAATTTCTTAGACATACTTTATGTGACTGGTTATAATGGATTTAATTGAGCAAAACAAAGTTTATATAAATTTAAATCGGCGCACTCTGTTTTCTTCTAATTACTCTATATTTTTCCATATAAAAGAGCTGTCAAAAATTGGTTAAAATCATTAAATATGTCTGACACTCGGCATCCCAAAAAATGTTATTATATGATGTTAAAAGGTATAGAAAATAATAAAGTTAATTGGGCTTCGAAGTGTCGAGATTGATTGTACAGTTTGGGCTTCTGTTTTGTATGGGACCAACAATTTGTTTATCTGCCTACAACGTTTTTCTCAGAATGTCTGTGTCGACTAGAATGTATTCATGAACAGAATTGGTAAAGTTCTCTTCAAAACGGCACCGACTCCATATCTTACTCTTATTTTAAAGCTTCACTGTCTAAAGAATTATATTTGAATGCGGTTGTTAAAAAGTTTAGAGTAGCATTAGCCCAATTAAGGTGTTTTTCGCATCATTTAAGAATTGAAACGGGTCGATTTTATAATATAGATAGAAATGATAGATTATGTTAACAATGCGATGAAGGCTATATTGAGGATGAATACCATTTCCTTCTTGTGTGTTCCAAATTTAAAGAGCTCCGCCTCAACCATTTGCCGGAAACTTTTTGTACAAATCCAAACAAAACTTAATTTAAAATCCTCATGTCAACATCGATTTGTAAACTCCTCAATAATTTAGCAAGCTTTATTTTTCATGCCATGTACCAAAGATGTTAATTGAATGACTGTTGCTGTACACATCGTGTATTGTCATATATAACACTACACCTACACTTCAGAAATAAAGAATTGAAATTGATGACTTCTGATATATATTCATCAACATAATGTAAGATACAAGTTTGGAAATCTATTGAAACAACACTGGTATATTTTTTTAGACATTCACTAACAAATCAGAGGAAAGAATAAAATAATCTATCATTATCAAAATAAAATATATTTTTGTATACTGGGTTACATTGTGCACATCAAAACGTATAAAGATACTATTAGGCTATATCACAGTAGAATATGTGTGTGACATTGTGTATTAATATGTGCAACAGGAATAATTCTAAAGGGTTTGATTCATGAAAAAGCACGTTTTGGGTAAATTTATAAAAAATGTGAACTCCGCGCATCGCCATGAATCATTAGTATTATGGTAATAGGTTGTACGCCTTCAGTGCATCGAGCTCATCGACATTCGAATACGTATTTGAGGATTCAAAATCGTCTCTTTCACACTTGAATGGCTTCATTCTGCTCACCTAAAGAGATAGTTTTATTCAGAAAGGAGGCCACCGGCCCATGGCATTATATATTGCATAGTAGTAAAATACATTTTCCTGATTGTTGAGGACATCCCAGTTGTTTACATCTATTTCGCTAAAGAGTTGAATAAAACAATTGAATAGATTTTTCATAACCAGGAATTTCAATATAATATCTTGGTAAAGTCGTTCGTAAAACATTGAGAAATAATACAAAATGGTATTCTGACTCAGTGCATGGGAAAATAGTACGTTTTTGATTAAACGTAATTATTTATACTTACCTGTTGACTAGACCTACTTTGCCTTACCTCCTATGGGTAATGCTATTTCAACCTTAACACAGACGAACTTGAAGAGTGGAGAAGGGGTGCGTAAAATCCCTTATCCAAGGGCCGGTAAGTCTAGGTGGTCTCGTGACGTCACTACCTGTTCATATCACTCTCCTAAAAGTTGCAGAGCAAGGCAGACCAAGTGGGGAGGATGGGAGGGCCTAGAGCGTAGGTCTAGTCAACAGGTAAGTATAAATAATTACGTTTAATCAAAAACGTACTATTATTTAAATACCTATGTGTTGACTAGACCTACTTTGCCTAGAATCCCACCGCAAGGAGGCTGGTCAGTAGATACATGGTAGTGACGAGACCAGCGACTAGCCCTGAGTGTAAGCTAACCTACGAGTCCTCCACCCTGTGGCACAGCCCGGGAGATACCATCTCTACCGCTAAGCGGATCGAAGAGACAACCCTGCCACTTAACTTCCGATCAACACACCGCCCCCCAAACCCCAACATGGAGGGGGGTGTTAAAGCGAAGTTAAAGAAAAAAACCAACAGACACGAGAGCTAGCAATGTAAACCATGTTTATTTACAATAAGTCTCAAAAGCGTCTAAGAAGGATGACCCCTTCTTGGTCTGGTTGGGGGGACCACCTTCGTCTGCGCAAGACCTGTGGACCCAGCCTAGAGATGCCTTCAAGATCAGCTGTGGAGACATCTCGTAGGTAATGGTTGGCGAAGACCTCTGATGAACACCAAAAACACCCTGCCATGACATCCGAAACCGCGATGTTGCAGTGATACGCCATCGTGGCTGAAACTGCGCGGATCTCATGAGGATTGGAACGCGACGGCGGAGGCAAATCAGCGGCCTTGTACGCATCAATTACCGCCGATCTTAGATACACCCCCAACGCTCGCTTGTCTAGTTCCTTGGTGCTCCTGGGTGAGTGAGGCAAGAACAGACGACGCCTGCCATCCCTCAGCCTGTGGGTACGCTGCGTGTACACCCTCAAGGCTCTTACTGGACACAGAGAGAGATCCACCTCACCTGAGTCAGAACCCAGAGCTGGGATAGAGAACGTACGTCCCGCTTCATCCGCTGCCTGGTTCTTACAGACAAAATCAGGAACCAACCCCACCGAGGCGGAGCCCCCCTCCCTGACCTCAAAACGTAGCAGGTCCGCCTGCAACGCATGGATTTCTGAAATCCGCGCTGCGGAGACCATGGCCACCAGAAAAATGACCTTGATGGTGAGAGGGAGGAGAGGCACGTCGGAGAGCGGTTCATACTTATCGGAGCGCAGGTGGTTGAGCACAATGGCTAAGTCCCATTCAGGTGGGCGAAGCCTGGACCTGCTGTCCACCGAACGGAAGGTTTTAATGAGGCCCTTGAGGACCGACACATCCAAGCCTAGCGATCTCTTCCTGAGAACCGACAGGATAGCCGACATGTTGGTGTTAATTGACGACGCCTTAAGATGTCTAGTGTTGCGAAGGTACACCAAGTACTCCGCAACCTGAGGCACTGAAGCCTCTGCCGGAATGAAATCCCTCTGAGCACAGAAAGAGGCGAAGGCCTGCCACTGGAAATCATAGAGCTTCCTAGTGGTTTTCCTATGCGAGGTAGCTATTGTGTTGGCGACGCACTTAGAGTATCCACTACTCCTTAACCCTCTTTTAATACAAGCCAAGCGTGAAGGGAGAACACCTGAGGGTTCTCGTGTAACCTTCCGCTTGGCCTGCTGATGAGCAGATCCCTCAGTATCTGAATCGGAAACGGTTCCTGCTGACAGAGCCGACGGAGAGGAACGAACCACGGCCGGGCTGGCCACCAAGGGGCGACCAGCAGGAGACGAAGAATCCGAGTTTCCCCTATCTTGGCTACAACTTGGGAGAGGATGGCCGGCGGTGGAAAAGCATAGGCGTCCATCCCCTCCCACCCTAACGAGAGCGCGTCTAGGCCCATCGCTAGCTGGTCTGGCACTGGGGAGATGTAGGTTGGCAATTGGTGGTTGAGACACGTCGCGAACAGATCTATCAGCGGGGTGCCGAACTGGAGACACAACCCCCTGAAAACCACCGGATTCAGTTGCCACTCCCTTGGGGGAGGGGCATCTGGACGTGACAACGCGTCCGCCAAGACGTTCTTGGCACCCGGAATGTGGACTGCTCGAATGTCCAGGTCCACCTCGTCCACCAACTCGAAGAGCTGGAGTGACACGCGTAGCAGAGACTCCGCCTTGGTGGACCCCTGCTTGTTTATCTCATTGTTTTAAGCAGCCGCCAAACTGTCCGTGTGTACTAGCAGGCACTGGCCCCTCAAGGGGACCTGCCAGTTGTACCCAGTCTTGGAGCCGACCCCCCACCAAGCCCTCCGATACCGGGACGAGTGGAGGGGGGAGCAGAGGGGGTGACCACGAGTCACTTCCTTCGCTTCTTTTGCGGGGTACGACCTCCGGCGCCAGGCCTGGGGGACTTGGGGGACTGACCCGTGGATCCACGGCCACGACCTCCCCGCCGAAAGTCCGTTTTTGCTTTCTTCGGGGAAGGTTGGCCACTGCCCTGGCCTTGCCCCTGACGAAAATTGGTCTGCGGACGCTTCGGAGTCGTTTGCCTCTGCGTGACGAGCCGATTGGTTAGGTCTTGCTGTTGGGCCTCCTGTCGTGCTCTCAAAACCTCCGGGATACGACCCCCAAACAGAGTTTCAGCGTGAGCAGGGGCATGTCGAAGGAACGTCTTATGATCGGGGTTGAGACCTGACCGGTAGAGGAAGTTGTCTCTGCGAAGTACTGTTATACTCGATGAAATTCGCGACGCTGACAACATGATCTGCGCAAGGTCCGCAGCCACATCACCAAACGCTTTGAACAACACCGGGTCCCCCGCCTCCATGCCCGCCTGCTTAGCACAAGCCAGCATCGCCTGACATGTGAAAGCCACGTTGTTTCCCAAGCCTAACACCGAACGCGCCTCCCTGTCAAGATGAGAGAACTGTGCCTCAGACACGCGGTGAAGCAGGTTGGTGGTAAACAACCGAGACGCACCCTGATCAAGGGGAGGCGGAACAAGTTGAAAAGGCACCGGATACAAGGGCAGTTGCCGTCTGCGCTTGTCCGGCACCACCAAAGGCGGAAGCAGACGATTGGGCATCGCAGATGATACGACTTGCTCCATATCCTCGGTGGCCTCCAACAGGAGCCTATGAGGTGGAAGGGCAAGATGCACGGGAGGTACCTCGCCATCAGGGCAAAAGGAAGCCCTCCTGGCCGACGACGTGCGCGGACCAGTCACGCTGACTTGGCTAAGTGGAACGTCCGCGAACGAAGCCACTTCGGATAGCAAAGCAATTGCGTCAACCACTGGCGGATCCTCCGACAACCCCGTACCCTCCGCCTCCGTTTCTATACTGATGAACGGAGGGTTCGACACGTCCACGTAGCGGGTGTCACGCTCCGGTGAGTCCGGCGAGGACTCAAGTAAGGGTGACAGCACCGTGACACGCCGTGTAGGGGTGCGAGGGGTACGCGAAGGAGTCGCGGATGCGGAGGCCCTAGTGGACGAGGAACGTGCACCCTGAGGTACGTCATCCGCATAGGGCTCACACGGTTGCGTAGTTGTAGTGTGAGTGGGTAAGGTCCGCGGACCCAAACGCGCATCGAGCAAGGAAGAGACCATATCCTTGACGGATGCCAGAAGGAGGGACGGATCGACCTTGTCAAACCTAGCCTTCTTGGACTTCTTCTTCTTGCTCTTGGGCGTAGTGGGTCCGCCCACCTTAAGTCTAAGCGGAGACAACCGCTTGTCTGGCGAAGGAGGGGACAACGGGTGAGTCCGCGAACGAGAACCGGAACACGACGGCGGAGGGGGGGAGCGTAAATCCTTCGACCCCCCAGCGGGTTCGGACAGGACCGATTCCCTGTCGAATTCATCCGCCCGTTCCGTGAGGACAATGTCTACATCCTCCTCCGGAGACGGATGACGAACGGGAGACCTCTCCCTACGTTGAGCTGACGACGCACGCTTCTCAAACGCAGCCCTATCGGCCACCGACCTGCGTATGGCGGAAACGTACGCGTGGAACTCCGATTTGGAGAGAGGAGCGCACTCGTCGCAACGGTAATCCTCTTCGCAAAGGTCCTTGCACTTTCTACATAACAAGTGCGGATCCTTAGAGGCGGACTTCCTGCCTACGCAGTTCGTGCAGAAGGCGGAGTACATGGCGAACGATAAACGATAAAACGCGTAACGTAAGCGAAGGCAGAGACAGTCGAGTCACCTACACGGCATAGCACAAACACGAGACACTCGCTCGCGTAGCGTAGACGAGGTGAATCCCTACAGAAAGACACCTAAGTAGCGTAGCGTAGACGAGGTGAGTCACACACGTGAAACACCCAAGCGGCGGAGCAAAAGCACAACAACTCTGACGATATGCAATCAAGAGAGTTGAAGCAAAAACTCTGAACTCGAAGAGCACAAAGTCAAAATCAAGTAACGACCCGCCAAGGTAAACAAAGACGAACAAGCCAGACAAAAACTAGGCTAAACACTTACAAGATAATTCAATCTTTATTTCACATAACACTCGTGTGTGTACCAAACCGTAAGTGACTGGCGTAGCGAGTCACTTGAACCAAAGTGATTCACCCTAAGGATGAGTCGCGTAGAATCGACCTAAGGCGAAGCCAAAGGCGAATGGTAGGCGAAAGCTAGCAACGGGCAATGCGTGTCACTGACGAGGAGTGTATCCACTGCTCCTTAACCAAGCTAGTCACCCACCTTAGGCGAACAACTAGCGAAGCCAGTGACAGGCGAGGCGAGAAGCCAAGCGAGACGCGAAGCACTTGAGTACGGACCGCAGGCGTATGACAAGCGAAAGCGAATGACAAGCGAAGCAAGCCAAACGCGTAGGAGAGATTCCACTGCTCCTTTACCCTACGCAAGTCAACAACCCACAGTTCCCTAGAGTACAGACCGAAAAGCGTATGACAAGCGAAAGCGAATGACAAACGAAGCAAGCCAAACGATTAGGAGAGATACCACTACTCCTCTACCATACGCAAGACAAACACCTAACAGTTAGCACTAGAGTACGGACCGACAGGCGTATGACAAGCGAAAGCGAATGACAAGCGAAGCAAGCCAAACGCGTAGGAGAGATTCCATTGCTCCTTTACCCTACGCAAGTCAACAACCCACAGTTAGCACTAGAGTACGGACTGAAAAGGGTATGACAAGCGAAAGCGAATGGCAAGCGAAGCAAGTCAAACGATTAGGAATGATACCACTACTCCTCTACCATACGCAAGACAAACACCTAACAGTTAGCACTAGAAAACGGACCGAAAGGCGTATGACAAGCGAAAGTGGATGACAAGCGAAGCAAGTCACCCGCGTAGGAGAGATACCACTGCTCCTTTACCCTACGCAAGTCAAACACCCAACAGTCAGGTGAGAGAAAACAAAGAATCACGAGCTGCACGTGCGGCGCATGCAATCCACCTACTCCGGGTGGTCGCCAGCTAGCACATGTCAACAAGGCCCCTTGAAAACTAACACCTACTTGAAACAGATTGCAACCACAACCTGCACTACCGAAGATTAAAGTTGAGGGTATCTCTTGAACAAACAAGAGAAAAATAGCAAGTTAGCAACACAAGCCGCTAAATACCCAGTCACAGAACAAAACAAAACACGTCTGCCTTGCTCTGCAACTTTTAGGAGAGTGATATGAACAGGTAGTGACGTCACGAGACCACCTAGACTTACCGGCCCTTGGATAAGGGATTTTACGTACCCCTTCTCCACTCTTCAAGTTCGTCTGTGTTAAGGTTGAAATAGCATTACCCATAGGAGGTAAGGCAAAGTAGGTCTAGTCAACAGATAGGTATTTAAATAATACAAAAAGTACAAGAATGTGTACTATTGAAGGTAGTGTTATCCCAAATGTAATCTTTTTATATTTGTTCACTATCTTAATAGCATGTATTTCTAATTATATATATTCGGATGTTTACAATGGACAAATAATGTTCATAGCTAAGAACAACTTTTGAAGTTTAGAATGTGTTGAAACAGTTTCTGACCACTTTTGAATATCAATAGATATACACCTCTTCTTAAAGGTTGCTATAAAAGAACTAATGCAGACAAAATCTTCATTTTACCACATACACCAAAAACCGTATTCATAGAGAATATTTCTGATATTTAGAGCCCAACATTGAATACCTTCTTCTGCTAATCTCGATTGTAAACTATAAGCATAAGCAAAATGCTGTTATTCTGCTATATACACTAGGCAAAAACAGAAACGCATAGGTGAACCTTATTTTTCAAATTGATTTTTTTATTGAATAATGTCATGATTATGACCTGAATGTCTAGGGAATATATGTTTATGTCGTAAACATTAAATTGGAATGCCTAAACGCAACATCATGTGAATGATCGCCAAAATACAGTGATTTCGACACAAAATCATGACAAGTGCGTGCTGAAAAAGTTGTCAGCATGTTGCCCGTGCATCACATGGGGAATTACACTTGCCAGTGGTGAGTATAAAAGGGAGGCAGTCCGACATTGAAACACTTGCAATCAACCCCGGAAACTGAAAGTCAAAATGCCGAAGTTAGATCTTGCAGCCCGGAACAGAGCCATCGGAGAGTCCCAGTCAGCGGTTGCCCGACACCTGAATGTTCACCAGAGCACGATTTCCCGACTGTGGCATCGTTTCCAGACATTCAACTCTACAAGAGATCGACCGAGAAGTGGCCGTCCAAGGGCGACAACTCCCGCACAAGACCGCTACATCCGGGTTACCCATCTAAGGCACAGAACCACCAGCGCCGCCTACACAGCAAACAACGTCCCTGGTCTTCGACGGCTATCAGCACAAACCGTCAGAAATCGTCTAAGGCAGCACGGAATACAACCCATGAGACCCTACGTTTGACCGTATTTGAGACGCCATCATCGCCGGGAACGTCTCCGATGGAGTCGACGTCTTCAGATGTGGAACCTTGTCAACTGGAGACGAATATGGTTTAGTGACGAATCCCGGTTCTTGTTGTACCATAGTGATAAAAGAGCTCGAGTTTACAGACGTCGAGGGGAACGTTTCCGACAGAACTGTGTTGTTCAGGTGGATCGATTTGGTGGAGGAGGTATCATGATGTGGGCAGCAATATCAGTGGACGGTAGAACAGACCTGGTGCACGTACAAGGTAATCTGACTGCTGTGCGTTATAGAGATGAGATTCTTCAACGTCACCTTCTTCCCGTCATCAACGTTCAGAGACATCTCTTCCAGCATGACAACGCTAGACCACACACAGCTCATGTCACCAGGCAATTCCTAGCCAACAACAATGTAAATGTGCTGCCATGGCCCTCCAAATCCCCAGATTTAAATCCTATTGAGCATCTTTTGGATAATCTTGATCGACGTGTACGACGGCGACAGCCACAACCGCAGACTCATCACCAACTGTGCCAGGCCTTGCAGGAAGAGTGGAGCAGAATTCCCTAGCGTCAAATCAGGACATTGATAGCGTCCATGCCAAGACGATGCCGATCTGTGATTCATACCAATGGTGGTCATACCAGATACTGACTTTTGCATTGTGTTGTCACTGACGTTGACGTTTTTCTTGACATTTAACGAGTGGGATACATAGAGGAGACATTCCCTCGTTATTTGTATGAAAAATATACAGATACGACTATGATATTTGCTATTATCACCTCTTGTCAGTAAAGATTTTTTGTAGTAATTTTCTGTTATGCGTTTCTTTTTTTGCCGAGTATATAATAATCTTAACCACTATTGAATTATAATTACATATTGCTCACTTCTAAATTAACAATGTCCACGTTCAACCCTTGCTACAATATTGGGATTGATGTTACAGAAACATTAAAACTGCGAACTCTGTGCATGATCATGACTAATTAATATGATGATGATAATAGGATGTACTTCTTCAGTGTATTGAGCTTAGCTTACATTCGGATAAATATTGGAGGTCACAAAGTCGTCTCTTTAACACTTGAATGGTTGGCTCAATTGGCTTACATATATTTATGAAACTAACTCTGTGTCTTCTTCAAATAAAATGTACATTAGAAGTACATGTAATTAGTAGATGAACAACAACCTCAGCAGTAGCCAGGGGCTTTTTCTTGGCTTTATTAACAGTGAAAACGCTTTGATTTTAATTTTCGAATACGAATTTTCAGATATTGAGGGTAGTTCTTTTCATAATAATGATACCACCGGATAAACTCGTTCGGTACGTAAATTTGAATTGAATGAGAACTTACATAACTTACATGACTTTCATAAACAACATATTCCAAACCATGTTCTATTTTGCGATTTAATCTAAAATAGCGTAATAATCGCACGGTATTCGTTTATAAAAATTACACAAGTATAGACTTTAAATATAGATCCAAATGTGGAGGCATATCATTAACTACCACCAGTACCAAATAAGGAAATATATAGACATGAGCTGTTTTTTAAGATAAATTTGAGATGCATTGTTTATACACTAAATAGGATTGATGTATGGGCTTATATATTGGTTGATGACATTGATCGGATGTCACTTAATATGTTATGTAACGTATAAGGAATACGAGATTGAGACTGATTGAAAGGCAATTGGATGTTTATTCAATAAATGAGCTTAGTACAAAGTATAGATAAAGAACACAAGAAAATGAAAATAACTATTTAATATAATGTGAAACTAATTTTACGATTACGTCAGTAGATGGTGATAAGACTAGGAATGAAATATCCACGATATCTGTTCAGAGAAGAACCTATCTTGTTGATGTTTACAGCTTCAGGAAGGGGGGGGGGGGAGGGACACCCATATATATATAATAGTTCCTCCAAGTGTCTTCTTTCTCCTTATTACTTGTACATTTGTATTTGCACAGCAAAAAGCCTACTTTCATTATTTTTTAAATAAGACAATTATTTTATCAGATTGTGAGTCGTTTTTAGAACAATTACCAAATTCATTATCAAACAAATTTTACTAGTTAAATTGAAGGTGTAAATTAATTAATCCATAATGGTGTACTAGTTTGGTTATGCATTGATAACGTAATGAATTGTAATGAATTTCGCATGCGGATATATACCTAGATTAGGCATTTAATAATTTAAATGATTAAAAGCTTTAAAGGGCTCGAGATATGCTGTGACCGTGTGAATAATGGTATTAAATGTACAAATGTATATGAAAAGTGAGCATTTCGATCTATATTCTCTAAAATGGGTAAATGACGAGAATTGTGCATTTTGTAAAACAAAGAATGAAGACATCTCTCACAATTTTCGAAAAATATGACCATATATAAAACAATTCTGCTTGACTGGAACTGTTTTTAAATACCTCTACAAATCTTGGTATTCTATTATAAAACATTGGTATTCTATTTGGTTTTCCATCTCAATTCAGGTTTTTGAACCAATTAAATCTTTCTGAGCAAAAAGCACATCTTTTTAAAGTATTATAATTTAGTTAGAACATTAATAATTTCAGACAAGTACATGCAATTAAAACGTTTAACTGTAAGAACAATACATAAAATCATTTCATTTGATAAAAATAGTCTCCACTCTCAAATATTTCAAAAAGGTACAGTGGCACAACAAAGCAATAAAGAGATAAAGCGATAAAGCGATAGAGTGATAGAGCGATAAAGTGATAGAGCGATAAAGCGATATAATTGCGAGACAAAGTGATATGGTATTTGTCACTTTGTCGTGCGGCAATACCGCTTTGTCGTGCCGCCTTATAGCATTGTCGTGTGGCCTTATCGCTTTGTCGTGTGACCATTTCGCTTTGTCGTGTTGCTATATCGCTTTGTCGTGTTGTCATATCGCTTTATCGCTTTATCGCGTTGTTACCAGAGAGCGAAAGAGTGATGTCCCCTCTCGGCCATCATATGAAGCAGATGTACAAATGTATGTTGACAGCATATTGTCAACAGTACAAGTATCAACCGACAGATTCGCACAGATCAGAGCGGAAAGCAAAGCAGATCCAGAAATGACAGCTCTAAAAGCAATCATCTTGACAGGGTGGCCTAATGAACATTCACAGTGCCAAAGAAACCTTGACGACTTCTGGAATTACAGAGATGAACTCTCATGTATTGACGGAGTAGTCTTCAAAGGCAACCGCATTGTTGTACCCAAAAGCATGCTGAAATTGATGTTGGGGAAAGTACATACGGGACACCTGGGTCAAGAAAAATGCAAGCAAAAGGCTAGAGAGGTACTATTCTGACCCCGAATGAATCATGACGTAGATGTTATGGTAAGTGGATGTGAGACATGCTTGAACTATCGGCATCGTCAGCAGCCAGAACCACTATCACCTCACCCTGTAGCTTCAAAGCCATGGCAATATGTCTCCACTGACCTATTTGAACTGTACTCCAAGGACTATCTGTTAGTGGTGGATGCATACTCCAACTTCCCAGAAGTCATCGCACCACCAAGTCAGTCGAGCCAAGCTGTCATCAAAGCACTATGATCCATATTTGCCAGACATGGTTCACCAGTTGAACTGTTCAGTGATAACGGACCATGTTATGCGAGTGCAGATTTTGCCAATTTCGCTGTTGAATGGGACTTTAAACACTCTTCATCAAGTCCAAAATACCCCCAGTCAAACGGTCTTGCAGAACGCACAGTCCAGACTGTCAAAACATCATGAAAAAGTGCATTGACAGTGGTGAAGACCCTCACCTAGGATTGTTAGCCTATCGCACTACGCCTCTAGCTGGTAGTTTCTCTCCTTCACAGCTGAATCGGACAATCAGGTCCAATCTCCCAATGAAGTCTATCAGACAACCACACCTGATCCAGATCGAGTCATCAAACACAAGTTGACTTCGAAAGGAAAACAAAAGTACTACTTCGACCAGAGAGCATCTCCTCTACCACTACCCCAGTTAGAGCAAGGGAACAGTGTGAGAGTGTACAGAGACACAACCAATGACTGGAAAACGAAAGGTGAAGTAGTGCAAAAGGTAGCTCCGAGATCCTACCTTGTGCAAACAGAGGGAGGTGCAAGACTGAGACGAAATCGCCGTGATCTCCTCCTTAATCATCATGGCGACACACCTCAAGTTACCCCTGCACAACCAGCAACATCAACAGCACAGTGCGTGACACCTCAGGCAGAGCAGAGCAGTAATACGACACGATCCGGCAGAATTATCAACAAGCCATCTCGTCTGATTGAAGCCGACTGATGTGTGAATTCTGAACTGTTAAAGTTTCGCGTTTTCTAAAGTTGATTCTCTGTTGACTAGATTTTGCCAGATACTTTAATTAGGTTAAGTTAATGTTAAATTTTCAAAGTTGAATGACAAGCCATCATAAATGTGCAAACTGAATGACAAGATGAGATACTCATCCAAAAGGAACTGGACTGTTTTATTCTGTTGAATCTATATCCTGATCAGTTTGACATGCAGTGAACTTTAAATTTATATACAGTTGATATGCTTGGTCAGGTTTTTACACGCTCATTTATTTACTCGTTCAATTCAAAGTTTATATAATGTTAATTACATTCAACTTAGAAAGGGTGATGTAATGATAAGTCTTTGGGACAACAGAGGTTCACTACATCATATTGTGTAGTTGTCACCCTACCAGTATCCTACAGTGAGGAGTGAGAGTGCTCCCCCTTGACTTGTAACCAACATGGCCACCATAAACACATGGTCTCAATAAGGACTTTTTAACAAGAAGTGCCTTTCAAACCACTACACATAGGGTCGTGTAATTCACAGAAAAGTCCATGGAGAATGGCTGTGCAATAAATAAATGTGTTGTTCCAACGTGCCAACTTCAAATATTTGCAACGAATTAATATTTTGTATAGTTTTAGTATTCCTTTGTTGATCACAGTTAATTATTGAATTGAAATGAGAATAGACTATGTATCATTTCTGTTCATATGTTCAACGATTACAACAACCTTTCAACAAAATGTCTGTATTATTTGTTGATGTATAGTCTGGCCATGTTAACATTGTATTGTATTGTATTGAATTGTATGTTCTATGATAACCAAATACATTCGGGGTTACAGATGTTATCACTATGACCTGTATAGTATTGCAATATGATGACATTACTGGCTGTGTTGACATTATGTTCTGCCAATATATTCATATACAAACAAAAGGAAAAAGGCCATTCAATTGTTACCATGGTTGTAAGTAGTTTTTATCTTTTTCAGCGATGGATTTTTGTAATGGAAACAAAACAGTTTACATGACAGTTTACCTTACCAGTACACTTGTATATTCATAAACAAAACTTGGAAAAGACTTTAGAACAGTAACATTCAATTGGCATCACTGTTATAAATATGTTGAGTTTATCTTTTTCAGCGATGGACTTCTGTAACGGAGGTGAAACAGTAAACTCAATTGAACTTGTGTACAGGAATGCATCTGACTACACACTCTGCATATGTCATGTTCAACACACAGCTCCAAGAACGATGAATTACACTGTAGAAAGTGTACTCTTGAAAGGTTCCTCTGATCGTGATGGTGGCTACTATAATCTTTCTTTCATATCTGGAGGAGAGGTGGAGAGTGTCGTCAATAAAACCATTGGCAATAAAAAATTATTCACAAGCAGTCAAGATATCACCTCAAATATCACCCTGCAATTGAGTGACTTCTCAAGAAGACCAAAGATATTGAAGATTTTCTTGTTTAGTGGTAAGTAAAATGTGGCATTTGATTAATTAGGTAAAATTATTACAACATATTGCGGTATCTGAATATCTAAAGACGATTAGATATCAGTAATTATCTAATTTTATTCTCATATCTGAACATTTAACAGGTATTAACAGTTACCTTCATTTAACTTATGCTTTTGAAACTCACAATGTTTAATTGTTTAATGATGGACAGTGTTTTTGAATAATAATTCTTCCTTTTTTGGCGTATAATAAGATCATCAGTTGAGAGTTGATATATAGGAAAGATGGTAAATGTTATATTCTTCCCCTTTGCGCACGAATCTAAATGTTCACTAAAACATGTGATTAAGTATATGACACTTCAGGCACCACAGTTGATATTCGAATGGACTTTGAATTGTGTTTTTTTTCAGAAATTGAACACTGACCACCATTAAACGCGTATGATGTAACAATAACACTAGCTCTATGTACATGTCCAGCATTGTGACATCATAATAACCTGACGTCATAGACAATGTTATCATTCTCCCTGGAGAATAAATCGAAATATGTAAACATGTAAGAGAACCCAATGCTCATTATGGCCCAATTTGATATCAAATACATTAATATTATATATATATATATATATATATATATATATATATATATATATATATATATGTATATATATATATATATATATATATATATATATATATATATATATATATATCAGTGTGTGTCTGTCTGTGTACATTTATATATTCCATCGAATTTAAATTCCACCGTTTTTAAAATGTATAGTCGTTCTAAACCTCATGTTATATTTTCATATATATATTCATTTCAAATCGACATCATGTTATTTCTGAATTATACCGACAAGGTTCTGTCCAATTACAGGTGACAGTTCTCGAGTTAAGTTGAAAATAATGTGTGACCACATTGATCAGCCAAAGAGAACAGGTTAGTGTTGCCTTGCCTTGAAATCTACTAATATTTTGAGAGAAAAATATAACAGACACCATAGGTTTACGTTTCTTAAAGAATACATTAGTCAAAATTGTTTATAACTGCAAAGTCATTCTCCTGAATCAATAAAAATAGTTTTAAAACGAATATACATGGTTCGGTTAAGTTATGCTAGTCCATTTCTAATTCGAGCGACTGCGTGAAGGTAATTCAAGTGTTCTGACTGAGGTACATGTAACGATACCTAAACACTCATAGAGTTTTAAATATGTTACAATGGTTGAATGCTCAAACATCTTGCTGTCTTAACTCTCAAATTGGCATCAGACCTACACAATTAATCTACCTTTCACACTGACGAGTTCCACAAAAATGTTGCTATACACCATTTTCTTCAGCTACGAATAGCAGTTTTCATGGATAGATCACATCAACGGCTCGCAATGGTTATGTCAGTTTTTGCGATTTTGTATGTCTCAGAAATTGTGTAAGTAAACCCACATTTTCACCTCCTACAGACATGTTGACAGAAGGCATGTCTGTAACTTGGTATTGATAATTTAAATCAAATAATGAAGTTATGAAGACGTTTATAACGGTCGCTGATGCAAGTTGTTTCCGATAAAACGGTTCGTGAGCATTGTTTTACAGTTTGCTACAGCTACTACTATAACTAATTATAACAGAATCAAACAACTTTATATATTAAAGGTTACATGTCGTAACCATGGTCACTTTCGGGATTCGTTGTAAAGACGTTTCAATTTGACAACTACTCGACTTTAAATTTTTAAAATCGGCCCATAAATTATTTATATACGGCTTTTTAAAAAAGTGCCTAATTAAGCCCCGGCGACTTGAATGAAAGTGGACGGTGCTGTGGTCCCTGAAGCATATCCTGCTGTGACGTACGTGGAGGAATCTCATTATGGCCGCTAATCATAATTTAACGCGTTTTCGCAACTTTTTAACTGCTCATATAAGACAGAAACCTTCGTCAAAATAACCCAAATTTTTGCTAAACGGATTACCTCACTATTCAACTAGGGGTTTCATATTGTTACACAGACCGGTATGATGGCTGAGAGGGGCCATTTGATTTCGTGTTAACTTTCCAACACGAAATCGCGAGATCACGAAAAAATCAAAACAAATCTCGAAATTGCAAAACGAGGTCTTAGCTAAACCGCGAAAATCGCGAAGCAGCGACACAAAATCGCGAAACAGCGAAACGAAATCGCGAAGGAGCGAAACATGCGCGAAACGAAATCGCAAAAGCCCCCCGAAACGACATCACAAAATCGCGAAATTGCGGAGAAGCGAAATTGAGAAGGAGCAAAACGCCCCCGAAACAAAATCGCGAAGGAGCGAAATCGTGAAGTAACTCATGCACTCTCAAGTGCACAATGAGTAAACAATGACGTCGTCCTTATAAACTACACAATGTAGTTGTTTTATGATAAATGTAACGTTAATTGAGGACAATGTAAGATCGATACAAAAGCAAATCGAACTGGTAATATGAACGACGGATAATAGGTAACTTGTTATTGTTTATATTTGTTAGAAAAGTAAGAGTAAGTAAGAGTAACCTTGGAATATGTCAAAATAGTAATGCCGCCAACAAGAGCTGCCATATAAACTGAGATACACTGAGTCTACTGACTAAAATCAAATAATAATAATAATCCATGAATTTCTATAGCGCAACATTCACAGTCCTGTGCTCTGTGCGCATAGCAGGAGACGGCTTGGGAAAAGAGAATTTTTTTAGTTGTGTCTTGAAGGATTCAAGGGAAGATGCAGATTTAAGGGTTTCAGGGAGACAGTTCCATTTTTCTAAAGCTGCGTATTTAAATGTTCTGTTGCCAAATGATGATGTCTGGATTTTCGGGACACTGAACAATTTCTGCTGTTCTGATCTCAGAGGTCTTGGAGGCCGATAGATGTTAAGTAGTTCATTCAGATAGGGTCGAGCTATCTTGTGGAAGCATTTGTAGGCATACATAAGAACTGTATAATCAATTCGGAATGATACCGGTAACCAATGCAGATCTTTAAGCACTGGGGTAATGTGGTCAAACTTTGATGATCTAGAGGTGATTCTGGCGGCAGTGTTCTGAAGAGTTTGAAATCTTTTCTTTAGTGGTGTTAACGATAACATATAAAGTTAATGAATACAATTTTCGAATCCCACGAGTTATATATTTTGTTTAAAATTACACTCAAGATCTCTATGATATGTGATGTTGAAACGTGATATATTGGATAAAATATACGAAGCGTAAAATATAACGGTTTATAATTTAAAGAGATAAAAGAAATTACAAACAAGTTTATAAGTTTTTCAAAATTAGAATTTCAGTGTATATATTATACAAATAACACTACACATAAAGACAAATATAACATACAGATTCCATAATATATAACTGCTTTGTATACCGGTTGATCGCCTTATAATATGTTTCATAACTTTCAGACACATTGTCATGTTATGTTTAAAAAACAATTATAGGTATCGTGGCTGATTTCTGCCATTCGTGTCTTCGCTACTTCGTAATATTAGAATCTAGGGCGAAATACCGAAGTGGTATGGCAGAAAAAAAGCCACCATAGATTTCTGCCATTTGCGTCTTCGCTACTTCATGTTATTAGAATCTAGGGAGAAATAGCGAAGAGGCAATGCGAAGTAGCGTAGAGGCGATGCGAAGTAGCGAAAACGCGATGCCAAGTAATGAAGAGGCGATGCGAAATAGCAAAATAGCGAAGATTTTTGCTTCGCTACTTCGCATCGCCACTTCGCTACTTCGCATCGCTACTTCGCTATTTTGCATCGCCACTTCGCTTCTTCGCTACATCGTGTCTTCGCTACTTCGTAGCTAAGTGACGAAGTAGCGAAGACACGAGGTAACGAAATAGCGAATTTGCGAAGAGGCGAAGTAGCGAAGAAGCGATGCGAAGTAGCGAAGTGGCGATGCGAAATAGTGAAGTGGCGAAGTAGCGAAGACGTGAAATGACGAACTGACGAAGTGGCAAAGTAACGATGCGAAGAAGCGAAGTGGCGATGCAAAGTAGCGAAGTGGCGATATGAAGTAGAGAAGTGGCGATGCGAAGTAGTGAAGTAGCGATGCGAAGTAGTGAAGAAAACCCTTCGCGTCTTCCCTATTTCGCATCGCTACTTCGCATCGTGTCTTCGCTACTTCGCATCGCATCTTCGCTACTTCGCTTCGCCACCTCGCTACTTCGCATCGCCACTTCGCTATTTCGCCCTAGCTTAGAATAACAGTAAGTAGCGAAGACGCGAATGGCAGAAATCAGCCACCATAGAAATCAGCCACCATAAAGTGGCGATGTGAAGTAGCGAAGTTGCGATACGAAGTAGCGAAAACGCGATGCTAAGTAACGAAGAGGCGATGCTAAATAGCGAAATAGAGAAGATTTTTGCTTCGCTATTTCGCATCGCCTCTTTGCTACTTCGCTATTTCGCATCGCCACTTCACTTCTTCGCTACATCATGTCTTCGCGACGAAGTAGCGAAGTTGCGAAGTTGCGAAGTAGCGATGCAAAGTAGCGATGCGAAGTAGCGAAGTGGCAATGCGAAGTAGCGAAGTAGCGAAGTAGCGAAGACACGATGCGAAGTGGCTAAGTAGCGAAGACGCAAAATGATGAAACGACAAATTGGCGAAGTTGCGAAGGGGCGAAGACGCGAAATAACGAAGTGGCGAAGTGATGTGGATACTATGTATACGTGTGGCATCTTTATATAGTTTTAAAATAGAGCATTCAAAAGTTTATTTAATCCAGAAGAATATATTTTTGAGATTGCAGATTATAAATTACGCAAATAGCTGGTTAAATTAAGAGCTGAGCTGTTAAGGTTGGAATTTAATGAGGGAAGATGGTATAATACTAACAAATATTTTAGAACATGGCCTATTTGGAGGGCTAGAAGATGAATATAATTTTACTTTCATTTGTTCAAAATATGATGATTTGCGCTGTATGTACTTACCAAGCGGGTTAAAATCAAATATGTTATGAATACAAATATCGCACATAGTTTAAAAATGCTCAGTCTCTATATTATGCACTCGTATGAGCGACGATGTAAGCTATTTCAAGAATAACTCAAATGTTTAACATCATAACATATTTATATGGTATCTAATCATAAATTTCATTTGATTTAGCCAGACCTATCTCTGCTGTTGAATATCATGTACATGGTATATAATATATGTATGCAGATGAGCATGTACATGTGTAAACTATGTATTGTATGTATAAAACTGTATGTATATGGCCAATGACTTTCATACTGAATATTATTTGATTAAAGTTTGATTGATTGAACTCCAAGTCCATGTTTAGTGACTTACAGGAAACAAATTTGAAAAAAGTTTCAGACTGACTGAACACATACATGAACGTACGTAGTGCAACTGCCATAGTTGAATATCAGCATTTTATACCAAATCTAATTACTAATAAATCAATTAGGTTTAAATACCTTATTTAAACAATTAGTCTTACAGATGGATTTACTTATCTAAAGAATTCTCATGGATTAAATATGAATGCTCGAGAAAACAGTAAGTTACGTAATAGCAAAGAAGCAAAGTATTCAAATGCCGAAGACGCGAAGTGGCGAAGTAGCGCAGAAGCGAAGACGCGAAGTGGCGAAGTGGCGAAGTGGCGAAGTGGCGATGCAAAATAGCGAAGTAGCGATGCGAAGTAGCGAAGTGGCGATGCGAAATAGCGAAGTAGTGATGCGAAGAAGCGAAGTGGCGATGCGAAGTAAGGAAGTGGCGATGCTAAGTAGCGAAGAAAAATCTTTGCTTTTTCGCTATTTCGCATCGTTAATTCGCATCGCTACATCGTTACTTCGCATCGCTACTTCGCTAATTCGCATCGCGTCTTCGCCACTTCGAATCCCGTCTTCGCTTCTTCGCATCGCCATTT
The DNA here is from genome assembly GCA_936450465.1 of Gibbula magus. Classification (NCBI taxonomy): domain Eukaryota; kingdom Metazoa; phylum Mollusca; class Gastropoda; order Trochida; family Trochidae; genus Gibbula; species Gibbula magus. The sequence goes on from OW388295.1 coordinate 19,977,895, forward strand.
CGCTACTTCGCCCTATGTTCTAATAACACGAAGTAGCGAAGACGCGAATGGCAGAAATCAGCCACCATACATTTTGTTTTGATTATTTCGCGATTTCGTGTTGGAAAGTTAGCACGAAATCAAATGGCCTCTCTCAGCCATCATAGACCGGGCCCTGCTTAATTTAAGTGCATTTTGCGCTTATTTACAGTATGTTTGTAACAAATAACCGCGGGACTGCTGTTATAACATTTGGCCCAGACAGAACACTGCTCTATCGAAAAATCTATATTCATGGAACGTCAATTAGATGCTATCAAAATATATTTTCACTCTGTGACATGTTTTTACTTGTCAGTGTTTTAGCTTTGATCCTGAAGATAAAGCAATTAAGCCACTATCGGACCGTGGACAGATAGGTCAGTGTCAAAACACCTGTAAACACAAGCAGGTGATACTTACACAATTGTCTGTCTAGCTGTGATTAGATTGACGCCACTCCAGTTCCTGTCTTGTAACAACATGAACGCTATTTGTCTCTATCAAGTTACCCAATCAAAACTGTGGATTCAATAATGTACCACTGAAATTAATTTTAATGTAACATCATCATAACTATTTGGTTTTCTACCTTGCCATTTGCGAAAAAAAAATTGCTGAAAGAGGGTTAGTAATTGACCATCTTCTGTTTCCAAGTACTGTCATTGATGAATTGATAGGTTTACAATTTGTGTCTAATGTGCTTTTGGATATTCATATTGTCCATTTGGATACGTTTATAAGGTAAGTTTCTCACATTAATTGACACTCTTGCTGTAATGTCAAAGTGGCAAAAGTCTACAAAAGCAAAAAGTTCTGTTTAAATACGATGTTTATTTGATTTGATTTGATTAAGCGCACAATTGATTGAAAACATTATTTTATTATCTATAAGATTCTGAATGTAATCCAAAACCGACAACCAACCAAGCTCTTGGGTAACAACGAACCATATTGAACTCGAAGTAATTGACGATTGTTGTTTGGGCATCACTAACATTAGCTATAAACTTGTTTGGCCATCGGTTTTGTTTCCTCAATTTTTTTTACTGACAATGTAAATTAGTGTCATGCTGCTGATTTATCGTGATCTCAGATATGGTACCATCTAATGAAATAAAGGTGATTTAATGTCATTGTTAATAAGTTATAACTAAATCGTAAAATGTAACATTGGGATGCAGTGGATTCGTAAACGGTGAATTCGTAGACATATTAGTACCGTTGATAACCAAGTACAAGTACATGTTTTAAAATATGTGGTAAGTTGCTTTGATTGTTGTAATGTTCGTTTAGTAAATAAGGTTGTTGGTACATTAACGACGTTTATATGTTGTGATGTGCTACTGACTAAAATCAAATAATAATAATAATCCATGAATTTCTATAGCACAACATTCACAGTCCTGTGCTCTGTGCGCATAGCAGGAGACGGCTTGGGAAAAGAGAATTTTTTTAGTTGTGTCTTGAAGGATTCAAGGGAAGATGCAGATTAAAAGGGTTTCAGGGAGACAGTCCATTTTTTCTAAAGCTGCGTATTTAAATGTTCTGTTGCCAAATGATGATGTCTGGATTTTCGGGACACTGAAAAATTTCTGCTGTTCTGATCTCAGAGGTCTTGGAGGCCGATAGATGTTAAGTAGTTCATTCAGATAGGGTCGAGCTATCATGTGGAAGCATTTGTAGGCATACATAAGAACTTTATAATCAATTCGGAATGATACCGGTAACCAATGCAGATCTTTAAGCACCGGGGTAATGTGGTCAAACTTTGATGATCTAGAGGTGATTCTGGCGGCAGTGTTCTGAAGAGTTTGAAATCCCTTCTTTAGTGGTGTTAACGATAACATATAAAGTTAATGAATACAATTTTCGAATCCCACGAGTTATATATTTTGTTTAAAATTACACTCAAGATCTCTATGATATGTGATGTTGAAACGTGATATATTGGATAAAATATACGAAGCGTAAAATATAACGGTTTATAATTTAAAGAGATAAAAGAAATCACAAACAAGTTTATAAGTTTTTCAAAATTAGAATTTCAATGTATATATTATACAAATAACACTACACATAAAGACAAATATAACATACAGATTCTATAATATATAACTGCTTTGTATACCGGATCATCGCCTTATAATATAAGTTTCATAACTTTCAGACACATTGTCATGTTATGTTTAAAAAACAATATTAGGTATCGTAGCTGATTTCTGCCATTCGCGTCTTCGCTTCTTCGTATTATTAGAATCTAGGGCGAAATACCGAAGTGGTATGGCAGAAATCAGCCACCATAGATTTCTGCCATTCGCGTCTTCGCTACTTCGTGTTATTAGAATCTGGGGAGAAATAGCAAAGAGGCAATGCCAAGTAGCGTAGAGGCGATGCGAAGTAGCAAAAACGCGATGCGAAGTTACGAAGAGGCGATGCGAAGTAGCGATGCGAAAAAGCGAAGATTTTTGCTTCGCTACTTCGCATCGCCACTTCGCTACTTCGCATCGCTACTTCGCTATTTCGCATCGCCACTTCGCTTCTTTGCTACATCGAGTCTTCGCTACTTCGCTACTGTGGCGAAGTGGCGAAGTAACGATGCGAAGAAGCGAAGTGGCGATGCAAAGTAGCGAAGTGGCGATATGAAGTAGAGAAGTGGCGATGCGAAGTAGTGAAGTAGCGATGCGAAGTAGTGAAGTAGCGATGCAAAGCAGCGAAGAAAACCCTTCGCGTCTTCCCTATTTCGCATCGCTACTTCGCATCGCGTCTTCGCTACTTCGCATCGCATCTTCGTTACTTCGCATCGCCGCTTCTCTACTTCGCTTCGCCACCTCGCTACTTCGCATAGCCACTTCGCTATTTCGCCCTAGCTTAGAATAACAGGAAGTAGCGAAGAAGTGAATGGCAGAAATCAGCCACCATAGAAATCAGCCACCATAAAGTGGCGATGTGAAGTAGCGAAGTTGCGATGCGAAGTGGCGATGCGAAGTAGCGGAAACGCGATGCCAAGTAACGAAGAGGCGATGCTAAATAGCGAAATAGCGAAGATTTTTGATTCGCTACTTCGCATCGCCTCTTTGCTACTTCGCTATTTCGCATCGCCACTTCACTTCTTCGCTACATCGTGTCTTCGGGACGAAGTAGCGAAGTTGCGAAGTATTGATGCGAAGTAGCGATGCAAAGTAGCGATGCGAAGTAGCTAAGTAGCGAAGACGCAAAATGATGAAAGGACGAATTGGCGAAGTGGCGAAGGGGCGAAGACGCAAAATAACGAAGTGGCGAAGTGATGTGGATACTATGTATACGTGTGGCATCTTTAAATAGTTTGAAATAGAGCATTCAAAAGTTTATTTAATCCAGAAGAATATATTTTTGAGATTGCAGATTATAAATTACGCAAATAGCTGGTTAAATTAAGAGCTGAGCTGTTAAGGTTGGAATTTAATGAGGGAAGATGGTATAATACTAACAAATATTTTAGAACATGGCCTATTTGGAGGGCTAGAAGATGAATATAATTTTACTTTCATTTGTTCAAAATATGATGATTTGCGCTGTATGTACTTACCAAGCGGGTTAATATCAAATATGTTATGAATACAAATATCGCACATAGTTTAAAAATGCTCAGTCTCTATATTATGCACTCGTTTGAGCGACGATGTAAGCTATTTCAAGAATAACTCAAATGTTTAACATCATAACATATTTATATGGTATCTAATCATAAATTTCAGTTGATTTAGCCAGACCTATCTCTGATGTTGAATATCATGTACATGGTATATAATATATGTATGCAGATGAGCATGTACATGTGTAAACTATGTATTGTATGTATAAAACTGTATGTATATGGCCAATGACCTTCATACTGAATATTATTTGATTAAAGTTTGATTGATTGAACTCCAAGTCCATGTTTAGTGACTTACAGGAAACAAATTTGAAAAAAGACTGACTGAACACATACATGAACGTACGTAGTGCAACTGCCATAGTTGAATATCAGCATTTTATATCAAATCTAATTACTTTTAAATCAATTAGGTTTAAATACCTTATTTAAACAATTAGTCTTACAGATGGATTTACTTATCTAAAGAATTCTCATGGATTAAATATGAATGCTCAAGAAAACAGTAAGTTACGTAATAGCAAAGAAGCAAAGTATTGAAATGCCGAAGACGCGAAGTGGCGAAGTAGCGCAGTAGCGAAGACGCGAAGTGGCGAAGTGGCGAAGTGGCGAAGTGGCGAAGTGGCGATGCAAAATAGCGAAGTAGCGATGCGAAGTAGCGAAGTGGCGATGCGAAATAGCGAAGTAGCGATGCGAAGAAGCGAAGTGGCGATGCGAAGTAAGGAAGTGGCGATGCTAAGTAGCGAAGAAAAATCTTTGCTTTTTCGCTATTTCGCATCGTTAATTCGCATCGCTACATCGTTACTTCGCATCGCTACTTCGCTAATTCGCATCGCGTCTTCGCCACTTCGAATCGCGTCTTCGCTACTTCGCATCGCCACTTCGCTAATTCGCCCTATGTTCTAATAACACGAAGTAGCGAAGACGCGAATGGCAGAAATCAGCCACCATACTTTCGGGATGTTGTGTCGCTGTTTCGCTATTTCGCGTCCCTGTTTCGCGATTTTGTTTTGATTATTTCGCGATTTCGTGTTGGAAAATTAGCACGAAATCAAATGGCCTCTCTCAGCCATCATAGACCGGGCCCTGCTTAATTTAAGTGCATTTTGCGCTAATTTACAGTATGTTTGTAACAATTAACCGCGGGACTGCTGTTATAACATTTGGCCCAGACAGAACACTGCTCTATCGAAAAATCACCATTCATGGGACGTCAATTAGATGCTATCAAAATATATTTTCACTCTGTGACATGTTTTTACTTGTCAGTGTTTTAGCTTTGATCCTGAAGATAAAGCAATTAAGCCACTATCGGACCGTGGACAGATAGGTCAGTGTCAAAACACCTGTAAACACAAGCAGGTGATACTTACACAATTGTCTGTCTAGCTGTGATTAGATTGACGCCACTCCAGTTCCTGTCTTGTAACAACATGAACGCTATTTGTCTCTATCAAGTTACCCAATCAAAACTGTGGATTCAATAATGTACCACTGAAATTAATTTTAATGTAACATCATCATAACTATTTGGTTTTCTACCTTGCCATTTGCGAAAAAAAAATTGCTGAAAGAGGGTTAGTAATTGACCATCTTCTGTTTCCAAGTACTGTCATTGATGAATTGATAGGTTTACAATTTGTGTCTAATGTGCATTTTGATATTCATATTGTCCATTTGGATACGTTTATAAGGTAAGTTTCTCACATTAATTGACACTCTTGCTGTAATGTCAAAGTGGCAAAAGTCTACAAAAGCAAAAAGTTCTGTTTAAATACGATGTTTATTTGATTTGATTTGATTAAGCGCACAATTGATTGAAAACATTATTTTATTATCTATAAGATTCTGAATGTAATCCAAAACCGACAACCAACCAAGCTCTTGGGTAACAACGAACCATATTGAACTCGAAGTAATTGACGATTGTTGTTTGGGCATCACTAACATTAGCTATAAACTTGTTTGGCCATCGGTTTTGTTTCCTCAATTTTTTTTACTGACAATATAAATTAGTGTCATGCTGCTGATTTATCGTGATCTCAGATATGGTACCATCTAATGAAATAAAAGTGATTTAATGTCATTGTTAATAAGTTATAACTAAATCGTAAAATGTAACATTGGGATGCAGTGGATTCGTAAACGGTGAATTCGTAGACATATTAGTACCGTTGATAACCAAGTACAAGTACATGTTTTAAAATATGTGGTAAGTTGCTTTGATTGTTGTAATGTTCGTTTAGTAAATAAGGTTGTTGGTACATTAACGACGTTTAAATGTTGTGATGTGCTTTGATTGTCGACGGGTTTTCGTAGGGCCTACTTCGCCGGCACTTGCTAATCTCACGTTTGTTGTTTTATTTTAAACACAAACATTCTCCAACAAAAAATAACAACAACACTGAATATCTGATTTCGTTGTCTCAACTATCCTTCGTTCATAATATATCATATCTTGGTTTCATTTTGTCATCTTATATCTCATTAGCATTGATTTTATCGTATGTCTAGCTACGAACGTCTATGAATCCACCGTCTTTCAATATTCATATCAATTATATTTTATGTATATAACGATATTTTGGGACACTTGTAAAGTGAAACTTGATAACAATAAGGGAAAATGTTTAACATTCTAAAGTCAATGTACTGTAATATTCGATCTTGTGTGCGCTGCGCAGATGGGGTTACAGATCTTTTCGATTGTCCCTTAGGCTTAAGACAAGGCTGTTGCTTAAGCCCACTTTTGTTTTCCTTTTTTATAAGTGAATTATATCGTGATATAATTTTTAAAGGAACACATGGAATCCAAAATGTATCCAGATTTTATAGAAATTCTAATCCTCCTTTTTTGCTGGCGATGTTATTTTAGCCTCAGATACTGTAGTCGGTTTACAGAATCAATTAAATATCTTTGAAAGTTACACGAAAAAATGGAACTTATAAGTTAATCTTACGAAAACAGAAATAGTAATTTTTAGAAGGGGCCGCAAGAGAACGTTAGTTCTATGATGGTAAATTGATCAATGTATCCAATCAGTATTCCTACTTAGGGTTCATGTTTTCAGACAGAATGAATTTAAATAAATGCGCACAAAATTTAGCCTTGCGCGGAAAAAAAAAGCTTTAGTTCAAGTTATATCAATTTTATGCAAAGTTGGAACCCAATGTATTTAAAACTCAGATTCAGCCCATTTTGTTATATGGATCTGAAATATGGGGTTTTCAGCGATTCGATTGTATAGAGAGAATTCACCTTTTAGCTTGTAAAAAGTACCTTAATGTACGTCCAATGACACCTGATTGTATGGTATATGGTGAATGTGGAAGATTTCCTTTGTACATTAATTCCCAATTAAGATGTTTAAGATTTTGGTTTAAGATTCTAAAAATGCATGAAAAACGTCTTCCGAAATTAGCCTACAATATGCTTTTAAATCTGGATAATTTAGGAAAACATAGGTCGACAACTGATATTAGGAATTTATTGTTTTCTCATGGTTTTGGTTTCATATGGATGTCTCAAACAATTGGTAACATGAACTGATTTATCAGTGAGTTTCCCCGTAGATCAATAGATATGTTTAGTCAAGAATGGTCATCGACCCTAGATTTAAGCTTTCGATATGAATATTACAGGACCTTTAAAACGCTACTGCAGCCAGAAAAATATTTATCAATAATTACAACATACAGTTTAAGAACAATGTTCGTTAGATTTCGTTTAGGCTTATTAACTTTAATGATTAATGAGGGGATAAAATCATCTATAGAGAAAGAAAGGATTGAAGAATTTGTCTTTTATGTAAAGGACATACTGCAAGGCTTAAATCACCCAGTACTGCAGACTGGCAAGAGTTATGCCTTGCGTTTGGAAGTTGCTTACACGCATGCTTTCTGTAATATCTGTCTTCTACTACGACTTAGTTAGTGAAATGTATGTTGTTTTGACATGAAAAAAGTCATTTCTTCCATTGCATGCCATGGTTTACCACATAACATTGATAAATCCCGTTTCATTTGGTAAGTTTCACTGATCAAATTTATCCTTTATTTATATTTTACCAAATAACGATAAATATGTTTAAATGAAGGTAATATTGTGGCTTTACTTACACAATTTCTGAGGCAATACTGACATAACCATTGCGAGCCGTTGCTGTGACCACGGCAAACCGTAAAGACCACTAGCAAACGTCCTTCCGCAGTAGGTATTACAGGGTGTGAATATTACAAGTTAAAACAAGACATTTGCAGTTTCGTTTTTTATCCAACCATTACGTAATACCGTGGGATATAGGCCTTGTAGACGCCCTGTCCGTCCGTCTGTCCGTAATCATTTCGTTTCCGGAACAGAACTCGAAAAACCGTTCATGATGTCTTTCCGAAACTTTCAATGTGTAAACCCCAACAACTGAAGTGGTTGCTTTGATATTTTCAGATTTCTGAAAATTTTATTTTTTTCCGTTTCCATAGAAACTTGTTGGATTTGGACTTTGTTCAGCTTCAAAACCCTTCAACATATCTTCCTGAAGCTGTGCATGTGTATTACCCACCAACTGCATGTGTATTACCCACCAACTGAAGTGGTGCTTAGTCTTTTCATATTTAAAGATTTCTCGTTTTTTCGTTTCCACAGAAATGCGTTGGATCAGGGAAAGTCTGCTTTCCTCATACCTGAAACTAAGCATGTGTATTACCCACTAACTGAATGAATATATATACAACGTACCCTTATATGTCAAAGATGTTTTTAACAAATTATATGGAACCGTTGGGATATGTCATCATCGGATGACTCTTGTTTGCAAAGCTACATTGCCTGAAAGACATAAGAGATTACATGATATTTTCATTAACATACACAAGTAGGGGAACAAACTTTCGGGATGTAGATGTATATTTATGAATAGGAAGTGGGCTCAAACAAATAATATGTTTTTAGATCATCAATAACACGAATCTTTCTAAGCTTGTTCAATGATCATAACGTCCTATCATCTATAATCAGAGACGACGACAACTGTGACTGAATCCTCAGTTCTACCAAGTACTGGGAACAAAGGTGATGTATAGTTTGATATTATTATCATGTGAAAACAACTTGAAAACTGTGTCGTCGAGGGTAAATCTGTGTAATACCACAGCGAGAACATACTTGATTCACACAATGGCACAACTTCCTATGTATTAAAACCTCCTGTGGTTCTCTCATCTCATTATGTTTAAGAAACAGAAGACGAGTGTGTGTGCTTTATCTTAGATTAAACATAGCAGGGATCATAAAACATGAAGGGCTCTGTGCTATATTTTATTCTACGATAAAGAACGACATTCACGAGTCTTCATTTGCTTATATAATTACTCGCATTTATATAAAAACCGATGAGATATTATATCATTTCTATGAAGTACATTTAAACAATATTAATGCCTCCCGTCGTAGAACACATTCACTAGCAATTGAACAATCAAAGTGACGTAAAATATGATGTCATTTTCTAAGCGACGCTCTAGCTGACGTCTTAAATCACGAGCATGCCAGTTGTCATACACCCCAATACACATAAGGTCACAGGTCACTGCACACACAGGCTAATACCTATTACCTATCAAAGAAGAATAGAATGGCCCAAATTACATAAAAAAAAGTTACATAAAAAATTAACGAGGACAGTTGATTAGCACTACATATGATAACATAGCGTAATCATACAGAGTATGTAAATTCAAATATGAACAAAATGTTTGTGCATGTGCGTTGACATATACCCTAACTACACACCTTTCGGAATCTGTGTTTTTATATATTTATATAATGTGACAGGAAATGGTCTCAATTTTATTATTGATTTATGAAATCTTTCTTTTTAGTTATCTCCCCTGGCTTTTTGAAAATTCACCCGATTTCAAGCACTCACTATGAACAAAGTATTACGATTTTCCATATAAACAATGCAAATCCTAATCTATAACGCTTTAATGTCCTTTAACGACCTTTAGTGCCTGAGCCGATTGGCCCAGTGTCATTCGCAATCAAGGTTTATCTGCATGTGAAATTGGTTGCATTTGAGTCAGCCAGGTTTTTTTTGGGCGAATCTTGCTGACAACATCCGTGGAATAATAATTTTAAACAAGATGTGTTTGTTAAACACGGATGCCCCCGGATGTACCAAAGTTATGGCCATGGTTAAAGTTTTCTGAATATTGTCCACTGACATAGGTCAAGGTCACAAGGTCAAATATGATGACCTCATCTGAAAGGTCTCATCACAAGGTATGCACATGCCAAGTATGAAAGCCGAACCTCTGGGCAATCCAAAGTTATGGCCAAGGTTAAAATTTTCTGAAGATGTCCAGTGCGGCAAGGTCAAGGTCATAAGGTCAAATATGATGACCTCATCTGAAGGTCTCATCATAAGGTATGCACATGCCAAGTATGAAGGCCGTAGGTCTGAGCAATCTTAAGTTATGGCCAAGGTTAAAGTTTTCTGAATATTGTCCACTGTGGCAAGGTCAAGGTCACAAGGTCAAATATGATGACCTCATCTGAAAGGTCTCATCACAAGGTATGCACATGCCAATTATGAAAGCCGGAACTCTTAACAATCAAACGTTATGGCCAAGATTAAAATTTTCTGAAAATGTTCACTGCGGCAAGGTCAAGGTCACAAGGTCAAATATGATGACCTCATCTGAAGGTCTTAACATAAGGTATGCACTTGCCAAGTATGAAGGCTGTAGCTCTGAGCAATCCAAAGTTATTAACCAAGGTTAACGTTTTCTAAATATTGTCCATTGCGGCAAGGTCAAGGTCATAAGGTCAAATATGATAGCCTAATCTGAAAGGTCTCATCACAAGGTATGCACATGCCAAGTATGAAAGCCCTATCTCTGAGCAATCTAAAGTTATGGCCAAGGTTAATGTTTACTGAAGATGTCCACTGCGGCAAGGTCAAGGTCAAGGTCACAAGGTCAAATATGATGACCTCATCTGAAGGTCTCATCACAAGATATGCACATGCCAAGTATGAAAGCCGTAACTCTTAACAATCAAAAATTATTGCCAAGGTTAAAGTTTTTTGAAAATTTTCATTGCGGCAAGGTCAAGGTCACAATGTCAAATATGATAACCTCATCTGAAAGGTCTTATCACAAGGTATGAACATGCCAAGTATGAAAGCCCTAGCTCTGAGCAATCTAAAGTTATGGCCAAGGTTAAAGTTTTTTGAAAATGTCAATTGCGGCAAGGTCAAGGTCACAAGGTCAAATATGATGACCTCATCTGAAAGGTCTTATCACAAGGTATGAACATGCCAAGTATGAAAGCCCTATCTCTGAGCAATCTAAAGTTATGGCCAAGGTTAATGTTTACTGAAGATGTCCACTGCGGCAAGGTCAAGGTCAAGGTCACAAGGTCAAATATGATGACCTCATCTGAAGGTCTCATCACAAGATATGCACATGCCAAGTATGAAAGCCGTAACTCTTAACAATCAAAAGTTATTGCCAAGGTTAAAGTTTTTTGAAAATTTTCATTGCGGCAAGGTCAAGGTCACAATGTCAAATATGATAACCTCATCTGAAAGGTCTTATCACAAGGTATGAACATGCCAAGTATGAAAGCCCTAGCTCTGAGCAATCTAAAGTTATGGCCAAGGTTAAAGTTTTTTGAAAATGTCAATTGCGGCAAGGTCAAGGTCACAAGGTCAAATATGATGACCTCATCTGAAAGGTCTTATCACAAGGTATGAACATGCCAAGTATGAAAGCCCTATCTCTGAGCAATCCAAAGTTATGGCCAAGGTTAAAGTTTTTGTGGACAAACACACAGACGGACAGACGGACAGACGGAGGGACAGACAGACGGACAGGTGAAAAACAATATACCCCCGGAATCTCCGATTCGGGGGCATAAAACACGTCAATATCAATACGGATAAGGATCCTTAAATATTCATAGATAATCTGGTTAGGTAAACTAGCAACATTTTGCTTAAATAAATCCCTCAACAGTACATCCATACAAAACAAACACAGGAACTGGACATAACAACATAAACAAACGACATATGTGTACATAACTGTTACTTAACGTCAGTGTATTTGCCTCCTCGTTCAGGAACGGCTGATATTCACACGTTGTTACGGCGAGAATGTAAATAAAATAATTGATTTAAATCTACTAAATGGTTTATCCTACCTTGAGTAATATCATCTCACGGTAACGACAACGGAATAAAGATACTAACTATAAAATATCTGTCATCAACAACTGATGGTGATGGTGTGTGTTAAAACGTCTTTGATATTAAAGTCTTTTCACTGAGGGAACTCACTACTGCTTACTTTTTACTTTTATCTTGCCATCCAGTGAACAGCTTCGACTAGTCTATTAGTGTTGTAAGTAATGCAGTAATTGCCCCCAAGCTGACTGTAACAACTGGCAATATCAAAGTGTGTAACATGGCTTGTGTCACTAATTGGAGACAACCATCGTACCATCGTCTCATAAAGCACGCTATCGGTTCCATTGACCGCCTGGGTTTTATTGCCATTGGTATCTTATATATGTATATCATACCTACTCAGTTGTTTTGACAATTGTCATATTTCAATAATAGTCACTGTGTTACAAAGAAAATAGTTTGAATGTCATGTATATATCTACTGCACATACGATATCCATGACATCGGTTATCTTGGACAACATAGCTTTAAGATCATTAATATTGCTGTATGTTTCTCCCCGAAATAAAGAAGTTTCTAGACTGGTATTCATAAAGCAAATGTTTGCATAAAGGTTAACTTTACGTGTAGAGACTGTGATTTGGTTTAAATGAATAACCATCGATAGAGGTAAAATAGGTTTATATTAAGGTTAATTCCGTTGATATGTCACGTGACAATTGAGTAGGAACCAGTTTTTATATACTCTCTCAAAAGAGAAAGAAAATTGAGTTTCTAACAGACTGTTTTTATTTCTAACTTACAAATAATTATTTCATTAGCGACACATATTAAACACAGATGTGGACTCGTACCCCATCGCAATATTTTGCTTTCACGGCGACCTTCAATATGCCAAGATTAGGAGCTGAAGCGAAAATATTGCACTTGGGCGTCTAGAGGCTGGAGAGACAGTTGTATATGCTGCCCGTCACATCACAGTACGATTTCCCGAACTCGATACTAAAAACTTGGATCCACCCGGGACCCCCCAAGAAGTGGTAGGCCAAGGGTTACTACTGCAGCACAAGATCGTCAAGTCCGGTTGATCCATCTGCGCAATTGGACAGTGACAACTGAAACTGCATGAAATCTTCCAGGACTCCGCATTATCTCAACACAAACAATAATATATCGCCTAAAAGAGAATGGACTTCGTGCAAGACGACGTAACGTCGGATGTGTGCTACGACGTCATCACCGCCTTGTACGTGTACGTTGGTCCAGAAATGTCCAAAGATGGGATTGTAGGCACTGTCAAAGTATTTGGTTCAGTGATGAGTCCCGCTTCATGCTACAACGTCATGACGATAGATGTAGAGTATACCGACGACGAGATGAACGCTACGCCCGTAACTGTACCTCACAAGTTGAGAGATTTGGGGGAGGAAGTGCCATGATGTGGGCAGCGATTTCTTACCATCATAACACTTACCTAGTGCATGTACAAGGGAATTTAACCGCCATTTCTACAGAGATGAAATTCTCCAACGTCACCTCCTTCCCGTAGAGTCAAATTTTCTAACAGGACAACGCCAGACCCTACACGGCACGTCTCACAATCAGAACAGTACAGTGCTCCCCTGGCCCTCTAAACCGCCTGATCTAAACCCAATCGAAAACTAATGCCATTTTCTCGATAGACGTCTCCGACGGCGTCATCCACGTCCTCAGACACTTCAACAACTACGAAACGATTCGCAGGACGAATGGGCTGGAATTCCACAGGCGCAAATTCGGAGACTTATCCTGTCCATTCCAAGACGATGCCAGGCAGTGCTCCAAGCAAACGGGGGTCACAATAGGTACTGACGTTACAGCCGACGTCACCATCGACATAACGTGACATCTCGTGTAGATAACAATAGACTCTCATCATGCAAAGTGTGAAATGTGTACCGTTTCTGTGAATTTAATTATTGTAATTAAAAATAAAGAAAAACTTTGATACAAATTTTACCTCCGTGCTTTTCTCTTTTGAGGGAGTGTATTATAGGAATTGTTGCATGACCCATACTTGTACATCACTTCTCCCTCTTACCATTAAACTTTTTAAATGGATGGAATTCCTCCAGATATTATCAAAAGAAAACAGCGAACAGCTAAATTCGGACGACTAGATAAGATATGCATCAATTGTAAGTATGGTATGCACAGATCAGGTTCTCAATGTCACGTCCTCGCGATTTGAAAATAACGGTATATTTTAATTTTAGCAATGGATTAACTGGAAAACTCCTTGGATAATGGCGTTGTCAAACTGTCAATATATTGTATATTATAATTTTCAAAACGTTTTCGATATACATTACCTTACATATAGCTTATACTACTTCAGTAACATATAAGCTGATGTTTTGTGATATTAACAATTTAACTATTTGATGTGACAAAACGGCATTATTACTTTATAAGGCTCCATCCACTGTCATAAGGAAAGTGGCATGAGATATTGTATAATTTTATTAGCCCTATTGAGATAAGGCAGCTGTAAATCATCACGCGAATGACAAATATCATGAACTAAGTAATAAGTATTTAGAGATGCCATACACTGAAGGGCAAAATAAACGATACCTTATTTTTAACAGACTCAAACACACCATATTTCTCCCATATTAAGTAGGTTTGAATGTCTCTGATGAGGACATATCTCGAGATACACAATTTCATTCATAAGATAATGATACTATTTAATATCTGTTCAAAAACACATTGGGTGTTGAATTTTTTTCAAACGGGGTCACGGGGTCATCAAATCTACAATTTAGAATCTGCATTGGCCAAGGGGTTTTACAATAAATCTCAGCTCTCTAGGGTCAATGGTTCTTAAGAAGAAGTCGAAAAAGCGAAAAGTTTATGGACGGACGCCGGACGCCGGGCACCATGCCATAAGCCTATCGGGCCTTTCAGACCTGATGAGCTAAAAATGTGAAATTGATACCAAAGGAATGATGGCATATGCATTCCGTGAGTTCTCTCATAATAGAATGCAATTTAACCAATATAAACAGGTTTTGAATTTTGAATAAACTGCTCAGTAAAGTTACGTAAACAGGGAAATTAAAAACATCTAAGAAATATCATTCTCCATGTACATTTATGTACCCAAGTTAAATCAAGTTATTGACAACTTTATGTGCATCATAACCATAATCCTACAAATATCTTTATCCTACCTCATTTAAGAATGTCGATCCCTGATCCACGTGACCATTAACAAATATCAATAAACACCGTCATACGGGTTGATAAATCTTCCCCAGGGTGATATATGAATAAAGCATGCATTAACGTCAATCATTCCATGTCACGTGACACAAGTACGAGGTCATAGTTTGTCGATTGATCAGCTGTTTTCTGTCCCAATTTGTCTTTGTTTTTTTAATGATATTTTGAGACATGCAGTAAGATAAATACGTTATAACATTCAGCTTGTTCGGGTGACATCGTAATTTATCAGACCCTTGTAAGTGTTTATCCAACTCGCCTACGGCTCGTCGGATAAACAATAACGCGGGTCTGATAAATTACGATGTCACCCTTCACTGAATGTTATAACTTATATTGTTTTTTTCAGAAAGTGATAGCACCATACCCATCGCTGGCGGTGTCATTGGTGGTCTGTTGTGCATTGCTGTCGGTATCATTATCGTCTTTATTCTGCGTAGACGGTACGTAACGGCTTCGTGGACATATTTAAGTATTATCTGAGTAGCATGTAAAGGCTTGTCGTTTTTCTACTGGCTCAAGACATAAATAATATTATATATATATTATATCTAATGACATTCATGGTCAATGCAAGTGTGTATGAAAATATATCATAATCTATTGTAACTTAACTCTCGAAAAGGTTTATTAACCCATTGTACTTTGTGCTTCCCAGAAATAAACTTAATAAAGAGGGACCCTCTTCTAAAACGTCTCACGACAACCCCGCGTACGGTGCTCCTGGACCTGACGTCATCTACGACCATGCAAACCACGTGACTGAAAAATCACGTGACTCACATGAAAACGACGCGGCAATGACGCCAATGGACTCAAATTATTTCACTCTTGAAGATAATGGCGGGAATGAAGGTTACTCTTATGTGAGTCCATCAAATGTCGGCAACAATGACGATCCCTCGAGTTTAGGAAATACTGAAAACCAGGAAGAAGATGATGATTGTTATAACCATACAAATGTTGCTGCAGAGTCACGTGATAGACCAAAGGGAGATAACTATGTCAACGTAGCGGCTAGAACCAGAGAAGACTATGATCACATCAAACCCAACACTGGATTTACACCGGGACATTTATCCAATCCATCAGACAAAGATGATGATTCGTACAATCACCCAGGGCAGATTCCTTTCCAGAATACAGATTCCGAAGACTGCTACAACCACCTGGGTCCTTCATCATCTCAAACATCAACGGAGGACTGTTACAATCACGTTGGACAAAATTCTTCTCAAGCTACAATAAATCCTGAAGACTGTTACAACCACTTGGGACTACTGCCATCACAAAGTACGATGGATTCTGACGATGGCTACAGTCGCGCCGGGAATATTTCGCCTCAAACAATGAATGCCGAGGACTGTTACAATAACTTACGATAAATTCCATAAACAACGAAGAATCGTAATTACTTTTATATTACCACTCAGGACAGTTCCACTCCAAAACATCACTCATCCGAGGAATACTACAATCACAGGGTCAACATGTCCCTGCAGGATATCACAACAACGTAGGACACAGTTCATTCCTTTATTATACATAACGGATCCTGTGGGATGTTACAACATCGTAGGACACAGTTCATTCCTTTATTATACATAACGGATCCTGTGGGATGTTACAACAACGTAGGACACAGTTCATTCCTTTATTATACATAACGGATCCTGTTGGATGTTACAACAACGTTGTACACAGTTCATTCCTTTATTATACATAACGGATTCTGTGGGATGTTACAACAACGTAGGACACAGTTCATTCCTTTATTATACATAACGGATTCTGTGGGATGTTACAACAACGTAGGACACAGTTCATTCCTTTATTATACATAACAGTATGTAACAACTGCTCGGGTTCTTTCTCAAGTGACCTTATATAGAATAAGAATATTTCCAGTAGTATATAGTCTTAAATGGAACATAACATGGTTATATTCAGGATAACACTACCTTCAATAGTACAAATTCTTGTACTTTTTCGGGCCGAGTCCCATGCGGGATTCGAACCCACGCCCTCAGAGTGAGGCAACTCTCGACAGCATTGACTGTACCAACAGCTTACCACACGTCCATTTCGACAAAAGTCGAGGCGTGTGGTAAGCTGTTGGTACAGTCAATGCTGGCGATAGAATTTGTACTATTGAAGGCAGTGTTATCCCAAATATAACCATGTTATATTTCTTCACTATCTAAATGGCAAGTGTTTCTAATTAAATGGAACACATGATGTGTCATGTATAGTCTCAATTACAGAACATCTAGCACAATGTGTACTTCAATTACAATACATCCCATACCACGTATAGTTCAATTACAATACACCCCATACCACGTATAATTCAATTACAATACACTCCATACCATGTATAGTTCCATCACAGTACACCCCATACCACGTATAGTTCAATTACAATACACCCAATACCACGTATAGTTCAATTACAATACACCCCATACCACGTATAGTTCAATTACAGTACATCCAATACCACGTATAGTTCAATTACAGTACATCCCATACCACGTATAGTTCAATTACAATACACCCAATACCACGTATAGTTCAATTACAATACATCCCATACCACGTATAGTTCCATCACAGTACACCCAATACCACGTATAGTTCAATTACAATACACTCCATACCATGTATAGTTCCATCACAGTACACCCCATACCAAGTATAGTTCAATTACAATACACCCAATACCACGTATAGTTCAATTACAATACACCCCATACCACGTATAGTTCAATTACAGTACATCCCATACCACGTATAGTTCAATTACAGTACATCCCATACCACGTATAGTTCAATTACAATACACCCAATACCACGTATAGTTCAATTACAATACATCCCATACCATGTATAGTTCCATCACAGTACACCCCATACCACGTATAGTTCAATTACAATACACTCCATACCATGTATAGTTCAATTACAAATCATCCCATACCACGTATAGTTCAATTACAGTACATCCCATACCACGTATAGTTCAATTACAATACACTCCATACCATGTATAGTTCAATTACAATACATCCCATACCACGTATAGTTCAATTACAATACATCCCATAACATGTATAGTTCAATTACAATACATCCCATACCACGTATAGTTCAATTACAATACACTCCATAACATGTATAGTTCAATTACAATACATCCCATACCACGTATAGTTCAATTACAATACACTCCATAATATGTATAGTTCACTTACAATACATCCCATACCACGTATAGTTCAATTACAATACATCCCATACCACGTATAGTTCAATTACAGTACATCCCATACCACGTATAGTTCAATTACAGTACATCCCATACCACGTATAGTTCAATTACAATACACCCCATACCACGTATAGTTCAATTACAGTACATCCCATACCACGTATAGTTCAATTACAATACATCCCATACCACGTATAGTTCAATTACAATACACCCAATACCACGTATAGTTCAATTACAATACATCCCATACCATATATAGTTCCATCACAGTACACCCCATACCACGTATAGTTCAATTACAATACACTCCATACCATGTATAGTTCAATTACAAAACATCCCATACCACGTATAGTTCAATTACAGTACATCCCATACCACGTATAGTTCAATTACAATACACTCCATACCATGTATAGTTCAATTACAATACATCCCATACCACGTATAGTTCAATTACAATACATCCCATAACATGTATAGTTCAATTACAATACATCCCATACCACGTATAGTTCAATTACAATACACTCCATAACATGTATAGTTCAATTACAATACATCCCATACCACGTATAGTTCAATTACAATACACTCCATAATATGTATAGTTCACTTACAATACATCCCATACCACGTATAGTTCAATTACAATACATCCCATACCACGTATAGTTCAATTACAGTACATCCCATACCACGTATCCTGTATAATCCTAATGATATATATGTTCTCCCATTTAAGTCCAATGAAAATTCATCTACATCTTGTACCGTGTATAGCCCAATTTGAATATTTCCCCACCTTTTATAATCCTATTGTAATATACTTGTATAGTTTAATTACAATGTATCTTAAGCTTTGTATAGTCCTATCAAATTACATCATATACATCTTTGCTCCTATTAGACCACGCCCAGCGTTACATATAATCCCATCAGCATCCTTCCCGGAGGAAGAGGAAAAAGTATTTCTGTATTTTAGACTACGTGGCTAAGAGTTTGCTGATGGACAGGTCACATACATTTATTCAGGACATTATTTAAAAACAAATATCCAGCAACCTATCATATGAATTAAAACGTGATGCTGATTAAATTTGAGAAACAATATTTGAGGAATAAATTCTGACGATTAAATGATTTTATCTTTTCTTTCAATACAAATATATCATGTGAACAAATTAATACATACTTTGATACATTATAACGATCTTGTCAGATGGAAACAGAATAGGATAAAATCATACGATTTTGGAATTAGTTTTTGAATTTTTGGATTTCAATTTTAAGAATTCAATATGGGTCACTTTTTCCGTCTATTTTGGCAATAATTTAGATTTTGGGCAGTTCTGTTCAAAACTAACGCCGCCACTAACATATGACCAAGTGAACAATCGAGTTTTATTGACAACTACTTACATGTCAAATGGGATGGACTTGGGAATCCGTCTGTTAAGACAATAAATTCCAAAGTTTAACAATTGGTATTGTTATAATTTGTCATAAATCGGTACATCACTTCTTAGTTGAAAACAATTGATTATGAACTCCTTGCATAAATCTTTAAGACACAAACTTTCTATGAACATATTTCTTCGGGAATACTAGACTTGGAAAGTGATATGTCGTTTCTGGACTTAAAGTTTTAGTTCAGCTTAATGCATGTGTTTATGTCAGACGTATTCATTGAATCAGTCTGAAAATCGCTAAACAAAACTGAACACCTCCATTTCAATTGCTTTTAAAAGGCGAAAGTTGATAAATACTTTGGTTTCAGAAAGGCTTTGAGCAAGGAGATTATAACAGTGCCATTCGACTTCAACGAAGCGGGTGTAAAATGTTGTATTGCCGGAACAAAATCTGATATAACACAAAAACTTGCAATATTTCATTTGAATTAATCAAAATTGAACTAAAGGGGCTGTAGCACCTATTCTAATATAGCAAAACGACCCTCCTCAGTCAATAAATAGAGTTCTAAAATGAATGGTTATGGTGATACATTTTTCATCCCTGCCTTATTTAAAGGTATATTAAATGATTTATTGACGTTTGAAATATACATTTTACATCGACACATTGTTTTACTATATATCTTGATGCTTTGAACTTATTTATTTGATGACAAAATAATTTATATACATAATACCTAATATATTATTGAGCATTGTAGTACATTCATAATGGTGACTGGATCTGTATAATTGAATGTAGATGACACTGTTTTCAATATCATAAATAAAATCCATTTAGATGTTCAAAAGGAATTATTAACATATTCACCTAATATTTTCCATGTTATCTCTGCTACAAATGGATTAATACATTATATGCTACTAAATAAATCTTCTGAATCATTACACAGTGTTCTAAAACTAATGTATATGGTTCGGTTAACGAATGTACATGGTTCGGTTAAGCCATGCGAGTCCATTTCCCATCAAATGGTAATTTTAATTTGTTCAAGTGATCTAACTAGCAGTGTGAAATGAATGAAATAATATTGAAAACGGAGTTAAACCCCAAATCACTTCATCACAATTGGCCAAACACCTGAAAAGAGACTGAAATGACACATGAGATTGCGATGGGGATATTTACTTAAACAGTTAAATAGCCGAGGAAGAAATCACAAAATCTATATATATAGGACCTGAAAGCAAATAAATCACCAGGCACGGACTGGTTATCGCCAGAGCTGTTCAAATTATCAGCTAATATTATTTTTCCATATCTGAAGATTCTTTTCATAAGGTCTTGGACGAGGATGTATTTCCTACCAACTGGAATATAGGCATTATTTTACCGCTGTTTAAATCTGGGTCCAAGAAAGATCCCTCGAAGTACAGAGGAATATCACTTCTAATCACTATGGGAAAACTTGTAATTGAGAAAAAACTGCGGATGTGGGTTGAGTTAAACGAAATATAATCTGAAAGTCAAGCTAGATTCTGCCCACATTATTCCACTACTCATCACATATTCACTCTCCAGGCTTTGTGTTCGAAATACTTGTGCAAACCTAGAAGCCGTTTTCTACTGCGGATTCATTGACTTAAAAAAAAAAGTTTGACTTTGTTGATAGAGATAAGTTGTTATACATTTTGATTCAACGTGGCTGTCATGGAAAGTTCACTATGCTGCTCAGAAGTGTGTACGCATCAGTGAAGGACAGTGTTAGAGTGAATACTGGCACAAGAAGTGAAATGTTTGATACTTCACGTGGAGTGAGACAAGGATGTATTCTCAGCCCCTCCTCTTCCTTCTCTTTATTAATGTAATGCATTTGCAACAGTTTTATCAATCAGGCAACACTTTAATTTGTGTTACTCAAGATATACAAGATATACAAGATATACTGTAACATGTTTGCCGATGACATCGTTCTTTTAGCGAACATTGTAATAAGTCTGCTGCAGCCTCAATTTTATATTCTGGAATCTTTCTGTGACAAATGGGGATTGCAGCTGAATCTTAATTAAACAAATATAATAGTGTTTCGCAATGGAGGAATTCTGAAGCATTTTGAAAAATGGACATATTGTAAAAATCCACTTAAGGTGGTTACATAATACAAATATCTCGGCATACTAAACAATTGACCCCACCCATGGAAACTGGCGATATCTTATTTACCATTTAAATTACAGGTCTGCTATTTTAGCACAAAACACTTAACTGATGGATCGTAACTTTTTATGATATTAAAATTCAAAGAGGTGTAACATTTTTTTGGCGTGGACAAAAGCCTGTAAAACACTCGCCTAACAAGCAAGTTAAGCCTGCCTTTCTATTTTTAGGCTCTTTAACAAGTATAAAGATCTACCATATTCCAGTGCAAGAACTATATTTGACCGAAAATGACGCACATGTATTATACGGTTCGGAAATATTGGGTTTCAAATATTCTGATGCAATTGAAAGGGTTCAGACTATGTACTTCAAACGGTTCCTGATATAGGAAAATATGCTTCAAATAAAGCTAACTAGGAGAGCTTGGACGTTACCCCATCTATGTATTAACACAGACTCGAGTTATCAAGTTGTGGTTTAGGATACTCGGCATGAATAATCAACGCTATCCATTTCAGAGCTACAAAATGCTTAAAACAATTGATTATATGGGTAAACAAACTGGGCATCAAATGTGAGAACATTATTATTCAGAAATTATTAAAAATTCCTGTCTGGTTAAACGACGGAGTTGTCAACGAGCAGCACTTCACGTACAGTTTCGAACAACAAAAGCGAAGCTTGAGGTCTTACACATCCGAAGCTTTCTTAACGAGGGTTTTCAATCCCAAGCATACCCGAGGTAGAGTGTTTTATCTAACTTAGATACCGTAAAACAAATATGTGAGCGCTTATCGTATATTGAGGTTTTCTTACAGCAGAAGAATGAGGGGTAGTGTTTTTTAAATTTCATAACTGTCAAATGTCAAAATATACATTTTATAATGTTTTATTCCAAAATCCAAAATTCGGCTTCCTCGGTAGCGTTGAGGAAGAGCGTCCGGTTTAATGACGAACGGGTATCGAGTTCGATTCCCGCCATCTACACTCTGAAAAAGTTATCTTTGTATACTTTTCGATAATAATTGTTGTAACCAGGTTAATTGAGTTCCTTTTTTTGACCTTGAATGACCTTAAAGAACACCTGGGTGATCTAAATTCGGTCTTAAAGAACACCTGTGTGACCTAAATGAATTGAGATTTTTTTTGACGCCATTTTGAATAATTAATGAGCATGCACCTGGTCTTTTTTAATCCTTCTATTGTTAAAGAACAATGGCCTTTTGAATTAAGAAGTATTATGGCCTTGCTAAGTGAGGCACACCTGACACCTGGCCTGTGACTTAATGTCTTAGAAAGACATTATAATCCCCCAACTCTCTCAGTTGAGGAATCATTCCCAGTTGACTCTTGAGAGCATAAGGAACGCGATCTCAGATGCTCCTGACTTCACTATACTTGTTGGATATTACTAAATGGATTACCATGATATACATGTGTGTGATTCTTGTTCCTATTGGATACCAAACTATATAAATATTTATACATGTGAAATAGTGGATACTCTGGACATTGGAAATTACCCTTATAAATTTGTGAAAAAAATGTTAGATGAAGTAAGTACTCACCCCTGATAGTGAATTTAGACACATCCCCAGGCAACAGTAAAATCCATGATGAAAGTGGTATATATCCAAATTGAACAGTAGATTCTTGAATCCAAGAGTAATTACAAAATCAGCTGGTAGCATAGCCCCGCCAACAGTATCCCGTAAGTTGATTCCATGTTTTCAGCACGTTGTAATTTAGCTTGGACAAGTAAATCATATATGTGAACGATACAGAATTATAAAATAACTGTATTCCACTATACATGAGTTATTTGCCCAGTAGTTTTGGCTATATTGAAAATATAAATATACACACATATAAATACAACTATTTTTCATCAATAACAATTAGATCTAAATGATATTAACATTAAACAATAGTTACATTAACTGTTGTTTGATAAGGTCGACATGGTCTGTGTGAGCGGTAGATACACAAACACGGGTACACAAAACACCATAATGACTTATCTCATATTGACATTCTTCATTTCTGAAAATTACAACAACCATTGTTCTAAATTTCTGACTACAATGTTATAAAATACAACATACCCACTGAAAAAAGTATTCTTTATGTCATACAGAGTCAGGATTCCAAATTGTTACAGTCGCCATATTGAATTCAATGCTTTATTATACTTGTAATATACTCAGAATAAAAATAATCAGTATTCTATTGTACTTACTGTGTAGCTGACATCGGTAGCTTTTAAATGATATATCAAGTGTCCAAAACCGATAATTATGAGCTGAGATAGACACCATAATCATGACCATATACAAATCAAGCGGGGTCAGAAATTGGCGGCCAAAACAAGGACGAGTCCACTTTTTTCAAGGGTAGTTGGATTGGATTAGTCCATTCCCAAAAATATCTATAACTTATTTATTTATTGATCGATTTCAATAATTCTTTGTTATAGCAATGCTCATGACTAAAGCTATATGTCACAATCATTCATTTTAATGTTCAAAATAATGTGACGTCATGATGACGTCATACATTACTAACTTCCGCAGAAAGGTATCGATGTCAATTCTGATGGTCGCAACGCGTAGAACTCGTCAAGACCTTTTCAGTGATATGTCATTTGTCTTTATACAATATATAATGAGTGAGATAATCACCAAAATGTATTAGGTCACGTGACTTTCTGTTTACAACTTCCTGTCAACAGTAAAATCACCATCACAACGTAATTTATGGACGGATTTCAATAATTATTTTCGTATAGTGATGCTCACGACGTAAGCTATAACATCCACCCATTCATTTTAATTTTCATGACATATGACGTCATCATGACGTCATACATTACTCATTTCAATGAGATTCATCCTATAAATATAAAGATACCCATCATTTCTTTATTTATGGATGGATTTCAATAATTCTTTTTGTATAGTGATGCTCATGACTAAAGCTATAACATCTATACATTCATTTTAAGTTTCATGACATATGACGTCATCATGACGTCATACAATACTCATTACAATGAGATTCATCCTGTAAATATCAAAATACCCATCATTTCTTTATTTAAGGACGGATTTCAATAATTCTTTTTGTATAGTGATACTCACGACGTAAGCTATACGTCACAATCATTCATTTTTAATTTTCACGACAATATGACGTCATCATGACGTCATACATTACTCACTTTCGTAAAATGTGATAGATGTCAATTCTGATGATTGCAATACGTAGAACTCGTCAATACCTTTACAGTGAAATGTCATATGTCTTTATACGATATATAGTAAGTGAGAAATTCATCAAAATGTATTAGGTCACGTGACTTTCTGTTTACAACTTCCTGTCAACAGAAAAATGACCATAACTTCTTTATTTATGGAGCGTTTTTCACCATTCTTTTTGTATATTGATGCTTACGATTAAAGCTATACTATCCTTCCATTCATTTCATTTCCTGATAATATGACGTCATCATGACGTTATACAATGCTCATTACAATGAGATTCATCCTGTAAATAGCAAAATACCCATCACTTCTTTATTTTTGGAACGATTTCAATCATTCTTTTTGTATAGCAATGCTCATGACTTCAGCTATACATGATAACTGAGTGAAGCAGCCATAATGTGATGTATGCACTACTGAATGAACTCACTCTAAAATGGTAATTTTAAGCAATAGTCAGTACATTTCAATGAAAGAACACCATGTATTACCTTTGATTTGATGTTTTCCAACATCATACTTAATGTACTTTTAATCTTTAGATACAAATGAAGAAGATATGTTCAATATATGATTTATTTTATTTGCCCCCGTTTGCTTGTAGAAGTAGAATTAGGGTTTAGGGCAGACCCTATGAATCTACTTTACAAAATCAATTCTCAGCATTGTCTTCATCATCATCAACATCATCAACATCATCATCATCATCATCAGAAATATCAGAATCATTATCATCATCATCAGTAATATCAAACACCCATTGTTTATGTTTTGAAAGTTTAGCTAAAATGACATTTTCAGCATTGTTCCTGTCATCAATAGAATTTAATAGTTCTTGAGTTGTGGGACCATCTTTCATATACAACATAAAATGAAGAAATTGAGCATACATTGTTTTGAATGCCCTCCATAATAATTTGTCGAGTTTATCATCAGTTGCTTCTGCAGAATAACCATTCCTCTCATACTTCTCCTGTTTCTCTTCAAGGAAATCAGCGTTTATCTCACGAGCACGTTTAAACATGAGTCTTATGCCCTCTTCCTCAAGATCAGCTTGTTGTTTCTTTCTCTGAACCCCCTTGGTAAAGGCACTCATGTCATCATCCTCTACATCTTCATCATTCTTTTCCACTTTGGGGCATTCCTTGTCATGCAGATGACTTTGAAGGTTATGAATATTACTAAACACTTGTCCACAGTAGTCACAATATGCTAGAGATTTCTTCATGGGTCCATTCACTTCTTCAAATTTTCTTTTAGTTGACATATTGGGGATTCCAGGTGGTGAACATTGTCTAAAACCTGTGTTCTCTGGGCACCACGTTTTCCTATGTTTTTGCAGGTCATGATGACTTTGGAAAACAATACCACAGTCGTCACAGGAAAATGTCATATCTGTGATGTTTTCAGAGTACGTCTGTTCACTTCTGGGGTTAGTCTCTATATGAGAAATATTTTTCAGACTATTCTCTTTACATGCATTGGGATAAAGTCTTTGCCAGGCTGGTGTATCAGGTTTTAAATCAATTAAAAGATGACCATATGGTTTACTTGTAGCCTCTTCAAATATTTGCATGAAATGTTGAGATCGAGTTGGATACATTTGACGACCCAAGGTTATAACAGGTTGCTGGTCTACTGGGTTGTTAAACAATATTAAATAATGCGAATTCCGTCTCTGCGTTGGGTTTTTGCTAAAAAATAAATTTTGGTTGATAGCGATAACAGAGAGGTTGCGATGATGGGAACCTTCTGTAAACAAGTCAGTTATTTTGGGATCTTTGCTAGCTGTTGACATCAAATCATCAAGAACAATGGTATTTCTCACACTTGTGTCAAAAAAGTAGTCTTGGTCCAAATCTATGGGAATACCTTGAATAAACTCTACCGGAGGATACACCGACTGTAAAATGTCATCATAAAGAGGTTGCCAACGACGATAAAGCCATACGATGCGTTTAGGCCAAGGTTTAATTTTTACACTTTCCAAAATGTGTCGAACAAGATACGATTTTCCGGATCCAGTTGGCCCGGAAACGGTCATGGTGAAGGGGTGTTGTAATTTAAAATCTTGTGGTGGCCTTGCATCTTTAGATTCGATTGACTGTGATGGGGGCCGTGGCCCTGCTTCTTTAGACTTGTTTGACTGTGACGGGGGCTGTGGTTGTGAAGGTATAGATAATTGTTGTGATGGCTGTTGCTTCTCTTTTTCATTATTGTGCTTTAATCTTTTATGTCTCAACATAGCATCCTTTCTTGAAAACAGTTTCTGACAATACGGACATGTTGCTTCCATCGTGATCTTATATCAAGTGACGTGGAGTGTATGAAGACTATAGTTATAATATATGGTGGTGGTGTGTGGTGGTGGTGGTGGTGATGGTGGTGGTGGTGGTGGTGGTGGTATATGTGGTGGTGGTATATGTGGTGGTGGTGGTGGTGGTGTTGGTATATGTGGTGGTGGTGGTGGTTGTGGTGTGTGGTGGTGTGTGGTGGTGGTGGTGTGTGGTGGTGGTGGTGTGTGGTGGTGGTGGTGGTGGTGGTGTGTGGTGGTGGTGGTGGTGGTGGTGGTGGTATATGTGGTGGTGGTGGTGGTGGTGGTATATGTGGTGGTGGTGGTGGTGGTGGTGGTGGTGTTGGTATATGTGGTGGTGGTTGTGGTGGTGGTGGTGGTGGTGGTGTGTGGTGGTGTGTGGTGGTGGTGGTGGTGGTACGTGGTGATGGTGGTGGTGGTGGTGTGTGGTGGTGGTGGTGGTGGTGGTGGTGGTGGTGGTGGTGGTGGTGGTGTGTGGTGGTGGTGGTGGTGTGTGGTGGTGGTGGTGGTGGTGGTGTGTGGTGTGGTGGTGGTGGTGGTGTGTGTGGTGGTGGTGGTGGTGGTGGTGGTTATAGGTGGTGGTGGTGGTTATAGTGTTAAAACCCTGTTTTTAGTCGTTTTACCCCTTTGCCTTTTTGTGAGGATCTTTTCTTCTTTGACAAGCGTGCTTTTGCCTGTTCAACAACTTGATGTGTAGGAGAAGCAATAACAATCTCAGGAGTTGTGGAAGAGGACTTGCTACCATTCAAACCATGCAAATCTATCTTGACCCCTTGATGCTTCTCATAATAGATCACATAATCATCAATGTTTGTAAAAGGGTTGGGGTATCCCTTGGCTTGTAAATAGTAATACTTGGTCCATTTGTCAGGATCATCCAGATAAGGTTTCCAGTATCGACTGTTCATGATTTCTATGTGGATGTGGACTAAGAAATGTTCTATGTTCAACACTCTTCACATCCAGAAGTGTCACTGACACTAGGTTAATGACAAATGAAGCTAGTTTGAAATCTTTGGTCTTTATATAAATGTCTATAGTCTCTCTCTATATGCACTCAAATTCTAATGGGACTCAGTATGACTCTGTATGACAATCTATAAATCACAGACACATAGTGTAAACTCAAACAGGTTTATTCATAATGCATAGAAATATACAAGATACAATATTTACATATACAATCCAATATTTCTAGACTGTTGATCATGTTAAAATCCTGTTAAAAAAGAAATCCTGATTTATTAGTGTTCATGTAGGGTTGATTCCTCTGTTGTTGTGGGGTTGTATTTCTCTCTACTATACCAACCATCCGTAGATAGTCACAGTCAGGAGACCACTTCTCATGTTCAATCCAGGGGTCGTCAGTAGGCATCCATTCCTTGAGACGAATACCACATTTAAAACAAATACACAAGTCCCCACGATTCTGATAATAGAGTCCAGCATGAGCCAAGTCTCTGGGATTTTGCTTCATCTGAATTGGCCAATCCTTATATGAATCCAGTCTCTTCTCAAAAGAGGTGTAATCCGTCTTACTGGGTAATCCACCACTACAATCTGCAACAACAGTCTCATCAAGATATCCACAGACATCCATGTTGTCTGAGCTAAATAAAACACACCTGTATAGTAATAGTGTATCTTGCAGTGGAATGTTTCACCAATTCATCCAGTCTCCAGGATTACATTACAAACATTGCACTGGCAGTCCATACTTTGGCATGAGATCCTGGGGTACTGCTTCCATTTCCTATCTTCGAGGTAAACGGCCAACAACACGAGTCAAGAGCATATGAGAGTTCCACACTTCTCAAGATTCAGCTGAGGATGATTCTTCAACTGTGAGAGTTCGTGGTTTATATTGCCTTTCTAAAGCATAAAAATAGACATTGAGTCACAAGCCAGGTGTCAGGTGTGTCTTGCTTCAAAGGACCAGGTGCATACTCATTAATTATTCAAAATGGCGTCCAAAAAAAATGGGACTCAATTCATTTAGGTCACAGGTGTTCTTTAAGACCGAATTAGGTCACCCAGGTGTTCTTTAAGGTCATTCAAGGTCAAAAAAAGGAACTCAATTAACCTGGTTACAACAAATAATTCTTATGAATTGAGTTGTGAAAAAAATAATCTTAGTCTCATTTAATTCTTACTATCAAAAGTAAAAACTTTCTTTCACAATAAAAACCTCATACATGTACGTGGTTATTATCGGAAGAAAAACCGACTGAAATAATAATGAGGGGTTATTACGAGAAAACAAGATACCTACGAAACAATAGATAAAATCCCTGATAGGTTTTTATAGTAGGATCGCAATACAAATAATGACCATTGTTGCATGATCTCTTACAGTTTGTAACTGTATTAAAGGCCATGAGGTCGATATTACGAAATAAACTTTTATCTGTCTGTCAAACATATGAAATCTCACGAAATATACATATCCAAACGTTAAGGGATGAATTATCTAAACAAAAACTGTGTTCTAGAACATATTCAAGAAGACATGCCAAGGTACGTGAAAATGTCGAGGGACATTGTTATGTTAATATTAAGTGATCCACGAACTGAACCTGGGAAATCAATTGAACGTCTGTAGTATGTATTAGGTTTAATTGTTAACTCCAAGTGTTCAGAACAAACAACTCTGGTGTAAACATACCAAGGTAAATCCAACATTATTAACTTTAAAGGATCCCTGATGAATGGCTTCACAAGTGACACAACGCGGTCACTAGAGTATGAAGGGAATCTACAATGAATCGATCTATAATAAGAGAGTCCCTGGTATAAGCGATATGATGTTTTCATCTTGTAACAACAGTGTAAACTTACACATTGCGATGCGATACTACTTTTTTGCTAGGTGCAATGGTCATATGAAAGGACATTAACTCGTAACGTGCTGCAGGTGAAACGGACTGGCCCTGCATGTTCTTCACCCCCCCCCCCCCCCCCCCCCCCCCACCCCCCTTGCACTTCATATAGAACATTTTTAGAGTTGTTTACTGTTCGACTACGGTAACAATCTTCTTACAGGAGCAACTCTAGAGCAGACCACCTTCAGAGGATCCAGAACACGGCTGCCAGAGTTGCTACCAGGTCACCAAAGGACTGCCACATCACCCCGATCTTAAAGTCCCTGCACTGGCTCCCAGTCCAAAAGAGAATTCAGTTTAAAGTCTTGACACTCACATACCAATGTGTCAATGGAACAGCGCCAAGTCTGCGACCTGCTCAGCGAGTATCAACCAGCTAGAAGACTCCGATCCTGTTCGCAATACAATCTCTTTACGCCTCGGACAAAACTGAAAACCTTTGGCTGTCGATCATTCTCCAGCACAACTCTGGAACGCACTTCCAATGGAGTTGAAGACTGAACCAACTGTGGCACAATTCCAGCATCAGCTCAAGACATTCTTATTTAATAAGCAAGCTCTTTCACCTGCTTCTCTGATTTGATATGTATTTTCTAGACTACTTGTCGCGCTCTGAGCATACATGTGTATCGAATAAGCGCTTTATAAGCATACTTAGTATTATCATTATGTTGAAGGCAATTAAAAGTGGGTCAGAGAAATTACTTCCTCGTCGAATGTTGTGTGTGAGTGCTACTAGTTGAGGATAGTCACTGCACGCAAACCAGGGTAAGTATTATGTCGTATATGATGATGTCGTTACACGCAAATCAAATATAAGTATCTAATATGTAGAATTGAACTATTAGTTAAGGTCAGTCACTCTAGGCAGATATGAGTTAGTATATGATGTTGTTATTTGCTGATAAAATATATTCTATTTGATGCGTCAAATTGGACAAACTTTCATACTTAATTGGTTTCGATAATTTGTCTTACTATCAATTTCTTGCATTGTGGTCCAACGTTTCGTTAATTCAAACGAGCATGTCTAATAAATGACATGATATATGACAGAATTGTTGTTTTTTAAAACTTTTTGTGAGGGGATCGATGTGTAATCGGCACCTTTACACTGGCTGAACCAATTAAGGCTACACAACAATCTGGAGGTGTTATAAATACAGGTAGTAAATAGAAATAGAAAACAATATGAATAATGTACTTTGTCATTCTCACGCAGGTAAAGAATCATTGATAATCGGTATCTGTAAGCATTATGATTTTATCTAGATACACATCTAAGGAATGTAGACGTTGAGGTAAATACTACATTCAATTTCGTATAATCTCTTATGTATACTTGTTGATTTGTAATATTTGAATTTTTTGTTCATCTCCTGGTGTACACATGATTGAATATTGTGAATGCAAAGACGATAAAATTCATGATGAAAGGAATACTGACTGTTTTATTCAAAATGAACAACTCATTGTGAGATAACTTTCAAACCCTAAAGTAAATCGTATGTAAGTGTAGAGTTAGCGAACTTGTATTGGTAAATCAATGTGTTGTGATGTATATTTTAAGGAATGTAACATATTAAAAACTGAATGAAATTAACTATATCGTATGGGTCATAGAAAGCTACAAGGCATTCACATCAACCACAAGTGTGGCAACCTGTTTATTATCCTTGTTCTAAATTATTTCCAATCGTTTAACCTTTAAAAAATACTCTAAAAAGGTTTTTTTTTTAAATTGACATAGCGGGTTCAAGATATGATATGCATAGGTATTTTGACATTTAGTAGTTGTAATGACATAAAGGTTAATTTACGAGCTCGTGTTTCATACGACTTTATCGATAGGAATGGGAATGCCTGCATTAACGGAGCAAATGTAAAGCATTATGCAGTTATTCATAACTCGCTTTAAAATGCATCTTTGCGCAGCTGTAAGAGCGAAACACTCTATACCATATTGGTGTCATCGACTGAAGTCGAAAGTTTCTATTGGTTTCAACCAAGGAAGTATATTACCACAACGGTATTCACAGTAGAAGACCAACTTATAACAGCACTGTTATATTAAGGATCACCTATCTGAGATGGTACAAATACTGTACTTTTTACGGGACTCGAACCCACACCCTCATAGTCAAGCAACCAACCAAGTAATATATCTCGCCTTATGGCAATGAACGTACTTGGCTTACGCCCTGTGAGTTTATTTTCTGTAAACGCTTAGGGCCAGGTCACTAAATACTACATGCATCTGCCTTAGTATTCCACATAGAGACTGCTTAAATGGAAAAAAGAGGGGTTAGTGGTGTCTGTAGAGATCTTAAGTTCCAATTTTTCTTTATGTTAATAGCGTTTAATAGTTAATGAGACTACTGTTTGATATGTGTATTGAACGATTATCTATGTATTCAAATTATGTTTTGTCTTTTTGTTTTATTTTAAAGAGGGAATGGAGTGTTTATAAACGCTAAGGCTATATTTATTTATCTTGTCAACGGTTTAGATATGAAGTACGGTAAATTTATGAAATATGAACATATTTATCAGCAACTAAAACCATGACATTGACATATTAGTTGCGAGTTTCCTTATAGTAAGTGTTACATGTTTTCCTAAGGTCAAACTGCTGTTTGACATATTGACATTTACAACCTTAACATGCAATTCATCCGTGTGTGCTGTCATAAGCGAGAAGCTTGTGTTATCAATAGTGGACACGGAACTTAAATGTAAATATAACACAAGGAACGTGACGACTGCGAGTCAAACATAACGATTTATTTAATCTAGACGAATTACATCTATTTAAGCAAATCATTGATAAAAACCAACACCAACTGTGTCTATGTTTTGTCATTCATCACTAACATATATGTACACACTGGAGTTTCCCGTGAACTGGGAAGGGTAACTGCAATTATTCACTCCAAAAATGGGAATTGAAGCAAAATGACTGATATTTTAATTTCCTTCATAGTATTACTGCGCAAGTCTTATGAATTCACCAGTGAATCCTTAAATAAAATATAAGCCTTTAGGGAGTATGTATATGTTTCTCAATATGCGCGTAAAATAATCAAGCGAGAGGAGGGTAACTTATTTCCCTGGGGGAGTGTAATCTTTTACGAGCATGGAACATTGAGAAGGGTAACTATACAATTAATCTATATTCTAAAGTGATGAAATGGACGTTATGCTATCATTTATATTTGCACTAAGATTTCTCAGTATCATCAATATAACTACAACGCCTTCACAGTGATAATGACGATGATTTGACGAAACATTTGTGTGAAGGGGAAGTGAATATAAGTAATGGTGTAAGTGTAAGAGTATGGTAACTGCGTGAAAAGACTTGTGTAAAGGAATTACAATCAAACATATCCAATGTTCTGAAGAAGTGCTCCTAAGAAAAACATTATTGGGATTATACATTTTAGAAATTAAGAAAACAAATATTCATTGACGCATCGGTATTTCTAAGTATTGAAATATCTAGATGCAAGTATATGGAAACTAAACATTGAGATCAAAACATTGAAGTTGATTTCGAATAATATTTATTGTTGAATTAATTGATATATTATATTTTGTTGTTTTGTTCCTTCCCAGGTATAGAAAGGATTGAATATTCATACACAAAAACAAAAAAATAAATTTAACACGATCAATGGAATAATACACATGGTTGTACACAGAATTGTTTGAAAATAACAGGAATTTGGAGAAAAATATGTCTAATGGTGTGACACTTCGAAATTTTATTGGTAACCTTAAACTGTCAAAAGCTCCAAATTAGGGAGTGAGCCTTTTATGAAACAGTCCATTTGAAATGCATATCATTCAGATAGTGAACAAATTTTACAATGTTCTATAAGGGAAACTGGCGGGTGTTTAACGTCCCCAGAGTCAGGCACAAATCGGCCACCGTGACCTATTGAGGATGGTAGATGTTGGCGATTGGTGCCTTACTCAGAGGGTGTAAGTTCGAATAACAAAAGGAACCCGTCCCAAAAAATACAAAATTTGTGTTTTTACCGAAACTGTTAATACTAAACTCCTAAATATAAATAATACAAAATATAAAATATTCAACATACTTCAGACATTAAATTCTCGAAACGGGACCACTAGTGCCACGCCATGAAATCTGTTTTTAACTTTTAACTTAAAAACTGATTAATATATCTGTATCAATGGCTCAAACAAATTTAAGAGAATGTTTTATTTGTTTAAAATTGCATATCATTTAGAGGCAATTAATACAGTATTCAGAAACATATATGCTTTTCCGCAAACAGATTCTCCTCAGATGAAACGGAAGGAATGCCTGAAACAATGCCATGAAACTTATTTATCTAGCTGTGTTGATAGTCATCCCCAAATCGACATATATGGGTAAGTTGACATATTTATCCCAATCTGATGACATTTTTTAATTCATGAACTGGCTGTGGATGCTGGACAACTTAGCATATTGGTGCTACTCTACCCCTCTGCAGCTTTTGACACTGTAGATCATACACCATTACTGCACATTATTACAATTGAATGTAGTCAAACTGAGCCTTCCTCAAAGTGGTGTACATCATATTTGTCTGGAAGTACACCCAGGGACAAAAGGAAATGCTACCATTCAAAATACAAGATATTTCAATCCACGAGGGATATATACGACTGATTAACCAAAGAAGAACACTGTTTCTCTATGAGGTCCGTATTTTCCTCGTATAAAGATAACGAATGAGGACAAACATTTACAGTAACGCACGAATAATTAATATAATAGTGAGAGGCAGAGGGGACAATAATTGAATGTGTTTGTTCCAACGTATCAACTTCAAATATATGTAACGATTTAATATTTTGTATCGTTTGAGTATTCCTGTGTTGATCACAGTTATTGAAATTGAAATGAATATTTGTTATTTCCTTTCATATGTTCAACAATTACAAAAATTGTTCTCTGATGTTCATTTCTTGATGTGTAATCTGGCTAAGTTAACATGTATTGTATTGTATTGTATTGTATTGTATGTTCTCTCATAACCAAATGCATGTGGAGATACAGCTTATATGGTCATGACTAGTATAATATTGAAAGATGATGGCAGGGTTGGAGGTTGACATGGTGTTCCGCCAGCTGTATATTTATAAACAAACTTTGAAAAAAGACTTTAAACAGTATCATTCAATTGACATCAACGTCATCAATATTTTGTCTTTTTCAGCCATGGACTTCTGTAACGGGAACAAAAGAGTAAAATCAATTAACATTGAATACAAGGCTACATCTGAATACAAGCACTGCATATGTCATGTTCAACACACAGATCCTGATGCATCAAAGAAATACACTGTAAAAAGCATAGACTTGAACAAATCCTCTGTTCGAAATGGTGGCTACTATAATATTTCTTTCATATCTGAAGGAGAGACTAAGAGTTTTGTCAATGAAACCAAAGGCAAAAATGCAGAATTATTCAAAAGAAGTCAAGATATCGCCACAAATATCAGCCTCGAATTGAGTGGTTTCTTAAAAAGGCGAAAGGAATTGAAGATTTGGCTGACTAGTGGTAGGTACATTTTTCATAGGACAAACAGATTGGATATCGATATCGGCATCTACATAAACTGACGGGCAAAAGAAAGTATAACACACACTTGTTTTCGATTAATTCAATATTTTAAAGAAATGAGATACATTTGATATAATGGCACGATACCATAACACGGCAGTAGTTTGAATGACTTAACTGGTGACTGTTTTATCTTTTAACTAAACAATGTGTTGCTAGTGATCAGTGCTTGCACTGGATATTTGGCGTTGAAATCATTAAATCATTATTATCATATTTAAACTTATATTTCACCTTTCTTGCCATAATTAACTTGCAGATTAAATGTTAGTTTCAAATCGCGGGAGAGTCTTATAATATCCATTTGAATAGGAATAATAATTTATGTTAATATAACAAACATGCCTATGTGTAAATGCAGGATAAAGTATTTGAATTGCATTCGTGAAATCTACTAATAATTAACTAAAGGTTTACATGTTATGAATAAAATTTTTGAAGCTAATCTTGAAAGAACAATGGGTATAGTTTAATTATGAATTAAGATAAATGCATAAAGAGTAATGTCCATCATTTAAATCAAGATCCCCACTACCCTACCACAGTCAGATCGTGTTTTCCGTTTAAATAAGTCAAACTTTAAAGTATTTTGTACGAGAAAAAAGAAAAGGAAATCATTTCAATTCCACATTATGCAATTTTTTAATTATACCGGATATTGTTCTCTCCATTTGTAGGAGGTGGAAAATTGAAGATTTCATGTCGACATATTGAACCACAGAACAGAACAGGTTGGTGTTGCCTTGGTTGTGTTTATGTTTGTATTCTACTGATATTTTGATTACCGTTCTATTGATTTAATTTGTTCATAAAGTTGTTATAGACGAAATGTCAAGAAGCAAATAACGTCAATGTGTGTTAACCAACATACTAGACTAGTGGCCTAGCTCATGCTTCAAAATTCATGTGTGCATACAGCTGCGTTCCGAAAGTTTGATGGCCTAAACAAGTAAGTGAGCAAAGTGCATTTATTATGTAACCTGCATTGCATATGGACGTCAATCACATTACTTCAAATACACTGACAAAGTTTCATAATGTTTTCAAATACACATTAATCATTATCAAACGTCAGTGGTGCAAGTTTTCAAGATGACAAATTCATGACTAATTGTCAGCGTTAATAGGGACACAACTGTTTCACTTCTTTAGTTATAACACCGCAATACTTGTTTCGTTTTAGCCTGAAAGACATCACAAATTACTAACATACTCAAGTAGGTGATGCATTATATACATAAAGAAATGAATTAAGCAACACCCTTGTTTGTAAACTGAAATGTAGTGCTCTGGGATTGATAGGACAATTTGAACGATTTTATCAACCCAGACATAACAATTGGTTATTTAGCGACTAATTCACTGAAATAAAAATCCACCATATGCAAAATGTGAGGGAAAATGTGAAGGTACTGAATTTTTACCTACAATAACTATTGTCATAGAAGAGAAACTACAATTCAAACTTTTGAAAATTGATTAATTGTAAACAACATTTTTTATACCAAGTTGACATTCACACACCAGAACATCTTTTATCATGCATGATAAGAAGCGAAACAGACGTTAAAGTTTCAGTCCCTTTACCAACCATTATTGAGAAAATGCCGACAACCATATGATCTGTGAATACATTTGAGATTATTTGAGTTCAATCTGTTTAATAAACACTTCTACTCGCTTTAGATAAGCCAACGCCCCAAGTAGTGACCGTATTTGTTCATTAAGACAAGTTTATTGAAATTATCAGTTTCATAATTTTGTGAGTTTGTAGGTGCATACTACTTTAACGAGTGACTTTTGTTAAAGGTACATCCATTGTGTTGTTTGGGGTCACATATGCTAAACGTTATAAATTGTGTTATGTTATCGGGGAGTACTGACTGTTGTCGAAAATTCCCATTTTGATCTTAGCATATTGACGATATGAAGGTAAAAGTAGTGATTTCTGATCGAAAACCGGACAATGTACCGCGTGTGGCGCGCGTCAATGAGTCAAACGTAATTTTGGAATCTTTTTTATGACAGACAAACTAATAAATTTGGGTTGATCATGTTAAAAAGGTCTTATAACTACTTAGCATGTAAATGGGACGTGCAGTTTCGGTTTCTGCACAAGCATAACCATGCTACTCTAGATTGTATTTTAATTGGAAACTAGTAATTACGATATATTTGGTGATTCGGGATGAATATGCAAGCCGAGTGAATTTAATTGCACTGTTAACAGCACATATGGTGAGTCGGAACGTATTAAAGCCTAATAAAATGTTATTAAATACAATGGATGCACCTTTAAAAAGTCAGTTAGTAAACTGTAACCACTTCACTTGAAAGAATGACACTAATCACTTTACAGCAACAAATATTGACTTTCATTGCTTTTCATAGAGGCACTTGGATTTTGACACCAACATACCCTGTTGTAACACCTGTTATCAAAAAGACAGTGAACCGATATATGAGTGACATTTCGTTTCAACACTGCAAAATGATTGTTCTACCGAAAATCACTAATTATAACAGTTTTCCTGACAAATTGTTTTCTTTCAAATCAGAACGATTTTGCTGTTACAAAAATTCGGTGCTGCTTGATATATTTCTTTATGTATATCTAAAATCACGGAGGTATGGAATGGGCTCAGTATATATGCAAACAAAGATTATTTTTGTCGATCATCACTAACATCTTTCTTAAAAAGTTATAATCATCATACGATTTTATTTAACACATATCATCAGAGACGACGACTGTGACTGATCATGAATCCTCAGCACCGCCCCAAGGAACCGAATCCACACAAGTATCCCACACACCTGAATCATCAGCACAGCCTCAAGGAACCGAATCCACACAAGTATCCCACACACCTGAATCATCATCAGACGGAGATGTGACGTCTCCAGCTGCCTACCAAACCCCAACAAGCACTGTTGGTTCTCAAGGTCTACCAAGTACTGCGGACAAAGGTGATGTAAAGATATAGATTATAATCATGTGAACAAAATACATTGAAAATCGGAGGTGAACCTGAATATACCATAACTGGCAGCTCGCGCTTCATTATGTTTGCACTTCAAATTAATAGTTTTGATATTTGCCATTTTAAAGTAAATTTGTTAAATAGGCATTAGTTTTTAACTAATATAAGAAGATAAAAGGCCTCTACATTCCGTACAAATAATTTGCCTCGGGCCCTCGTGCATCTGCTTAAGTGTAGCAGGGACTCTCTAATGAGATATAGAGTACCTGTGTGTAGATAACCAGACAGGGAAGTAGGCTTAATGGATCTCTTAACAACGTAAACTTGGTCTTTCAACAGATTCAATGATATTTCATCTGTTTTCACTGTGCTTAGTTTATTATGACGTGACAGACAGATAAAGAGTGGATGAAAGCATGGTTGAAGTTTAATAATGAGGATACTTATACCGCGCTGAACTCCACGCCGCGAATGGCATGCTCGAAGCGCACTCACATTATTACCCTGGTGTAGAGACCAACATCTTTCCTTTTTTCAAGCTCAACGCATTCGGAGAATGCAACCTGGCTGTCAATTAAGGCGCTGTTAAGGTTCATATTGCCTTCACTTTCATACCAGGTACTCAATTGTACTGCTGAGTGAACAGAGGCACACTTTGAATAAACTCACTTGCCCAAGGTAACACCACAAGTCTTCACCAAGCATGTCTATGTGTGGGGTAGGGTATCAACCCTTCAAACTCTCAGTTTATTCAAGCATGAAACTGGTCACCGACCCCCAATTCGGCGAGCCGCGACGGTTCTTGCTGAACTTCACTAATAGCAGTCAACTGAGCTATGCACAGGACCACATGTCACCACATTATAAATTATAAATACTGTATCTGTCCATGGGAATGGGTAATATGAGAAGTTTATCTGCTGAAATTACACAGTATTACTCATTAACAATTTGTCGGTCGAGAAGAAGGATATTACGCTTATTGAAGACCGCCACATCCGGGTATTTCATCTCCGAAACCCATTCATCATTACGACGTTAACGTCAAAGACGTCGCTGAGACACGAGCAGACAAACTTGGTGAAAGAGATTGAAGACTCATGATATCTAAATACGTCGTCCATACCACAAAACGTTCCTGATGCCTCAACAACGAGTAAACAAACATACGAATTCAACGTTGGCAACAGCGAGACTGAGCACTGGTCATGCTCTCATATGGGAGCAGATTTTGTATCTTCAAGAACAATGGTAAACAGCGTGTGTACCGAAGAATGAGTGACCTTTTTGCTCTGAATTGCATCCATCAAGTCAGCCCATTGCCTCCTTGATGAATGACAAAGCTTATCTTCTGACGGCATCCAACGTCTGACGTCATCAACTCGTAAACGTACTGACGCTCAGGATGGACACACCGAATACAAATGTGACTTACTGACGCCTCTTCTGACATTTTCAACATTTGTCTCAAACATTTGTGTGAATGAAATTTTCATTTTCAGACCCCTCACGTCAAAACAGACCTGTACCAATGGATGCACAGTACTGATTGAAATGAATTTTAAAATGTACTAACATGTTAAATGAACTAAATCTCAAAAGAATAATACCAATTCTAAATTTCTGTTTCGTTAAATGTTTCTGTAATGGCCGCTCAAAGACGTGGTATCGTTTCTTTTGGACACTAGTTTATCCAATTTTTCAGATTCGTTTATTCAGTATACATGGCCTAAAGGCCTAAAGTACAAGTACAGTTTTACATTGTATGAGAGATCACGTGGCAGTGACGTTTCTCAGAATGAATACATGTTTTAAATAGTTTGCAAGGGAATAAATAACATCAGTATTTTTTTAATTTAACAGATTGGACATTATATGTTTATCTTTGACAGGTAAGTTTATAAAGGATAGATACCTATTTCGCAGGTGTATATATTTTGTACACTCAAATAACACATGGAATTCATCTTCGATATTTCCTGCATTACAATTTCTACAATGATATTCGCTAGTATCAAAGGAAACATTTCTTGTCTTACGTACAGAATTAATTCTGAAATCATGAAGACTAATTCTAAATTTACAAAGTGCCCTTTTCAATGATTTATCCTCAAAATGTAAAATATAAAATTCAGGGTCTAATAAAGATTTATGGGAAGAGTAGTGGTCTAAAAACCTAGACTTATTAATTGCCATAGACCATTCTTGGAAAAATATACCAAGAAGGCGTTGTTTAAAGGAAAATAAAAAACTAGTTTCATTTCCAACACCTTGAGTTATCCATACGAATGAAAAACCTGTCATGAAGAGCAACTGTCTAACCTCTGAAACCCAGTTACTCTTACCCATATCATCTTGTGATTTTGAAAAAAGATAGCTTTGTTTAGGATACCTATAAAAATCCATCTTTAATAATTTCAACCAATACTTAACTACCCGTACTCTACTTAAAACAAATATATTACAACGCCCTGTTTCCCCTAATATAGCTTTATTTGCAGCATACTTTCCCAAATTAAGAAAACGTTTAAAAAAGGTTGCATGTACTTTTTCTATACATTGAACATATCTTGTCCCCCAAATTTCGGACCCATACAAAAGAATAGGCAATATCTTACAGTCAAAAATGGTACATGCTGTCTTAAAAGAAATGAAAGTATTCCTTCTAAATAATTCAAATACAGGTTGTGTGGCCTTCGAGGCTTGGATTGCTAAACTTTTACAAGCTATTGACCAATTTAGTCTAGAGGAAAATATCAAGCCCAAATATTTATAGTAAGTGACACATTTAATCCTAATAATACCAAAATACCACACTTTTTCCTTTTTTAACACACCTCCATTTCTAAAAACAATAATATTAGTTTTATCAATATTTACACTCAAACCCCATTTAATACAAATTTGGTGCAATACATTTAGCTGTTGTTGTGAACCAATGACAGTGTATGAAAACATATTTATATCATCAGCAAAAAGTAGCATCATAATATCATCAATATCTTGTGATAAGAAAACACCATGTTTACAGGATTTACATATTTCGGTGGCAAGTTCATTTATGAAAAAGATAAAAAGGATAGGGCTCAGGATACAGCCTTGGCGTACACCTGAACCTGTTGAAAACATGTCAGTTTTACAATTACCAACCTTTACACAGAATTTCACAGATGTATACATATTGTGAAGAAGATTATATAATTTACCATGACAACCTGACTTAAGTAACATATATAAAAGTTTTGCCCTGTCCACACAATCA
Source organism: Gibbula magus (assembly GCA_936450465.1). Taxonomy (NCBI): domain Eukaryota; kingdom Metazoa; phylum Mollusca; class Gastropoda; order Trochida; family Trochidae; genus Gibbula; species Gibbula magus. The sequence continues at coordinate 20,020,213 of OW388295.1, forward strand.
AAAGCCTTTTTAAAGTCAATAAAGGCACAATAAAATCGCCCTTTAGGCTTTGAAAGATATTTGGAACATAGAGTCTGTAGTGTAAATATGTTATCTGTAGTAGCATATCCGGGCCTAAACCCAGCTTGTGCTTCTGATAGAATATCATTCAAGTCTATCCATGCCCGGAGGCGTTTATCAAGGATTGATGTGAATATCTTTCCCGTAAAATTAAGTAATGATATACCTCGGTAGTTGTTTTGGTCGGTCACACAGCTGGCTTTAAATAATGGAATGGTAAGAGCTGAGTTCCAGGAATCCGGAAATATACCAGAGTCTAATACTGAATTGAATAGTGGTTTGAGAAAAGCGAGTAGGGTAGATTGTCCAATCTTGAGAAATTACTATCCATTACTTACATCAATAATAGAGCAAAAGAACAATGCCGATGACGTCACAGGTGTCATTTAAATGTCTCTGCTGCACAAACTATTATACATGACACCGGGTATCTTTGACAATACACGGTTTAGATCATTAAAACTTTGTGGTCCCTCCGAAAAAAAAGATTGTACGAGACGTGAATTAACAAGTTTTGTAAATAAAGTATTTTATTACTCAACCGTGGTGAGATCACTCATTAGATAACAATGAGTTGTTTACACATATGTGTGAAACCACCGCGCGCTGCCGTAACGTCACAATCGGCGCGTGACGTCATAGTCGTTTTTGGGTGACGTCACAATGTTTGTCGCGCGACTGCAATAGCGGGTGACCTTTTTTGCAAGTGAGCGTCACTAACAACGATTTTCTTGGAATTCAGCGCTATTTACATCATTGAGTAATAAATATAATACTAAACTCGGTCCCGTTTGATAACATGTTTATGAAACTCGTGAATGGCTTCGGTATTTAACTCGCTTTCGCTCGTTAAAATACCAAACCATTCACTCATTTCATGAACATTTTATCAAACGGGACATCGTTTAGTATTCTATATTTCACCAAATCACGTTTAGAGATCTAGACTGTAAATTCTGTAATGTACAGAAATAACGAACGATGTAGATAAATAGGTTTATATAAAAGTTTATTTCATTGATATGTTACGTGATCAGAGAAGTTTAGTAAACAATTTACCAATTAATATATTTTGATATTCAGAGAGGAAATTTGGAGAACAGTTATCGCATTCACACATTTCCTTCACACATAGATGAATATATGTGTCTCTAATCTTATACTTTATACTTTTATATGTTTATAGTAGACTAGAGAATAGAATGTTTACTATTGTTTACACTTACAATATCTTATTATGATGATTTTATAAGGATAAACACACTGTCATAAGGAAAATAGAAATCGAGACATCGTTTAAGTTTATTTACCACATTTAGATTACACAGTTTGGTATCATTAACCAAGTGGACAGATTATTATCCCTGTTTCTCATTACACTAGCCTCCCTATTAAATAGCTGTTGCAATACTATATTTAGAAAGATGATAATTTGAGAATACTCTTTAACCTAAATTGAACATCATAATATCCAAATATTTGACTGTTAATCTGTGTTGCATTATGGGCATATTTTCTACCAAAAACGTTACATTAAAGATGTGGAACACAAAACTATAAGAGAAATCAAAGGTATGACGCCACGAGCACTCCGTGAACCATAAAATAATGCGATTACACCAAACTATTGAATTAAACGACCTAACGTAATTGATCATGAGAAAGTGACATTCCTGGGAAATTACAAAAAAAGGTAACCTCACTTCGATCCATTTGACATGTTGATAAGACGGTTCCTTCTTAGATTCCAAATAACATTATTTGATCCTAGGCTAATAAAGGTACTGACAGAGTGATGTTCCTTTTAACTTTAATCCTACAACTATCTTTGTTTTCAGAAAGTGATAGCACGATTCCCATCGCTGGCGGTGTCATTGGGGGTCTGCTGTGCATTGCTGTCGGTATCATTGTCATCTTTATTCTACGCAGACGGTATGTCACGGCTTCATGAACATATTTCTATCAAGTTTCCAGTTTTTCTTGAGTGTCATTTAAAGAATTTCCTTTCCTCGTCAACTTGGTACTACTTGTATGAGGTCAAAATATGAATCGAACCACATCCAAGGTTAATGTGTATGAAAAAGCATCCTTGTCATTTAGTTGATTAAGTCATTAACATGATGTATTGCATAGTAACTACCCAACTGATTCATTGTGCTTCATGTTCCCCGGCAGAAAAATACATAAGAAAGACGGACCCTGTTAAAAAAAAACTTCTCACGACAACCCTACGTATGGTGCTCACGGACCTGACGTCATCTACGACTTTGCCAACCATGTGACTGAAAAATCACGTGACATCCATGACAACGACGCGGTAACGATGACACCAGACTCAAATTATTTCACTCTTGAAGATAATGGCGGGAATGAAGGTTATTCTTATGTGAATCCACCAAATGTCGGCCACAAGGATGGTCGCCCAAGTTTAAACAAAACTGACAACCAGGAAGAAGGTGATGATTGTTAAAACCATACAAATATTGCTGCAGAGTCACGTGATCGACCAAAGGGAGATAATTACGTCAACGTAGCGACAAGAACCAGAGAAGACTATGATCACATCAAACCCAACTCTCTATTTACACCAGGACCTTTATCCAATCCTTCAGACAAAGATGAAGATTCGTACAATCACCCAGGCCAGATTCCTTTCCAGAATACAGATTCCGAAGACTGCTACAACCACCTGGGTCCTTCGTCATCTCAACCGTCAACTGAGGACTGTTACAATCACGTTGGACAAAATTCTTCTCAAGCTACGATAAATCCTGAAGACTGTTACAACCACTTGGGACTACTGCCATCACAAAGTACGATGGATTCTGACGATGGCTACAGTCGCGCCGGAAATATAACGCCTCAAACAATGAATGCCGAGGATTGTTACAATCACTTGCGATAAATTCCATAAACAACGTAGAATCATAATTACTTTTATATTACCACTCAGGACAGTTCCACTCCAAAACATCAATAATCCGAGGAATACTACAATCACGGGGTCAACATGTCGCTGCGGGATATTACAACAACGTAGGACACAGTTCATTCCTTTATTATAAATAACGGATCCTGTGGGATGTAACAACAACGTAGGACACAGTTCATTCCTTTATTATACATTACGGATCCTGTGGGATGTTACAACAACGTAGGACACAGTTCATTCCTTTATTATACATAACGGATCCTGTTGGATGTAACAACAACGTAGGACACAGTTCATTCCTTTATTATACATAACGGATCATGTGGGATGTTACAACAACGTAGGACACAGTTCATTCCCTTATTATACATAACGGATCATGTAGGATGTTACAACAACGTAGGACACAGTTCATTCCTTTATTATACATAATGGATCCTGTGGGATGTTACAACAACGTAGGACACAGTTCATTCCTTTATTATACATAACGGATCCTGTGGGATGTAACAACAACGTAGGACACAGTTCATTCCCTTATTATACATAACGGATCATGTGGGATGTTACAACAACGTAGGACACAGTTCATTCCTTTATTATACATAATGGATCCTGTGGGATGTTACAACAATACACGCCGTACCACGTATAGTTCATTTACAATACACACCATACCACACATAGTTCAATTACAATACACATCATACCACGTATAGTTCAATAACAATACACTCCATACCACGTATAGTTCAATTACAATACACCCCATACCACGTATAGTTCATTTACAATACACCCCATACCACGTATAGTTCATTTACAATACACCCCATACCACATAAAGTTCAATTACAATACACATCATACCACTTATAGTTCAATAACAATACACCCCATACCACGTATAGTTCATTTACAATACACGTACCCCATACCACGTATAGTTCAATTACAATACACCCCATACAACGTATAGTTCATTTACAATACACCCCATACCACGTATAGTTCAATTACACTACACCCCATACCACATAAAGTTCAATTACAATACACACCATACCACGTATAGTTCAATTACAATACACCCCATACAACGTATAGTTCATTTACAATACACCCCATACCACGTATAGTTCAATTACAATACACTCAATACCACGTATAGTTCAATTACAATACACTCCATACCACGTATAGTTCAATTACAATACACTCCATACCATGTATAGTTCAATTACAATACACTCAATACCACGTATAGTTCAATTACAATACACCCCATACAACGTATAGTTCATTTACAATACACCCCATACCACGTATAGTTCAATTACAATACACTCAATACCACGTATAGTTCAATTACAATACACCCCATACAACGTATAGTTCATTTACAATACACCCCATACCACGTATAGTTCAATTACAATACACTCAATACCACGTATAGTTCAATTACAATACACTCCATACCACGTATAGTTAAATTACAATACACCCCATACCACGTATAGTTCAATTACAATACACTCCATACCACGTATAGTTCAATTACAATACATCCCATAACACGTATAGTTCAATTACAATACATACCATAACATGTATAGTTCAATTACAATACATCCCATAATATGTATAGCTCAATTACAATACATCCCATAACATGTATAGTTCAATTACAATACACTTCATACCATGTATCCTGTATACTCCCAATGTCATACATGTTTTCTTATTTAAGTCCAAGGAAAATAATCTACATCTTGTACCTTGTAGAGTCCATTTTAAATATTTCCAGCACCTTATTTATCTCCCATTGGAATATACATGTATAGTTCAATTACAATGTATCCTAAGCTTTGTATAGTCCTATCAAAATAAATCATATACATCTTTGTTATCCCACCGGTAATATAGTCATCACCCCGTCCGTCCGTCCGTCCGTCCGTCCGTCCGTCCATCCGTCCGTAATCATTTCGTTTCCGGAGCAGAACTCGAAAACCGTTCACGATATCTTTCTGAAACTTTGCATGTGTATTACCCACTAACTGAAGTGGTGCCTTTTGATATTTTCAGATTTCTGAATTTTTTTTTTTTTTCGTTTCCATAGAAACTTGTTGAATTTGGACTTTGTTCAGAGACAGGTTCGTTTCCGGAGCACAGCTCCAAAACCGTTCATCATATCTTCCTGAAACTTTGCATGTGTATTACCCACTAACGAAGTGGTGCCTTTTGATATTTTCAGATTTTTTTCTGAAAAATTAATTTTTTTCTGTTTCCTTAGTGTTGATTTTTTGTTGTTGTTGATTTTGACTGCTTCTGGAGCAGAAGTCTAAAACCCTTAATATACCTGGAACTCAGCATCTGTAATACCCACTGACTGAAGTACAATAGTAGATACACAAGTATCTGTCAAAGATGTGTTTTACAAATTTTGTGGAACCGGTGGGATATGTGATCTTCTGATGACTCTTGTTCCTATTAGACCACGCCGAGTATGACATATAATCCCATCAACATCCTTCCCGGAGGAAGAGGCAAAAGTATTTCTGTATTTGAGACTACGTGGCTAAAGGCCCCTTCACAACCCATCGTGCGTGCAATTCGTTCGTACGTTTTTTGGGGAGGCCACGGTCGCTACGTTTTTCTGAAAACGTAGGGTGGATTTAATCAGGAACAGAGAGGGAGTTTGCCAACGCACGTCAAACGCACGTCGTACGTACATGGCCGTCGACACGTCTGGCAGTGAGGAGTTGCGTGCATCGTACGATGCGCACGTGGTACGTGCGTGTGCCGTGCGTACAACGTGCGTACAACGTGCGTGTGATGTGCGATTGTCACATTGTCGTACGGGGGCCGTGCGTCTCACGTACAGTGTCCTTACACCACGCACGTTGTAAGTGCGTGCGAGTGCAATGAGGTTTTTCCCACCCTATTGTCAGGTGTTTGGTACACATTGTCAATCCACAAGATGCCGCCCATTCCACCGCTCCGGGTCCTGATGCTGCAAGATCAACTTCAGATGGCAGCACAGGAGTTGTGCCCAAAACGTGCGTTGTACGTGCTTACTCGGTACGTTGTACGTGCTTACTCGGTACGAACGACGTGAGTTTTCTTTAATTATTTGATAGTTAAACTTTGGACGTGCCGAGTAAGCACGAACTACGCACGTACAACGAACAACGCACGTACAACGCACTTACAACGCACGTCGTAGAGAAAGTGTGAGTGGGTAAGCTTGAAAAAAAACGCACGATGTCGGTGCGTTGTGCGTGCGGTTGTCGTACAGGGCACGCACGTCGATCGTACGGAGGAAAATTCGCAGCCCGTTTGTAGACTGCACGCAGCGAAAGTTCTGCATGCACTAAAAGTTCTACGACGAGTCTGCGTGCTCCAAATTTGTCCAAAATCGGTACGGCGTCGGTACCGAGGACGCACGAATTCCCCAATTTACCCCACGTTTTTGTCGGTAGACAGCACGCAGCTGCACGTACGACGGGTTGTGAAGGGGCCTTTAAGAGTTTGCTGATGGACAGGTCAAACAATGTGCTCAGGACATGTTCATCCAGCCAGGCCACGTTATAAACATAGTGTCATAGACTTCAATGTATATATTTTGTTATTCTATTCAGAAGGGGAAAATGGATTTCACCCAAAATGACGTACCTAAACTCCGAGTTTAGGTACGTACTTTTTTCAAAAAAAATTGAAAAAATTCAAAATAAAGGCTTTTTCTGGAAAAGACATTTAAGAGTGTGTTTGTAATGATATTACAAGTGTTTTGAGTGGTTTGAAGCCAAATTCATGGGGAAAATTGATTTCACCCAAAATGACGGACCTAAATTCCGAGTTTCGTTACGTACTTTTTAAAGGAAATTGAAAAATTCAAAATAAAGGCTTTTTCTGGAAAAGACATTTAAGAATGTGTCTGTTATGATATTACAAGTGTTAAGAGTGGTTTGAGGCCAAATTCAAGGGGGAAATCGATTTCACCCAAAATGAAGTACCTAAACTCCGAGTTTAGGTACTTACTTTTGTTTTAAAAATTGAAAAACATCAAAATAAAGGCTTTTTCTGGAAAAGATATTTAAGAGTGTGTTTGTAGTGATATTACAAGTGTTTAGAGTGGTTTGAGGCCAAATTCATGGGGAAAATGGATTTCACCCAAAATGACGTACCTAAACTCCGAGTTTAGGTACGTACTTTTTTCAAAAAAAATTGAAAAAATTCAAAATAAAGGCTTTTTCTGGAAAAGAAATTTAAGAGTGTGTTTGTAATGATATTACAAGTGTTTAGAGTGGTTTGAGGCCAAATTCATGGGGGAAAATGGATTTCACCCAAAATGAAGTACCTAAACTCCCAGTTTAGGTACGTACTTTTGTTTTAAAAATTGAAAAAAATCAAAATAAAGGCTCTTTCTGGAAAAGACATTTAAGAGTGTGTTTGTAATGATATTACAAGTGTTTTGAGTGGTTTGAAGCCAAATTCATGGGGAAAATTTATTTCACCGAAAATGACTGACCTAAATTCCCAGTTTAGGTACGTACTTTTTTTTTTTTAAATTGATAGAATTCAAAATAAAGGCTTTTTCTGGAAAATACATTTAAGATTTTGTTTGTAATGATTTTATAAGTGTTTAGAGTGGTTTGAGGCCAAATTCATGGGGGAAATAGATTTCACCCAAAATGGCGTACCTTAACTCCGAGTTTCGTTACGTACTTTTTAAAAGAAATTGAAAAATTCAAAATAAAGGCTTTTTCTGGAAAAGACATTTAAGAATGTGTCTGTTATGATATTACAAGTGTTAAGAGTGGTTTGAAGCCAAATTCAAGGGGGAAATCGATTTCACCCAAAATGACGTACCTAAACTCCGAGTTTAGGTACGTACTTTTTTTTAAAAATTGAAAAAATTCAAAATAAAGGCTTTTTCTGGAAAAGACATTTAAAAGTGTGTTTGTATTGATATTACAAGTGTTTAGAGTGGTTTGAGGCCAAATTCAAGAGGAAAATGGATTTCACCCTAAATGACGTACCTTAACTCCCAGTTTAGGTACGTACTTTTTTTTTTTTAAATTGATAGAATTCAAAATAAAGGATTTTTCTGGAAAAGACATTTAAGATTTTGTTTGTAATGATTTTATAAGTGTTTAGAGTGGTTTGAGGCCAAATTCATGGGGGAAATAGATTTCACCCAAAATGGCGTACCTTAACTCCGAGTTTAGGTACGTACTATTTAAAAAAAATTGAAAAAATTCAAAATAAAGGCTTTTTCTGGAAAAGACATTTAAGAGTGTGTTTTTATTGATATTACAAGTGTTTAGAGTGGTTTGAAGCCAAATTCATGGGGAAAATTGATTTCACCCAAAATGACGTACCTGAACTCAAACTTGAGGAACGTACTTTTTTAAAAAAATTGAAAAATTCAAAATAAAGGCTTTTTCTGGAAAAGACATTTAAGAGTGTGTTTGTATTGATATTACAAGTGTTTAGAGTGGTTTGAGGTCAATTTCATGGGGGGAAATGGATTTCACCCAAAATGAAGTACCTAAACTCCGAGTTTAGGTACTTACTTTTGTTTTAAAAATTGAAAAACATCAAAATAAAGGTTTTTCTGGAAAAGATATTTAAGAGTGTGTTTGTAATAATATTACAAGTGTTAAGAGTGGTTTGAGGCCAAATTCATGGGGAAAATGGATTTCATCCAAAATGACGTACCTAAACTCCGAGTTTAGGTACGTACTTTTTTCAAAACAAATTGAAACAATTCAAAATAAAGGCTTTTTCTGGAAAAGACATTTAAGAGTGTGTTTGTAATGTTATTACAAGTGTTTTGAGTGGTTTGAAGCCAAATTCATGGAGAAAATTGATTTCACCCAAAATGACGTACCTAAATTCCGAGTTTCGTAACGTACTTTTTAAAAGAAATTGAAAAATTCAAAATAAAGGCTTTTTCTGGAAAAGACATTTAAGAATGTGTCTGTTATGATATTACAAGTGTTAAGAGTGGTTTGAGGCCAAATTCAAGGGGGAAATCGATTTCACCCAAAATGACGTACCTAAACTCCGAGTTTAGGTACGTACTTTTTTTATAAAATTGAAAAAATTCAAAATAAAGGCTTTTTCTTGAAAAGACATTTAAGAGTGTGTTTGTACTGATATTACAAGTGTTTAGAGTGGTTTGAGGCCAAATTCAAGAGGAAAATGGATTTCACCCAAAATTACGTACCTAAACTCCAAGTTAAGGTACGTACTTTTTTTTAAAAAATTGATAGAATTCAAAATAAAGGCTTTTTCTGGAAAAGACATTTAAGAGTGTGTATGTAATGATTTTATAAGTGTTTAGAGTGGTTTGAGGCCAAATTCATGGGGGAAATAGATTTCACCCAAAATGACGTACCTAAACTCACAGTTTAGGTACGTACTATTTAAAAAACAATTGAAAAAATTCAAAATAAAGGCTTCTTCTGGAAAAGACATTTAAGAGTGTGTTTTTATTGATATTACAAGTGTTTAGAGTGGTTTGAAGCCAAATTCATGGGGAAATGGATTTCACCCAAAATGACGTACCTTAATTCTAAGTTTCGCTACGTACTTTTTTTTAAAAATTGAAAAATTCAAAATAAAGGCTTTTTCTGGAAAAGACATTTAAGAGTGTGTATGTAATGATTTTATAAGATTTTAGAGTTGTTTGAGGCCAAATTCAAAGGGGAAATGGACTTAACCCGAAATGACGTACCTAAACTCCCAGTTAAGGTACGTACTTTTTTTTGAAAAATTGAAAAAATTCAAAATAAAGGCTTTTTCTGGGAAAGACATTTAAGAGTGTGTTTGTAATGATATTACAAGTGTTTAGAGTGGTTTGAGGTCAAATTCAAGAGGTAAATGGATTTCACCTAAAATGACGTACCTAAATTCCGAGTTTAGTTACCTACTTTTTTTTTAAAATTGAAAAATTCAAAATAAAGGCTTTTTCTGGAAAAGACATTTAAGAGTGTGTCTGTTATGATATTACCAGTATTTAGAGTGGTTTGAGGCCAACTTCAAGGGGGAAATGGATTTCACCCAAAATGACGTACCTAAACTCCGTCTTTAGGTACGTACTTTTGTTTTAAAAATTGAAAAACATCAAAATAAAGGCTTTTTCTGGAAAAGACATTTAAGAGTGTGTTTGTAGTGATATTACAAGTGTTTAGAGTGGTTTGAGGCCAAATTCATTGGAAAATGGATTCACCCAAAATGACGTACCTAAACTCCGAGTTTAGGGACGTACTTTTTTTTAAAAATTGAAAAAATCAAAATAAAGGTTTTTTCTTGAAAAGACATTTAAGAGTGTGTCTGTTATGATTTTATAATTGTTTAGAGTGGTTTGAGGCCAAATTCATCGGGGAAATGGATTTCACCCAAAATGACGAACCTAAACTAAGAGTTTAGGTACGTACTTTTTAAAAAAAAATTGAAAAATTCAAAATAAAGGCTTTTTCTGGAAAAGACATTTAAGAGTGTGTTTGTAATGATATTACAAGTGTTTAGAGTGGTTTGAGGTCAAATTCATGGGGGAAAATGGATTTCACCCAAAATGACGTACCTAAACTCCGAGTTTAGGTACGTACTTTTGTTTTAAAAATTGAAAAACATCAAAATAAAGGCTTTTTCTGGAAAAGATATTTAAGAGTGTGTTTGTAGTTATAATACAAGTGTTTAGAGTGGTTTGAGGCCAAATTCAAGGGGGAAATGGATTTAACCCAAACTGACGTACCTAAACTCCCAGTTAAGGTACGTACTTTTTTTTAAAAATTGAAAAAATTCAAAATAAAGGCTTTTTCTGGGAAAGACATTTAAGAGTGTGTTTGTAATGATATTACAAGTGTTTAGAGTGGTTTGAGGCCAAATTCAAGAGGAAAATGGATTTCACCCAAAATGACGTACCTAAATCCCGAGTATAGTTACGTACTTTTTAAAAGAAATTGAAAAATTCAAAATAAAGGCTTTTTCTGGAAAAGACATTTAGCAGTGTTTCTGTTATGATATTACAAGTGTTTAGAGAGGTTTGAGGCCAAATTCAAGAGGTAAATGGATTTCACCCAAAATGACGTACCTAATCTCCGAGTTTAGGTACGTACTTTATTTTAAAAAATTGATAGAATTCAAAAATGAAGGCTTTTTCTGAAAAAGACATTTAAGAGTGTGTATGTAATTATTTTATAAGTGTTTAGAGTGGTTTGAGGCCAAATTCAAGGGGGAAATGGATTTCACCCAAAATTACGTACCTAAAATCCCAGTTTAGGTACGTACTTTTGTTTTTAAAATTGAAAAACATCAAAATAAAGGCTTTTTCTGGAAAAGATATTTAAGAGTGTGTTTGTAGTGATATTACAAGTGTTTAGAGTGGTTTGAGGGCAAATTCATTGGAAATTGATTTCACCCAAAATGACATACCTAAACTCCGAGTTGAGGGAAGTACTTTTAAAAAAAAATTGAAAAATTCAAAATAAAGGCTTTTTCTTGAAAAGACATTTAAGAGTGTGTCTGTTATGATTTTATAATTGTTTAGAGTGGTTTGAGGCCAAATTCATCGGGGAAATGGATTTCACCCAAAATGACGAACCTAAACTAAGAGTTTAGGTACGTACTTTTTAAAAAAAAATTGAAAAATTCAAAATAAAGGCTTTTTCTGGAAAAGACATTTAAGAGTGTGTTTGTAATGATATTACAAGTGTTTAGAGTGGTTTGAGGGCAAATTCATGGGGGAAAATGGATTTCACCCAAAATGAAGTACCTAAACTCCGAGTTTAGGTACGTACTTTTGTTTTAAAAATTGAAAAACATCAAAATAAAGGCTTTTTCTGGAAAAGATATTTAAGAGTGTGTTTGTAGTTATAATACAAGTGTTTAGAGTGGTTTGAGGCCAAATTCAAGGGGGAAATGGATTTAACCCAAACTGACGTACCTAAACTCCCAGTTAAGGTACGTACATGTACTTTTTTTTAAAAATTGAAAAAATTCAAAATAAAGGCTTTTTCTGGGAAAGACATTTAAGAGTGTGTTTGTAATGATATTACAAGTGTTTAGAGTGGTTTGAGGCCAAATTCAAGAGGAAAATGGATTTCACCCAAAATGACGTACCTAAATTCCGAGTATAGTTACGTACTTTTTAAAAGAAATTGAAAAATTCAAAATAAAGGCTTTTTCTGGAAAAGACATTTAACAGTGTTTCTGTTATGATATTACAAGTGTTTAGAGAGGTTTGAGGCCAAATTCAAGAGGTAAATGGATTTCACCCAAAATGACGTACCTAATCTCCGAGTTTAGGTACGTACTTTATTTTAAAAAATTGATAGAATTCAAAAATGAAGGCTTTTTCTGAAAAAGACATTTAAGAGTGTGTATGTAATTATTTTATAAGTGTTTAGAGTGGTTTGAGGCCAAATTCAAGGGGGAAATGGATTTCACCCAAAATGACGTACCTAAACTCCGAGTTTAGGTACGTACTTTTGTTTTTAAAATTGAAAAACATCAAAATAAAGGCTTTTTCTGGAAAAGATATTTAAGAGTGTGTTTGTAGTGATATTACAAGTGTTTAGAGTGGTTTGAGGGCAAATTCATTGGAAATTGATTTCACCCAAAATGACATACCTAAACTCCGAGTTGAGGGAAGTACTTTTAAAAAAAATTTGAAAAATTCAAAATAAAGGCTTTTTCTTGAAAAGACATTTAAGAGTGTGTCTGTTATGATTTTATAATTGTTTAGAGTGGTTTGAGGCCAAATTCATCGGGGAAATGGATTTCACCCAAAATGACGAACCTAAACTAAGAGTTTAGGTACGTACTTTTTAAAAAAAAATTGAAAAATTCAAAATAAAGGCTTTTTCTGGAAAAGACATTTAAGAGTGTGTTTGTAATGATATTACAAGTGTTTAGAGTGGTTTGAGGGCAAATTCATGGGGGAAAATGGATTTCACCCAAAATGAAGTACCTAAACTCCGAGTTTAGGTACGTACTTTTGTTTTAAAAATTGAAAAACATCAAAATAAAGGCTTTTTCTGGAAAAGATATTTAAGAGTGTGTTTGTAGTTATAATACAAGTGTTTAGAGTGGTTTGAGGCCAAATTCAAGGGGGAAATGGATTTAACCCAAACTGACGTACCTAAACTCCCAGTTAAGGTACGTACTTTTTTTTAAAAATTGAAAAAATTCAAAATAAAGGATTTTTCTGGGAAAGACATTTAAGAGTGTGTTTGTAATGATATTACAAGTGTTTAGAGTGGTTTGAGGCCAAATTCAAGAGGAAAATGGATTTCACCCAAAATGACGTACCTAAATTCCGAGTATATTTACGTACTTTTTAAAAGAAATTGAAAAATTCAAAATAAAGGCTTTTTCTGGAAAAGACATTTAACAGTGTTTCTGTTATGATATTACAAGTGTTTAGAGAGGTTTGAGGCCAAATTCAAGAGGTAAATGGATTTCACCCAAAATGACGTACCTAATCTCCGAGTTTAGGTACGTACTTTATTTTAAAAAATTGATAGAATTCAAAAATGAAGGCTTTTTCTGAAAAAAAACATTTAAGAGTGTGTATGTAATTATTTTATAAGTGTTTAGAGTGGTTTGAGGCCAAATTCAAGGGGGAAATGGATTTCACCCAAAATGACGTACCTAAACTCCGAGTTTAGGTACGTACTTTTGTTTTTAAAATTGAAAAACATCAAAATAAAGGCTTTTTCTGGAAAAGATATTTAAGAGTGTGTTTGTAGTGATATTACAAGTGTTTAGAGTGGTTTGAGGGCAAATTCATTGGAAATTGATTTCACCCAAAATGACACACCTAAACTCCGAGTTGAGGGAAGTACTTTTAAAAAAAATTTGAAAAATTCAAAATAAAGGCTTTTTCTTGAAAAGACATTTAAGAGTGTGTCTGTTATGATTTTATAATTGTTTAGAGTGGTTTGAGGCCAAATTCATCGGGGAAATGGATTTCACCCAAAATGACGAACCTAAACTAAGAGTTTAGGTACGTACTTTTTAAAAAAAAATTGAAAAATTCAAAATAAAGGCTTTTTCTGGAAAAGACATTTAAGAGTGTGTTTGTAATGATATTACAAGTGTTTAGAGTGGTTTGAGGGCAAATTCATGGGGGAAAATGGATTTCACCCAAAATGAAGTACCTAAACTCCGAGTTTAGGTACGTACTTTTGTTTTAAAAATTGAAAAACATCAAAATAAAGGCTTTTTCTGGAAAAGATATTTAAGAGTGTGTTTGTAGTTATAATACAAGTGTTTAGAGTGGTTTGAGGCCAAATTCAAGGGGGAAATGGATTTAACCCAAACTGACGTACCTAAACTCCCAGTTAAGGTACGTACTTTTTTTTAAAAATTGAAAAAATTCAAAATAAAGGATTTTTCTGGGAAAGACATTTAAGAGTGTGTTTGTAATGATATTACAAGTGTTTAGAGTGGTTTGAGGCCAAATTCAAGAGGAAAATGGATTTCACCCAAAATGACGTACCTAAATTCCGAGTATAGTTACGTACTTTTTAAAAGAAATTGAAAAATTCAAAATAAAGGCTTTTTCTGGAAAAGACATTTAACAGTGTTTCTGTTATGATATTACAAGTGTTTAGAGAGGTTTGAGGCCAAATTCAAGAGGTAAATGGATTTCACCCAAAATGACGTACCTAATCTCCGAGTTTAGGTACGTACTTTATTTTAAAAAATTGATAGAATTCAAAAATGAAGGCTTTTTCTGAAAAAAACATTTAAGAGTGTGTATGTAATTATTTTATAAGTGTTTAGAGTGGTTTGAGGCCAAATTCAAGGGGGAAATGGATTTCACCCAAAATGACGTACCTAAACTCGGAGTTTAGGTACGTACTTTTGTTTTTAAAATTGAAAAACATCAAAATAAAGGCTTTTTCTGGAAAAGATATTTAAGAGTGTGTTTGTAGTGATATTACAAGTGTTTAGAGTGGTTTGAGGGCAAATTCATTGGAAATTGATTTCACCCAAAATGACGTACCTAAACTCCGAGTTGAGGGAAGTACTTTTAAAAAAAAATTGAAAAATTCAAAATAAAGGCTTTTTCTTGAAAAGACATTTAAGAGTGTGTCTGTTATGATTTTATAAGTGTTTAGAGTGGTTTGAGGCCAAATTCATGGGGGAAATGGATTTCACCCAAAATGACGAACCTAAACTAAGAGTTTAGGTACGTACTTTTTAAAAAAAAAAAAAAAAAATTCAAAATAAAGGCTTTTTCTGGAAAAGACATTTAAGAGTGTGTTTTTATTGATATTACAAGTGTTTAGAGTGGTTTGAAGCCAAATTCATAGGGAAAATTGATTTCACCCAAAATGACGTACCTTAATTCTAAGTTTCGCTACGTACTTTTTTTTAAAAATTGAAAAATTCAAAATAAAGGCTTTTTCTGGAAAAGACATTTAAGAGTGTGTATGTAATGATTTTATAAGATTTTAGAGTTGTTTGAGGCCAAATTCAAAGGGGAAATGGACTTAACCCAAACTGACGTACCTAAACTCCCAGTTAAGGTACGTACTTTTTTTTGAAAAATTGAAAAAATTCAAAATAAAGGCTTTTTCTGGGAAAGACATTTAAGAGTGTGTTTGTAATGATATTACAAGTGTTTAGAGTGGTTTGAGGCCAAATTCATCGGGGAAATGGATTTCACCCAAAATGACGAACCTAAACTAAGAGTTTAGGTACGTACTTTTTTTTAAAAAATTGAAAAATTCAAAATAAAGGCTTTTTCTGGAAAAGACATTTAAGAGTGTGTTTGTAATGATATTACAAGTGTTTAGAGTGGTTTGAGGGCAAATTCATGGGGGAAAATGGATTTCACCCAAAATGAAGTACCTAAACTCCGAGTTTAGGTAAGTACTTTTGTTTTAAAAATTGAAAAACATCAAAATAAAGGCTTTTTCTGGAAAAGATATTTAAGAGTGTGTTTGTAGTTATAATACAAGTGTTTAGAGTGGTTTGAGGCCAAATTCAAGGGGGAAATGGATTTAACCCAAACTGACGTACCTAAACTCCCAGTTAAGGTACGTACTTTTTTTTAAAAATTGAAAAAAATCAAAATAAAGGATTTTTCTGGGAAAGACATTTAAGAGTGTGTTTGTAATGATATTACAAGTGTTTAGAGTGGTTTGAGGCCAAATTCAAGAGGAAAATGGATTTCACCCAAAATGACGTACCTAAATTCCGAGTATAGTTACGTACTTTTTAAAAGAAATTGAAAAATTCAAAATAAAGGCTTTTTCTTGAAAAGACATTTAAGAGTGTGTCTGTTATGATTTTATAAGTGTTTAGAGTGGTTTGAGGCCAAATTCATGGGGGAAATGGATTTCACCCAAAATGACGAACCTAAACTAAGAGTTTAGGTACGTACTTTTTAAAAAAAAAAAAAAAAAATTCAAAATAAAGGCTTTTTCTGGAAAAGACATTTAAGAGTGTGTTTTTATTGATATTACAAGTATTTAGAGTGGTTTGAAGCCAAATTCAAGGGGAAAATTGATTTCACCCAAAATGACGTACCTTAATTCTAAGTTTCGCAACGTACTTTTTTTTAAAAATTGAAAAATTCAAAATAAAGGCTTTTTCTGGAAAAGACATTTAAGAGTGTGTATGTAATGATTTTATAAGATTTTAGAGTTGTTTGAGGCCAAATTCAAAGGGGAAATGGACTTAACCCAAACTGACGTACCTAAACTCCCAGTTAAGGTACGTACTTTTTTTTGAAAAATTGAAAAAATTCAAAATAAAGGCTTTTTCTGGGAAAGACATTTAAGAGTGTGTTTGTAATGATATTACAAGTGTTTAGAGTGGTTTGAGGCCAAATTCATCGGGGAAATGGATTTCACCCAAAATGACGAACCTAAACTAAGAGTTTAAGTACGTACTTTTTTTTAAAAAATTGAAAAATTCAAAATAAAGGCTTTTTCTGGAAAAGACATTTAAGAGTGTGTTTGTAATGATATTACAAGTGTTTAGAGTGGTTTGAGGGCAAATTCATGGGGGAAAATGGATTTCACCCAAAATGAAGTACCTAAACTCCGAGTTTAGGTAAGTACTTTTGTTTTAAAAATTGAAAAACATCAAAATAAAGGCTTTTTCTGGAAAAGATATTTAAGAGTGTGTTTGTAGTTATAATACAAGTGTTTAGAGTGGTTTGAGGCCAAATTCAAGGGGGAAATGGATTTAACCCAAACTGACGTACCTAAACTCCCAGTTAAGGTACGTACTTTTTTTTAAAAATTGAAAAAAATCAAAATAAAGGATTTTTCTGGGAAAGACATTTAAGAGTGTGTTTGTAATGATATTACAAGTGTTTAGAGTGGTTTGAGGCCAAATTCAAGAGGAAAATGGATTTCACCCAAAATGACGTACCTAAATTCCGAGTATAGTTACGTACTTTTTAAAAGAAATTGAAAAATTCAAAATAAAGGCTTTTTCTGGAAAAGACATTTAACAGTGTTTCTGTTATGATATTACAAGTGTTTAGAGAGGTTTGAGGCCAAATTCAAGAGGTAAATGGATTTCACCCAAAATGACGTACCTAATCTCCGAGTTTAGGTACGTACTTTATTTTAAAAAATTGATAGAATTCAAAAATGAAGGCTTTTTCTGAAAAAAACATTTAAGAGTGTGTATGTAATTATTTTATAAGTGTTTAGAGTGGTTTGAGGCCAAATTCAAGGGGGAAATGGATTTCACCCAAAATGACGTACCTAAACTCCGAGTTTAGGTACGTACTTTTGTTTTTAAAATTGAAAAACATCAAAATAAAGGCTTTTTCTGGAAAAGATATTTAAGAGTGTGTTTGTAGTGATATTACAAGTGTTTAGAGTGGTTTGAGGGCAAATTCATTGGAAATTGATTTCACCCAAAATGACGTACCTAAACTCCGAGTTGAGGGAAGTACTTTTAAAAAAAAATTGAAAAATTCAAAATAAAGGCTTTTTCTTGAAAAGACATTTAAGAGTGTGTCTGTTATGATTTTATAAGTGTTTAGAGTGGTTTGAGGCCAAATTCATGGGGGAAATGGATTTCACCCAAAATGACGAACCTAAACTAAGAGTTTAGGTACGTACTTTTTAAAAAAAAAAAAAAAAATTCAAAATAAAGGCTTTTTCTGGAAAAGACATTTAAGAGTGTGTTTTTATTGATATTACAAGTGTTTAGAGTTGTTTGAAGCCAAATTCATAGGGAAAATTGATTTCACCCAAAATGACGTACCTTAATTCTAAGTTTCGCTACGTACTTTTTTTTAAAAATTGAAAAATTCAAAATAAAGGCTTTTTCTGGAAAAGACATTTAAGAGTGTGTATGTAATGATTTTATAAGATTTTAGAGTTGTTTGAGGCCAAATTCAAAGGGGAAATGGACTTAACCCAAACTGACGTACCTAAACTCCCAGTTAAGGTACGTACTTTTTTTTGAAAAATTGAAAAAATTCAAAATAAAGGCTTTTTCTGGGAAAGACATTTAAGAGTGTGTTTGTAATGATATTACAAGTGTTTAGAGTGGTTTGAGGGCAAATTCATCGGGGAAATGGATTTCACCCAAAATGACGAACCTAAACTAAGAGTTTAGTTACGTACTTTTTTTAAAAAAATTGAAAAATTCAAAATAAAGGCTTTTTCTGGAAAAGACATTTAAGAGTGTGTCTGTTATGATATTACCAGTATTTAGAGTGGTTTGAGGCCAAATTCAAAGGGGAAATGGATTTCACCCAAAATGACGTACCTAAACTCCGTCTTTAGGTACGTACTTTTGTTTTAAAAATTGAAAAACATCAAAATAAAGGCTTTTTCTTGAAAAGACATTTAAGAGTGTGTCTGTTATGATTTTATAATTGTTTAGAGTGGTTTGAGGCCAAATTCATCGGGGAAATGGATTTCACCCAAAATGACGAACCTAAACTCCCAGTTTAGGTACGTACTTTTTAAAAAAAAATTGAAAAATTCAAAATAAAGGCTTTTTCTGGAAAAGACATTTAAGAGTGTGTTTGTAATGATATTACAAGTTTTTAGAGTGGTTTGAGGGCAAATTCATGGGGGAAAATGGATTTCACCCAAAATGAAGTACCTAAACTCCGAGTTTAGGTAAGTACTTTTGTTTTAAAAATTGAAAAACATCAAAATAAAGGCTTTTTCTGGAAAAGATATTTAAGAGTGTGTTTGTAGTTATAATACAAGTGTTTAGAGTGGTTTGAGGCCAAATTCACGGGGGAAATGGATTTAACCCAAACTGACGTACCTAAACTCCCAGTTAAGGTACGTACTTTTTTTTAAAAATTGAAAAAATTCAAAATAAAGGCTTTTTCTGGGAAAGACATTTAAGAGTGTGTTTGTAATGATATTACAAGTGTTTAGAGTGGTTTGAGGCCAAATTCAAGAGGAAAATGGATTTCACCCAAAATGACGTACCTAAATTCCGAGTATAGTTACGTACTTTTTAAAAGAAATTGAAAAATTCAAAATAAAGGCTTTTTCTGGAAAAGACATTTAACAGTGTTTCTGTTATGATATTACAAGTGTTTAGAGAGGTTTGAGGCCAAATTCAAGAGGTAAATGGATTTCACCCAAAATGACGTACCTAATCTCCAAGTTTAGGTACGTACTTTATTTTAAAAAATTGATAGAATTCAAAATAAAGGCTTTTTCTGAAAAAGACATTTAAGAGTGTGTATGTAATTATTTTATAAGTGTTTAGAGTGGTTTGAGGCCAAATTCATCGGGGAAATGGATTTCACCCAAAATGACGTACCTAAACTCCGAGTTTAGGTACGTACTTTTGTTTTAAAAATTGAAAAACATCAAAATAAAGGCTTTTTCTGGAAAAGATATTTAAGAGTGTGTTTGTAGTGATATTACAAGTGTTTAGAGTGGTTTGAGGGCAAATTCATTGGAAATTGATTTCACCCAAAATGACGTACCTAAACTCCGAGTTGAGGGAAGTACTTTTAAAAAAAATTTGAAAAATTCAAAATAAAGGCTTTTTCTTGAAAAGACATTTAAGAGTGTGTCTGTTATGATTTTATAAGTGTTTAGATTGGTTTGAGGCCAAATTCATGGGGGAAATGGATTTCACCAAAAATGACGAACCTAAACTAAGAGTTTAGGTACGTACTTTTAAAAAAAAAAAAAAAAAAATTCAAAATAAAGGCTTTTTCTGGAAAAGACATTTAAGAGTGTGTTTGTAATGATATTACAAGTGTTTAGAGTGGTTTGAGGCGAAATTCATGGGGGAAAATGGATTTCACCCAAAATGAAGTACCTAAACTCCCAGTTTAGGTACGTACTTTTGTCTTAAAAATTGAAAAACATCAAAATAAATGCTTTTTCTGGAAAAGACATTTAAGAGTTTGTTTTTAATGATATTACAAGTGTTTTGAGTGGTTTGAAGCCAAATTCAAGGGGAAAATTGATTTCACCCAAAATGACGGACCTAAATTCCGAGTTTCGTTACGTACTTTTTAAAAGAAATTGAAAAATTCAAAATAAAGGCTTTTTCTGGAAAAGACATTTAAGAATGTGTCTGTTATGATATTACAAGTGTTAAGAGTGGTTTGAGGGCAAATTCAAGGTTGAAATCGATTTCACCCAAAATGACGTACCTAAACTCCCAGTTTAGGTACGTACTTTTTTATTAAAATTGAAAAAATTCAAAATAAAGGCTTTTTCTGGAAAAGACATTTAAGAGTGTGTTTGTACTGATATTACAAGTGTTTAGAGTGGTTTGAGGCCAAGTTCATGGGGGAAATAGATTTCACCCAAAATGACGTACCTAAACTCCGAGTTTAGGTACGTACTATTTAAAAAAAAATTGAAAAAATTCAAAATAAAGGCTTTTTCCGGAAAAGACATTTAAGAGTGTGTTTTTATTGATATTACAAGTGTTTAGAGTGGTTTGAAGCCAAATTCATGGGGAAAATGGATTTCCCCCAAAATGACGTACCTGAACTCAAACTTTAGGAACGTACTTTTTTTTAAAAATTGAAAAAATTCAAAATAAAGGCTTTTTCTGGAAAAGACATTTAAGAGTGTGATTGTATTGATATTACAAGTGTTTAGAGTGGTTTGAGGTCAATTTCATGGGGGGAAATGGATTTCACCCAAAATGAAGTACCTTAACTCCGAGTTTAGGTACTTACTTTTGTTTTAAAAATTGAAAAACATCAAAACAAAGGCTTTTTCTGGAAAAGATATTTAAGAGTGTGTTTGTAGTAATATTACAAGTGTTAAGAGTGGTTTGAGGCCAAATTCATGGGGAAAATGGATTTAACCCAAATGGCGTACCTAAACTCCGAGTTTAGGTACGTACTTTTTTCAAAACAAATTGAAAAAATTCAAAATAAAGGCTTTTTCTGGAAAAGACATTTAAGAGTGTGTTTGTAATGATATTACAAGTGTTTTGAGTGGTTTGAATCCAAATTCATGGGGAAAATTGATTTCACCCAAAATGACGCACCAAAATTCCGAGTTTCGTTACGTACTTTTTAAAAGAAATTGAAAAATTCAAAATAAAGGCTTTTTCTGGAAAAGACATTTAAGAATGTGTCTGTTATGATATTGCAAGTGTTAAGAGTGGTTTGAGGCCAAATTCAAGGGGGAAATGGATTTCACCCAAAATGACGTACCTAAACTCCGAGTTTAGGTACGTACTATTTAAAAAAAAATTGATAGAATTCAAAATAAAGGCTTTTTCTGGAAAAGACATTTAAGAGTGTGTATGTAATGTTTTTATAAGTGTTTAGAGTGGTTTGAGGCCAAATTCATGGGGGAAATAGATTTCACCCAAAATGACGTACCTAAACTCCGAGTTTAGGTACGTACTATTTAAAAAAAAAATTCAAAAATTCAAAATAAAGGCTTTTTCTGGAAAAGACATTTAAGAGTGTGTTTGTAATGATATTACAAGTGTTTAGAGTGGTTTGAGGCGAAATTCATGGGGGAAAATGGATTTCACCCAAAATGAAGTACCTAAACTCCCAGTTTAGGTACGTACTTTTGTCTTAAAAATTGAAAAACATCAAAATAAATGCTTTTTCTGGAAAAGACATTTAAGAGTTTGTTTTTAATGATATTACAAGTGTTTTGAGTGGTTTGAAGCCAAATTCATGGGGAAAATTGATTTCACCCAAAATGACGGACCTAAATTCCGAGTTTCGTTACGTACTTTTTAAAAGAAATTGAAAAATTCAAAATAAAGGCTTTTTCTGGAAAAGACATTTAAGAATGTGTCTGATATTATATTACAAGTGTTAAGAGTGGTTTGAGGGCAAATTCAAGGTTGAAATCGATTTCACCCAAAATGACGTACCTAAACTCCCAGTTTAGGTACGTACTTTTTTTATTAAAATTGAAAAAATTCAAAATAAAGGCTTTTTCTGGAAAAGACATTTAAGAGTGTGTTTGTACTGATATTACAAGTGTTTAGAGTGGTTTGAGGCCAAATTCATGGGGGAAATAGATTTCACCCAAAATGACGTACCTAAACTCCGAGTTTAGGTACGTACTATTTAAAAAAAAATTGAAAAAATTCAAAATAAAAGCTTTTTCCGGAAAAGACATTTAAGAGTGTGTTTTTATTGATATTACAAGTGTTTAGAGTGGTTTGAAGCCAAATTCATGGGGAAAATGGATTTCACCCAAAATGACGTACCTGAACTCAAACTTTAGGAACGTACTTTTTTTTAAAAATTGAAAAATTCAAAATAAAGGCTTTTTCTGGAAAAGACATTTAAGAGTGTGATTGTATTGATATTACAAGTGTTTAGAGTGGTTTGAGGTCAATTTCATGGGGGGAAATGGATTTCACCCAAAATGAAGTACCTAAACTCCGAGTTTAGGTACTTACTTTTGTTTTAAAAATTGAAAAACATCAAAACAAAGGCTTTTTCTGGAAAAGATATTTAAGAGTGTGTTTGTAGTAATATTTCAAGTGTTAAGAGTGGTTTGAGGCCAAATTCATGGGGAAAATGGATTTCACCCAAAATGACGTACCTAAACTCCGAGTTTAGGTACGTACTTTTTTCAAAACAAATTGAAAAAATTCAAAATAAAGGCTTTTTCTGGAAAAGACATTTAAGAGTGTGTTTGTAATGATATTACAAGTGTTTTGAGTGGTTTGAAGCCAAATTCATGGGGAAAATTGATTTGCCCTCAAACCACTCTAAACACTTGTAATATCACTACAAACACACTCTTAAATATCTTTTCCAGAAAAAGCCTTTATTTTGATGTTTTTCAATTTTTAAAAAAAAAGTACGTACCTAAACTGGGATTTTAGGTACGTCATTTTGGGTGAAATCCATTTTCCCAATGAATTTGGCCTCAAACCACTCTTAACACTTGTAATATCAGTACAACACACACTCTTAAATATCTTTTCCAGAAAAAGCCTTTGTTTTGATGTTTTTCAATTTTTAAAACAAAAGTAAGTACCTAAACTCGGAGTTTAGGTACTTCATTTTGGGTGAAATCCATTTCCCCCCATCAAATTGACCTCAAACCACTCTAAACACTTGTAATATCACTACAAACACACTCTTAAATGTCTTTTCCAGAAAAAAGCCTTTATTTTGAATTTTTCAATTTTTAAAAAAAAGTACGTTCCTAAAGTTTGAGTTCAGGTACGTCATTTTGGGTGAAATCCATTTTCCCCATGAATTTGGCTTCAAACCACTCTAAACACTTGTAATATCAATAAAAACACACTCTTAAATGTCTTTTCCGGAAAAAGCCTTTATTTTGAATTTTTTCAATTTTTTTTTAAATAGTACGTACCTAAACTCGGAGTTTAGGTACGTCATTTTGGGTGAAATCTATTTCCCCCATGAATTTGGCCTCAAACCACTCTAAACACTTGTAATATCAGTACAAACACACTCTTAAATGTCTTTTCCAGAAAAAGCCTTTATTTTGAATTTTTTCAATTTTAAAAAAAAAGTACGTACCTAAACTCGGAGTTTAGGTACGTCATTTTGGGTGAAATCGATTTCCCCCTTGAATTTGGCCTCAAACCAATTCAAAATAAAGGCTTTTTCTGGAAAAGACATTTAAGAGTGTGTTTTTATTGATATTAAAAGTGTTTAGAGTGGTTTGAGGCGAAATTCATGGGGAAAATGGATTTCACCCAAAATGACGTACCTAAATTCCGAGTTTCGTTACGTACTTTTTAAAAGAAATTGAAAAATTCAAAATAAAGGCTTTTTCTGGAAAAGACATTTAAGAATGTGTCTGTTATGATATTACAAGTGTTAAGAGTGGTTTGAGGGCAAATTCAAGGGTGAAATCGATTTCACCCAAAATGACGTACCTAAACTCCCAGTTTAGGTACGTACTTTTTTATCAAAATTGTAAAAAGTCAAAATAAAGGCTTTTTCTGGAAAAGACATTTAAGAGTGTGTTTGTACTGATATTACAAGTGTTTAGAGTGGTTTGAGGCCAAATTCATGGGGGAAATAGATTTCACCCAAAATGACGTACCTTAACTCCGAGTTTAGGTACGTACTATTTTTAAAAAAATTGAAAAAATTCAAAATAAAGGCTTTTTCCGGAAAAGACATTTAAGAGTGTGTTTTTATTGATATTACAAGTGTTTAGAGTGGTTTGAAGCCAAATTCATGGGGAAAATGGATTTCACCCAAAATGACGTACCTGAACTCAAACTTTAGGAACGTACTTTTTTTTAAAAATTGAAAAATTCAAAATAAAGGCTTTTTCTGGAAAAGACATTTAAGAGTGTGTTTGTATTGATATTACAAGTGTTTAGAGTGGTTTGAGGTCAATTTGATGGGGGGAAATGGATTTCACCCAAAATGACGTACCTAAACTCCGAGTTTAGGTACGTACTTTTGTTTTAAAAATTGAAAAACATCAAAACAAAGGCTTTTTCTGGAAAAGATATTTAAGAGTGTGTTTGTAGTAATATTACAAGTGTTAAGAGTGGTTTGAGGCCAAATTCATGGGGAAAATGGATTTCACCCAAAATGACGTACCTAAACTCCGAGTTTAGGTACGTACTTTTTTCAAAACAAATTGAAAAAATTCAAAATAAAGGCTTTTTCTGGAAAAGACATTTAAGAGTGTGTTTGTAATGATATTACAAGTGTTTTGAGTGGTTTGAAGCCAAATTCATGGGGAAAATTGATTTCACCCAAAATGACGCACCAAAATTCCGAGTTTCGTTACGTACTTTTTAAAAGAAATTGAAAAATTCAAAATAAAGGCTTTTTCTGGAAAAGACATTTAAGAATGTGTCTGTTATGATATTGCAAGTGTTAAGAGTGGTTTGAGGCCAAATTCAAGGGGGAAATCGATTTCACCCAAAATGACGTACCTAAACTCCGAGTTTAGGTACGTACTTTTTTTTTATAATTGAAAAAATTCAAAATAAAGGCTTTTTCTGGAAAAGACATTTAAGAATGTGTCTGTTATGATATTGCAAGTGTTAAGAGTGGTTTGAGGCCAAATTCAAGAGGAAAATGGATTTCACCCAAAATGACGTACCTAAACTCCCAGTTTAGGTACGTACTTTTAAAAAAAAATTGATAGAATTCAAAATAAAGGCTTTTTCTGGAAAAGACATTTAAGAGTGTGTATGTAATGTTTTTATAAGTGTTTAGAGTGGTTTGAGGCCAAATTCATGGGGGAAATAGATTTCACCCAAAATGACGTACCTAAACTCCGAGTTTAGGTACGTACTATTTAAAAAAAAAATTAAAAAATTCAAAATAAAGGCTTTTTCTGGAAAAGGCATTTAAGAGTGTGTTTTTATTGATATTAAAAGTGTTTAGAGTGGTTTGAAGCCAAATTCATGGGCAAAATGGATTTCACCCAAAATGACGTACCTGAACTCAAACTTTAGGAACGTACTTTTTTTGAAAAATTGAAAAATTCAAAATAAAGGCTTTTACTGGAAAAGACATTTAAGAGTGTGTTTGTATTGATATTACAAGTGTTTAGAGTGGTTTGAGGTCAATTTCATGGGGGGAAATGGATTTCACCCAAAATGAAGTACCTAAACTCCGAGTTTAGGTACTTACTTTTGTTTTAAAAATTGAAAAACATCAAAATAAAGGCTTTTTCTGGAAAAGATATTTAAGAGTGTGTTTGTAGTAATATTACAAGTGTTAAGAGTGGTTTGAGGCCAAATTCATGGGGAAAATGGATTTCACCCAAAATGACGTACCTAAACTCCGAGTTTAGGTACGTACTTTTTTCAAAACAAATTGAAAAAATTCAAAATAAAGGCTTTTTCTGGAAAAGACATTTAAGAGTGTGTTTGTAATGATATTACAAGTGTTTTGAGTGGTTTGAAGCCAAATTCATGGGGGAAATTGATTTCACCCAAAATGACGTACCGAAATTCCGAGTTTCGTTACGTACTTTTTAAAAGAAATTGAAAAATTCAAAATAAAGGCTTTTTCTGGAAAAGACATTTAAGAATGTGTCTGTTATGATATTACAAGTGTTTAGAGTGGTTTGAGGCCAAATTCAAGAGGAAAATGGATTTCACCCAAAATTACGTACCTAAACTCCCAGTTTAGGTACGTACTTTTTTTTAAAAAATTGATAGAATTCAAAATAAAGGCTTTTTCTGGAAAAGACATTTAAGAGTGTGTATGTAATGATTTTATAAGTGTTTAGAGTGGTTTGAGGCCAAATTCATGGGGGAAATAGATTTCACCCAAAATGACGTACCTAAACTCACAGTTTAGGTACGTACTATTTAAAAAAAAATTGAAAAAATTCAAAATAAAGGCTTCTTCTGGAAAAGACATTTAAGAGTGTGTTTTTATTGATATTACAAGTGTTTAGAGTGGTTTGAAGCCAAATTCATAGGGAAAATTGATTTCACCCAAAATGACGTACCTTAATTCTAAGTTTCGCTACGTACTTTTTTTTAAAAATTGAAAAATTCAAAATAAAGGCTTTTTCTGGAAAAGACATTTAAGAGTGTGTATGTAATGATTTTATAAGATTTTAGAGTTGTTTGAGGCCAAATTCAAAGGGGAAATGGACTTAACCCAAACTGACGTACCTAAACTCCCAGTTAAGGTACGTACTTTTTTTTGAAAAATTGAAAAAATTCAAAATAAAGGCTTTTTCTGGGAAAGACATTTAAGAGTGTGTTTGTAATGATATTACAAGTGTTTAGAGTGGTTTGAGGTCAAATTCAAGAGGTAAATGGATTTCACCCAAAATGACGTACCTAAATTCCGAGTTTAGTTACGTACTTTTTTTTAAAAATTGAAAAATTCAAAATAAAGGCTTTTTCTGGAAAAGACATTTAAGAGTGTGTCTGTTATGATATTACCAGTATTTAGAGTGGTTTGAGGCCAAATTCAAGGGGGAAATGGATTTCACCCAAAATGACGTACCTAAACACCGTCTTTAGGTACGTACTTTTGTTTTAAAAATTGAAAAACATCAAAATAAAGGCTTTTTCTTGAAAAGACATTTAAGAGTGTGTCTGTTATGATTTTATAATTGTTTAGAGTGGTTTGAGGCCAAATGCATCGGGGAAATGGATTTCACCCAAAATGACGAACCTAAACTAAGAGTTTAGGTACGTACTTTTTAAAAAAAAATTGAAAAATTCAAAATAAAGGCTTTTTCTGAAAAAGACATTTAAGAGTGTGTTTGTAATGATATTACAAGTGTTTAGAGTGGTTTGAAGCCAAATTCATGGGGGAAATGGATTTCACCCAAAATGACGTACCTGAACTCAAACTTTAGGAACGTACTTTTTTTTAAAAATTGAAAAATTCAAAATAAAGGCTTTTTCTGGAAAAGACATTTAAGAGTGTGTTTGTATTGATATTACACGTGTTATAGAGTGGTTTGAGGTCAATTTGATGGGGGGAAATGGATTTCACCCAAAATGAAGTACCTAAACTCCGAGTTTAGGTACTTACTTTTGTTTTAAAAATTGAAAAACATCAAAACAAAGGCTTTTTCTTGAAAAGATATTTAAGAGTGTGTTTGTAGTAATATTACAAGTGTTAAGAGTGGTTTGAGGCCAAATTCATGGGGAAAATGGATTTCACCCAAAATGACGTACCTAAACTCCGAGTTTAGGTACGTACTTTTTTCAAAACAAATTGAAAAAATTCAAAATAAAGGCTTTTTCTGGAAAAGACATTTAAGAGTGTGTTTGTAATGATATTACAAGTGTTTTGAGTGGTTTGAAGCCAAATTCATGGGGAAAATTGATTTCACCCAAAATGACGCACCAAAATTCCGAGTTTCGTTACGTACTTTTTAAAAGAAATTGAAAAATTCAAAATAAAGGCTTTTTCTGGAAAAGACATTTAAGAATGTGTCTGTTATGATATTGCAAGTGTTAAGAGTGGTTTGAGGCCAAATTCAAGGGGGAAATCGATTTCACCCAAAATGACGTACCTAAACTCCGAGTTTAGGTACGTACTTTTTTTTTAAAATTGAAAAAATTCAAAATAAAGGCTTTTTCTGGAAAAGACATTTAAGAGTGTGTTTGTACTGATATTACAAGTGTTTAGAGTTGTTTGAGGCCAAATTCAAGAGGAAAATGGATTTCACCCAAAATGACGTACCTAAACTCCCAGTTTAGGTACGTACTTTTAAAAAAAAATTGATAGAATTCAAAATAAAGGCTTTTTCTGGAAAAGACATTTAAGAGTGTGTATGTAATGTTTTTATAAGTGTTTAGAGTGGTTTGAGGCCAAATTCATGGGGGAAATAGATTTCACCCAAAATGACGTACCTAAACTCCGAGTTTAGGTACGTACTATTTAAAAAAAATTTTAAAAAATTCAAAATAAAGGCTTTTTCTGGAAAAGACATTTAAGAGTGTGTTTTTATTGATATTAAAAGTGTTTAGAGTGGTTTGAAGCCAAATTCATGGGCAAAATGGATTTCACCCAAAATGACGTACCTGAACTCAAACTTTAGGAACGTACTTTTTTTTAAAAATTGAAAAATTCAAAATAAAGGCTTTTTCTGGAAAAGACATTTAAGAGTGTGTTTGTATTGATATTACAAGTGTTTAGAGTGGTTTGAGGTCAATTTCATGGGGGGAAATGGATTTCACCCAAAATGAAGTACCTAAACTCCGAGTTTAGGTACTTACTTTTGTTTTAAAAATTGAAAAACATCAAAATAAAGGCTTTTTCTGGAAAAGATATTTAAGAGTTTGTTTGTAGTAATATTACAAGTGTTAAGAGTGGTTTGAGGCCAAATTCATGGGGAAAATGGATTTCACCCAAAATGACGTACCTAAACTCCGAGTTTAGGTACGTACTTTTTTCAAAACAAATTGAAAAAATTCAAAATAAAGGCTTTTTCTGGAAAAGACATTTAAGAGTGTGTTTGTAATGATATTACAAGTGTTTTGAGTGGTTTGAAGCAAAATTCATGGGGGAAATTGATTTCACCCAAAATGACGTACCTAAATTCCGAGTTTCGTTACGTACTTTTTAAAAGAAATTGAAAAATTCAAAATAAAGGCTTTTTCTGGAAAAGACATTTAAGAGTGTGTCTGTTATGATATTACAAGTGTTTAGAGTGGTTTGAGGCCAAATTCAAGAGGAAAATGGATTTCACCCAAAATTACGTACCTAAACTCCCAGTTTAGGTACGTACTTTTTTTTTAAAAATTGATAGAATTCAAAATAAAGGCTTTTTCTGGAAAAGACATTTAAGAGTGTGTATGTAATGATTTTATAAGTGTTTAGAGTGGTTTGAGGCCAAATTCATGGGGGAAATAGATTTCACCCAAAATGACGTACCTAAACTCACAGTTTAGGTACGTACTATTTAAAAAAAATTTGAAAAAATTCAAAATAAAGGCTTCTTCTGGAAAAGACATTTAAGAGTGTGTTTTTATTGATATTACAAGTGTTTAGAGTGGTTTGAAGCCAAATTCATAGGGAAAATTGATTTCACCCAAAATGACGTACCTTAATTCTAAGTTTCGCTACGTACTTTTTTTTAAAAATTGAAAAATTCAAAATAAAGGCTTTTTCTGGAAAAGACATTTAAGAGTGTGTATGTAATGATTTTATAAGATTTTAGAGTTGTTTGAGGCCAAATTCAAAGGGGAAATGGACTTAACCCAAACTGACGTACCTAAACTCCCAGTTAAGGTACGTACTTTTTTTTGAAAAATTGAAAAACATCAAAATAAAGGCTTTTTCTGGGAAAGACATTTAAGAGTGTGTTTGTAATGATATTACAAGTGTTTAGAGTGGTTTGAGGTCAAATTCAAGAGGTAAATGGATTTCACCCAAAATGACGTACCTAAATTCCGAGTTTAGTTACGTACTTTTTTTTAAAAATTGAAAAAAATCAAAATAAAGGCTTTTTCTGGGAAAGACATTTAAGAGTGTGTTTGTAATGATATTACAAGTGTTTAGAATGGTTTGAGGCCAAATTCAAGAGGAAAATGGATTTCACCCAAAATGACATACCTAATCTCCGAGTTTAGGTACGTACTTTATTTTAAAAAATTTATAAAATTCAAAATAAAGGCTTTTTCTGAAAAAGACATTTAAGAGTGTGTATGTAATTATTTTATAAGTGTTCAGAGTGGTTTGAGGCCAAATTCAAGGGGGAAATGGATTTCACCCAAAATGACGTACCTAAACTCCGAGTTTAGGTACGTACTTTTGTTTTAAAAATTGAAAAACATCAAAATAAAGGCTTTTTCTGGAAAATATATTTAAGAGTGTGTTTGTAGTGATATTACAAGTGTTTAGAGTGGTTTGAGGGCAAATTCATTGGAAATTGATTTCACCCAAAATGACGTACCTAAACTCCGAGTTGAGGGAAGTACTTTTAAAAAAAATTGAAAAATTCAAAATAAAGGCTTTTTCTTGAAAAGACATTTAAGAGTGTGTCTGTTATGATTTTAAAAGTGTTTAGAGTGGTTTGAGGCCAAATTCATGGGGGAAATGGATTTCACCCAAAATGACGAACCTAAACTAAGAGTTTAGGTACGTACTTTTTAAAAAAAAAAAAAAAAAATTCAAAATAAAGGCTTTTTCTGGAAAAGACATTTAAGAGTGTGTTTGTACTGATATTACAAGTGTTTTGAGTGGTTTGAAGCCAAATTCATGGGGAAAATTGATTTCACCCAAAATGACGCACTAAATTCCGAGTTTCGTTACGTACTTTTTAAAAGAAATTGAAAAATTCAAAATAAAGGCTTTTTCTGGAAAAGACATTTAAGAGTGTGATTGTAATGATATTACAAGTGTTTAGAGTGGTTTGAGGCCAAATTCAAGAGGAAAATGGATTTCACCCAAAATGACGTACCTAATCTCCGACTTTAGGTACGTACTTTATTTTAAATATTGATAGAATTCAAAATAAAGGCTTTTTCTGAAAAAGACATTTAAGAGTGTGTATGTAATTATTTTATAAGTGTTTAGAGTGGTTTGAGGCCAAATTCATGGGGAAAATGGATTTCACCCAAAATGACGTTCCTAAACTCCGAGTTTAGTTACGTACTTTTTTTTAAAAAATGAAAAATTCAAAATAAAGGCTTTTTCTGGAAAAGACATTTAAGAGTGTGTCTGTTATGATTTTATCAGTGGTTAGAGTGGTTTGAGGCCAAATTCAAGGGGGAAATGGATTTCACCCAAAATGACGTACCTAAACTCCCAGTTTAGGTACGTACTTTTGTTTTAAAAATTGAAAAACATCAAAATAAAGGCTTTTTCTGGAAAAGACATTTAAGGGTGTGTTTGTAGTGATATTACAAGTGTTTAGAGTGGTTTGAGGCCAAATTCAGTGGAAAGTGGACTTCACCAAAATGACGTACCTAAACTCCGAGTTTAGGGACGTACTTTTAAAAAAAATTGAAAAATTCAAAATAAATGCTTTTTCTTGAAAAGACATTTAAGAGTGTGTCTGTTATGATTTTATAAGTGTTTAGAGTGGTTTGAGGCCAAATTCATGGGGGAAATGGATTTCACCCAAAATGACGAACCTAAACTAAGAGTTTAGGTACGTACTTTTTAAAAAAATTAGAAAAATTCAAAATAAAGGCTTTTTCTGGAAAAGACATTTAAGAGTGTGTTTTTAATGATATTACAAGTGTTTAGAGTGGTTTGAGGCCAAATTCATGGGGAAAAATGGATTTCACCCAAAATGACGTACCTAAACTCCGAGTTTAGGTACGTACTTTTTTTTTTTTAAATTGATAGAATTCAAAATAAAGGCTTTTTCTGGAAAAGACATTTAAGAGTGTGTTTGTAGTGATATTACAAGTGTTTAGAGTGGTTTGAGGCCAACTTCAAGGGGGAAATGGATTTCACCCAAAATGACGTACCTAAACTCCCAGTTTAGGTACGTACTTTTTTTTTTTTAAATTGATAGAATTCAAAATAAAGGCTTTTTCTTGAAAAGACATTTAAGAGTGTGTTTGTAATGATATTACAAGTGTTTAGAGTGGTTTGAGGCCAAATTCATGGGGAAAATGGATTTCACCCAAAATGACGTACCTAAACTCCGAGTTTAGGTACGTACTTTTTTTTTTTAAATTGATAGAATTCAAAATAAATGCTTTTTCTTGAAAAGACATTTAAGAGTGTGTATGTAATTATTTTATAAGTGTTTAGAGTGGTTTGAGGCCAAATTCAAGGGGGAAATGGATTTCACCCAAAATGACGTACCTAAACTCCGAGTTTAGGTACGTACTTTTGTTTTAAAAATTGAAAAACATCAAAATAAAGGCTTTTTCTGGAAAAGATATTTAAGAGTGTGTTTGTAGTGATATTACAAGTGTTTAGAGTGGTTTGAGGGCAAATTCATTGGAAATTGATTTCACCCAAAATGACGTACCTAAACTCCGAGTTGAGGGAAGCACTTTTAAAAAAAATTTGAAAAATTCAAAATAAAGGCTTTTTCTTGAAAAGACATTTAAGAGTGTGTCTGTTATGATTTTATAAGTGTTTAGAGTGGTTTGAGGCCAAATTCATGGGGGAAATGGATTTCACCCAAAATGACGAACCTAAACTAAGAGTTTAGGTACGTACTTTTAAAAAAAAAAAAAAAAAAATTCAAAATAAAGGCTTTTTCTGGAAAAGACATTTAAGAGTGTGTTTGTAATGATATTACAAGTGTTTAGAGTGGTTTGAGGCGAAATTCATGGGGGAAAATGGATTTCACCCAAAATGAAGTACCTAAACTCCCAGTTTAGGTACGTACTTTTGTCTTAAAAATTGAAAAACATCAAAATAAATGCTTTTTCTGGAAAAGACATTTAAGAGTTTGTTTTTAATGATATTACAAGTGTTTTGAGTGGTTTGAAGCCAAATTCAAGGGGAAAATTGATTTCACCCAAAATGACGGACCTAAATTCCGAGTTTCGTTACGTACTTTTTAAAAGAAATTGAAAAATTCAAAATAAAGGCTTTTTCTGGAAAAGACATTTAAGAATGTGTCTGTTATGATATTACAAGTGTTAAGAGTGGTTTGAGGGCAAATTCAAGGTTGAAATCGATTTCACCCAAAATGACGTACCTAAACTCCCAGTTTAGGTACGTACTTTTTTATTAAAATTGAAAAAATTCAAAATAAAGGCTTTTTCTGGAAAAGACATTTAAGAGTGTGTTTGTACTGATATTACAAGTGTTTAGAGTGGTTTGAGGCCAAGTTCATGGGGGAAATAGATTTCACCCAAAATGACGTACCTAAACTCCGAGTTTAGGTACGTACTATTTAAAAAAAAATTGAAAAAATTCAAAATAAAGGCTTTTTCCGGAAAAGACATTTAAGAGTGTGTTTTTATTGATATTACAAGTGTTTAGAGTGGTTTGAAGCCAAATTCATGGGCAAAATGGATTTCACCCAAAATGACGTACCTGAACTCAAACTTTAGGAACGTACTTTTTTTTAAAAATTGAAAAAATTCAAAATAAAGGCTTTTTCTGGAAAAGACATTTAAGAGTGTGATTGTATTGATATTACAAGTGTTTAGAGTGGTTTGAGGTCAATTTCATGGGGGGAAATGGATTTCACCCAAAATGAAGTACCTAAACTCCGAGTTTAGGTACTTACTTTTGTTTTAAAAATTGAAAAACATCAAAACAAAGGCTTTTTCTGGAAAAGATATTTAAGAGTGTGTTTGTAGTAATATTACAAGTGTTAAGAGTGGTTTGAGGCCAAATTCATGGGGAAAATGGATTTAACCCAAATGGCGTACCTAAACTCCGAGTTTAGGTACGTACTTTTTTCAAAACAAATTGAAAAAATTCAAAATAAAGGCTTTTTCTGGAAAAGACATTTAAGAGTGTGTTTGTAATGATATTACAAGTGTTTTGAGTGGTTTGAAGCCAAATTCATGGGGAAAATTGATTTCACCCAAAATGACGCACCTAAATTCCGAGTTTCGTTACGTACTTTTTAAAAGAAATTGAAAAATTCAAAATAAAGGCTTTTTCTGGAAAAGACATTTAAGAATGTGTCTGTTATGATATTGCAAGTGTTAAGAGTGGTTTGAGGCCAAATTCAAGGGGGAAATCAATTTCACACAAAATGACGTACTTAAACTCCGAGTTTAGGTACGTACTTTTAAAAAAAAATTGATAGAATTCAAAATAAAGGCTTTTTCTGGAAAAGACATTTAAGAGTGTGTATGTAATGTTTTTATAAGTGTTTAGAGTGGTTTGAGGCCAAATTCATGGGGGAAATAGATTTCACCCAAAATGACGTACCTAAACTCCGAGTTTAGGTACGTACTATTTAAAAAAAAAATTCAAAAATTCAAAATAAAGGCTTTTTCTGGAAAAGACATTTAAGAGTGTGTTTGTAATGATATTACAAGTGTTTAGAGTGGTTTGAGGCGAAATTCATGGGGGAAAATGGATTTCACCAAAAATGAAGTACCTAAACTCCCAGTTTAGGTACGTACTTTTGTCTAAAAAATTGAAAAACATCAAAATAAATGCTTTTTCTGGAAAAGACATTTAAGAGTTTGTTTTTAATGATATTACAAGTGTTTTGAGTGGTTTGAAGCCAAATTCATGGGGAAAATTGATTTCACCCAAAATGACGGACCTAAATTCCGAGTTTCGTTACGTACTTTTTAAAAGAAATTGAAAAATTCAAAATAAAGGCTTTTTCTGGAAAAGACATTTAAGAATGTGTCTGATATGATATTACAAGTGTTAAGAGTGGTTTGAGGGCAAATTCAAGGTTGAAATCGATTTCACCCAAAATGACGTACCTAAACTCCCAGTTTAGGTACGTACTTTTTTATTAAAATTGAAAAAATTCAAAATAAAGGCTTTTTCTGGAAAAGACATTTAAGAGTGTGTTTGTACTGATATTACAAGTGTTTAGAGTGGTTTGAGGCCAAATTCATGGGGGAAATAGATTTCACCCAAAATGACGTACCTTAACTCCGAGTTTAGGTACGTACTATTTTTAAAAAAATTGAAAAAATTCAAAATAAAGGCTTTTTTCCGGAAAAGACATTTAAGAGTGTGTTTTTATTGATATTACAAGTGTTTAGAGTGGTTTGAAGCCAAATTCATGGGGAAAATGGATTTCACCCAAAATGACGTACCTGAACTCAAACTTTAGGAACGTACTTTTTTTTAAAAATTGAAAAATTCAAAATAAAGGCTTTTTCTGGAAAAGACATTTAAGAGTGTGTTTGTATTGATATTACAAGTGTTTAGAGTGGTTTGAGGTCAATTTGATGGGGGGAAATGGATTTCACCCAAAATGAAGTACCTAAACTCCGAGTTTAGGTACTTACTTTTGTTTTAAAAATTGAAAAACATCAAAACAAAGGCTTTTTCTGGAAAAGATATTTAAGAGTGTGTTTGTAGTAATATTACAAGTGTTAAGAGTGGTTTGAGGCCAAATTCATGGGGAAAATGGATTTCACCCAAAATGACGTACCTAAACTCCGAGTTTAGGTACGTACTTTTTTCAAAACAAATTGAAAAAATTCAAAATAAAGGCTTTTTCTGGAAAAGACATTTAAGAGTGTGTTTGTAATGATATTACAAGTGTTTTGAGTGGTTTGAAGCCAAATTCATGGGGAAAATTGATTTCACCCAAAATGACGCACCAAAACTCCGAGTTTAGGTACGTACTTTTTTTTTAAAATTGAAAAAATTCAAAATAAAGGCTTTTTCTGGAAAAGACATTTAAGAATGTGTCTGTTATGATATTGCAAGTGTTAAGAGTGGTTTGAGGCCAAATTCAAGAGGAAAATGGATTTCACCCAAAATGACGTACCTAAACTCCGAGTTTAGGTACGTACTTTTTTCAAAACAAATTGAAAAAATTCAAAATAAAGGATTTTTCTGGAAAAGACATTTAAGAGTGTGTTTGTAATGATATTACAAGTGTTTTGAGTGGTTTGAAGCCAAATTCATGGGGGAAATTGATTTCACCCAAAATGACGTACCTAAATTCCGAGTTTCGTTACGTACTTTTTAAAAGAAATTGAAAAATTCAAAATAAAGGCTTTTTCTGGAAAAGACATTTAAGAATGTGTCTGTTATGATATTACAAGTGTTTAGAGTGGTTTGAGGCCAAATTCAAGAGGAAAATGGATTTCACCCAAAATTACGTACCTAAACTCCCAGTTTAGGTACGTACTTTTTTTTTAAAAATTGATAGAATTCAAAATAAAGGCTTTTTCTGGAAAAGACATTTAAGAGTGTGTATGTAATGATTTTATAAGTGTTTAGAGTGGTTTGAGGCCAAATTCATGGGGGAAATAGATTTCACCCAAAATGACGTACCTAAACTCACAGTTTAGGTACGTACTATTTAAAAAAAATTTGAAAAAATTCAAAATAAAGGCTTCTTCTGGAAAAGACATTTAAGAGTGTGTTTTTATTGATATTACAAGTGTTTAGAGTGGTTTGAAGCCAAATTCATAGGGAAAATTGATTTCACCCAAAATGACGTACCTTAATTCTAAGTTTCGCTACGTACTTTTTTTTAAAAATTGAAAAATTCAAAATAAAGGCTTTTTCTGGAAAATACATTTAAGAGTGTGTATGTAATGATTTTATAAGATTTTAGAGTTGTTTGAGGCCAAATTCAAAGGGGAAATGGACTTAACCCAAACTGACGTACCTAAACTCCCAGTTAAGGTACGTACTTTTTTTTGAAAAATTGAAAAAATTCAAAATAAAGGCTTTTTCTGGGAAAGACATTTAAGAGTGTGTTTGTAATGATATTACAAGTGTTTAGAGTGGTTTGAGGTCAAATTCAAGAGGTAAATGGATTTCACCCAAAATGACGTACCTAAATTCCGAGTTTAGTTACGTACTTTTTTTTAAAAATTGAAAAATTCAAAATAAAGGCTTTTTCTGGAAAAGACATTTAAGAGTGTGTTTGTAGTGATATTACAAGTGGTTAGAGTGGTTTGAGGCCAAATTCAAGGGGGAAATGGATTTCACCCAAAATGACGTACCTAAACACCGTCTTTAGGTACGTACTTTTGTTTTAAAAATTGAAAAACATCAAAATAAAGGCTTTTTCTTGAAAAGACATTTAAGAGTGTGTCTGTTATGATTTTATAATTGTTTAGAGTGGTTTGAGGCCAAATGCATCGGGGAAATGGATTTCACCCAAAATGACGAACCTAAACTAAGAGTTTAGGTACGTACTTTTTAAAAAAAAATTGAAAAATTCAAAATAAAGGCTTTTTCTGAAAAAGACATTTAAGAGTGTGTTTGTAATGATATTACAAGTGTTTAGAGTGGTTTGAAGCCAAATTCATGGGGGAAATGGATTTCACCCAAAATGACGTACCTGAACTCAAACTTTAGGAACGTACTTTTTTTTAAAAATTGAAAAATTCAAAATAAAGGCTTTTTCTGGAAAAGACATTTAAGAGTGTGTTTGTATTGATATTAC
Source organism: Gibbula magus (assembly GCA_936450465.1). Lineage (NCBI taxonomy): Eukaryota > Metazoa > Mollusca > Gastropoda > Trochida > Trochidae > Gibbula > Gibbula magus. The sequence continues at coordinate 20,058,115 of OW388295.1, forward strand.
AAGTGTTAAGAGTGGTTTGAGGTCAATTTGATGGGGGGAAATGGATTTCACCCAAAATGAAGTACCTAAACTCCGAGTTTAGGTACTTACTTTTGTTTTAAAAATTGAAAAACATCAAAACAAAGGCTTTTTCTTGAAAAGATATTTAAGAGTGTGTTTATAGTAATATTACAAGTGTTAAGAGTGGTTTGAGGCCAAATTCATGGGGAAAATGGATTTCACCCAAAATGACGTACCTAAACTCCGAGTTTAGGTACGTACTTTTTTCAAAACAAATTGAAAAAATTCAAAATAAAGGCTTTTTCTGGAAAAGACATTTAAGAGTGTGTTTGTAATGATATTACAAGTGTTTTGAGTGGTTTGAAGCCAAATTCATGGGGAAAATTGATTTCACCCAAAATGACGCACCAAAATTCCGAGTTTCGTTACGTACTTTTTAAAAGAAATTGAAAAATTCAAAATAAAGGCTTTTTCTGGAAAAGACATTTAAGAATGTGTCTGTTATGATATTGCAAGTGTTAAGAGTGGTTTGAGGCCAAATTCAAGGGGGAAATCGATTTCACCCAAAATGACGTACCTAAACTCCCAGTTTAGGTACGTACTTTTTTTTTAAAATTGAAAAAATTCAAAATAAAGGCTTTTTCTGGAAAAGACATTTAAGAGTGTGTTTGTACTGATATTACAAGTGTTTAGAGTTGTTTGAGGCCAAATTCAAGAGGAAAATGGATTTCACCCAAAATGACGTACCTAAACTCCGAGTTTAGGTACGTACTTTTAAAAAAAAATCGATAGAGTTCAAAATAAAGGCTTTTTCTGGAAAAGACATTTAAGAGTGTGTATGTAATGTTTTTATAAGTGTTTAGAGTGGTTTGAGGCCAAATTCATGGGGGAAATAGATTTCACCCAAAATGACGTACCTAAACTCCGAGTTTAGGTACGTACTATTTAAAAAAAAATTTAAAAAATTCAAAATAAAGGCTTTTTCTGGAAAAGACATTTAAGAGTGTGTTTTTATTGATATTAAAAGTGTTTAGAGTGGTTTGAAGCCAAATTCATGGGCAAAATGGATTTCACCCAAAATGACGTACCTGAACTCAAACTTTAGGAACGTACTTTTTTTTAAAAATTGAAAAATTCAAAATAAAGGCTTTTTCTGGAAAAGACATTTAAGAGTGTGTTTGTATTGATATTACAAGTGTTTAGAGTGGTTTGAAGCCAAATTCATGGGGGAAATGGATTTCACCCAAAATGACGTACCTGAACTCAAACTTTAGGAACGTACTTTTTTTTAAAAATTGAAAAATTCAAAATAAAGGCTTTTTCTGGAAAAGACATTTAAGAGTGTGTTTGTATTGATATTACAAGTGTTAAGAGTGGTTTGAGGTCAATTTGATGGGGGGAAATGGATTTCACCCAAAATGAAGTACCTAAACTCCGAGTTTAGGTACTTACTTTTGTTTTAAAAATTGTAAAACATCAAAATAAAGGCTTTTTCTGGAAAAGATATTTAAGAGTGTGTTTGTAGTAATATTACAAGTGTTAAGAGTGGTTTGAGGCCAAATTCATGGGGAAAATGGATTTCACCCAAAATGACGTACCTAAACTCCGAGTTTAGGTACGTACTTTTTTCAAAACAAATTGAAAAAATTCAAAATAAAGGCTTTTTCTGGAAAAGACATTTAAGAGTGTGTTTGTAATGATATTACAAGTGTTTTGAGTGGTTTGAAGCAAAATTCATGGGGGAAATTGATTTCACCCAAAATGACGTACCTAAATTCCGAGTTTCGTTACGTACTTTTTAAAAGAAATTGATAGAATTCAAAATAAAGGCTTTTTCTGGAAAAGACATTTAAGAGTGTGTATGTAATGATTTTATAAGTGTTTAGAGTGGTTTGAGGCCAAATTCATGGGGGAAATAGATTTCACCCAAAATGACGTACCTAAACTCACAGTTTAGGTACGTACTATTTAAAAAAAAATTGAAAAAATTCAAAATAAAGGCTTCTTCTGGAAAAGACATTTAAGAGTGTGTTTTTATTGATATTACAAGTGTTTAGAGTGGTTTGAAGCCAAATTCATAGGGAAAATTGATTTCACCCAAAATGACGTACCTTAATTCTAAGTTTCGCTACGTACTTTTTTTTAAAAATTGAAAAATTCAAAATAAAGGCTTTTTCTGGAAAAGACATTTAAGAGTGTGTATGTAATGATTTTATAAATTAGAGTTGTTTGAGGCCAAATTCAAAGGGGAAATGGACTTAACCCAAACTGACGTACCTAAACTCCCAGTTAAGGTACGTACTTTTTTTTGAAAAATTGAAAAACATCAAAATAAAGGCTTTTTCTGGGAAAGACATTTAAGAGTGTGTTTGTAATGATATTACAAGTGTTTAGAGTGGTTTGAGGTCAAATTCAAGAGGTAAATGGATTTCACCCAAAATGACGTACCTAAATTCCGAGTTTAGTTACGTACTTTTTTTTAAAAATTGAAAAATTCAAAATAAAGGCTTTTTCTGGAAAAGACATTTAAGAGTGTGTCTGTTATGATATTACCAGTATTTAGAGTGGTTTGAGGCCAAATTCAAGGGGGAAATGGATTTCACCCAAAATGACGTACCTAAACACCGAGTTTAGGTACGTACTTTTGTTTTAAAAATTGAAAAACATCAAAATAAAGGCTTTTTCTTGAAAAGACATTTAACAGTGTGTCTGTTATGATTTTATAATTGTTTAGAGTGGTTTGAGGCCAAATGCATCGGGGAAATGGATTTCACCCAAAATGACGAACCTAAACTAAGAGTTTAGGTACGTACTTTTTAAAAAAAAATTGAAAAATTCAAAATAAAGGCTTTTTCTGAAAAAGACATTTAAGAGTGTGTTTGTAATGATATTACAAGTGTTTAGAGTGGTTTGAGGCCAAATTCATGGGGGAAAATGGATTTCACCCAAAATGAAGTACCTAAACTCCGAGTTTAGGTACGTACTTTTGTTTTAAAAATTGAAAAACATCAAAATAAAGGCTTTTTCTGGAAAAGATATTTAAGAGTGTGTTTGTAGTTATAATACAAGTGTTTAGAGTGGTTTGAGGCCAAATTCAAGGGTTAAATGGATTTAACCCAAACTGACGTACCTAAACTCCCAGTTAAGGTACGTACTTTTTTTTAAAAATTGAAAAAAATCAAAATAAAGGCTTTTTCTGGGAAAGACATTTAAGAGTGTGTTTGTAATGATATTACAAGTGTTTAGAATGGTTTGAGGCCAAATTCAAGAGGAAAATGGATTTCACCCAAAATGACATACCTAATCTCCGAGTTTAGGTACGTACTTTATTTTAAAAAATTTATAGAATTCAAAATAAAGGCTTTTTCTGAAAAAGACATTTAAGAGTGTGTATGTAATTATTTTATAAGTGTTCAGAGTGGTTTGAGGCCAAATTCAAGGGGGAAATGGATTTCACCCAAAATGACGTACCTAAACTCCGAGTTTAGGTACGTACTTTTGTTTTAAAAATTGAAAAACATCAAAATAAAGGCTTTTTCTGGAAAAGATATTTTAAGAGTGTGTTTGTAGTGATATTACAAGTGTTTAGAGTGGTTTGAGGGCAAATCATTGGAAATTGATTTCACCCAAAATGACGTACCTAAACTCCGAGTTGAGGGAAGTACTTTTAAAAAAAAATTGAAAAATTCAAAATAAAGGCTTTTTCTTGAAAAGACATTTAAGAGTGTGTCTGTTATGATTTTATAAGTGTTTAGAGTGGTTTGAGGCCAAATTCATGGGGGAAATGGATTTCACCCAAAATGACGAACCTAAACTAAGAGTTTAGGTACGTACTTTTTAAAAAAAAAAAAAAAAAATTCAAAATAAAGGCTTTTTCTGGAAAAGACATTTAAGAGTGTGTTTGTAATGATATTACAAGTGTTTTGAGTGGTTTGAAGCCAAATTCATGGGGAAAATTGATTTCACCCAAAATGACGCACTAAATTCCGAGTTTCGTTACGTACTTTTTAAAAGAAATTGAAAAATTCAAAATAAAGGCTTTTTCTGGAAAAGACATTTAAGAGTGTGATTGTAATGATATTACAAGTGTTTAGAGTGGTTTGAGGCCAAATTCAAGAGGAAAATGGATTTCACCCAAAATGACGTACCTAATCTCCGACTTTAGGTACGTACTTTATTTTAAATATTGATAGAATTCAAAATAAAGGCTTTTTCTGAAAAAGACATTTAAGAGTGTGTATGTAATTATTTTATAAGTGTTTAGAGTGGTTTGAGGCCAAATTCATGGGGAAAATGGATTTCACCCAAAATGACGTTCCTAAACTCCGAGTTTAGTTACGTACTTTTTTTTAAAAAATGAAAAATTCAAAATAAAGGCTTTTTCTGGAAAAGACATTTAAGAGTGTGTCTGTTATGATTTTACCAGTGGTTAGAGTGGTTTGAGGCCAAATTAAAGGGGGAAATGGATTTCACCCAAAATGGCGTACCTAAACTCCCAGTTTAGGTACGTACTTTTGTTTTAAAAATTGAAAAACATCAAAATAAAGGCTTTTTCTGGAAAAGACATTTAAGAGTGTGTTTGTAGTGATATTACAAGTGTTTAGAGTGGTTTGAGGCCAAATTCAGTGGAAAGTGGACTTCACCCAAAATGACGTACCTAAACTCCGAGTTTAGGGACGTACTTTTAAAAAAAATTGAAAAATTCAAAATAAATGCTTTTTCTTGAAAAGACATTTAAGAGTGTGTCTGTTATGATTTTATAAGTGTTTAGAGTGGTTTGAGGCCAAATTCATGGGGGAAATGGATTTCACCCAAAATGACGAACCTAAACTAAGAGTTTAGGTACGTACTTTTTAAAAAAATTAGAAAAATTCAAAATAAAGGCTTTTTCTGGAAAAGACATTTAAGAGTGTGTTTTTAATGATATTACAAGTGTTTAGAGTGGTTTGAGGCCAAATTCATGGGGAAAAATGGATTTCACCCAAAATGACGTACCTAAACTCCTAGTTTAGGTACGTACTTTTTTTTTTTTAAATTGATAGAATTCAAAATAAAGGCTTTTTCTGGAAAAGACATTTAAGAGTGTGTTTGTAATGATATTACAAGTGTTTAGAGTGGTTTGAGGCCAAATTCATGGGGAAAATGGATTTCACCCAAAATGACGTACCTAAACTCCGAGTTTAGGTACGTACTTTTTTTTTTTAAATTGATAGAATTCAAAATAAATGCTTTTTCTTGAAAAGACATTTAAGAGTGTGTCTGTTATGATTTTATAAGTGTTTAGATTGGTTTGAGGCCAAATTCATGGGGGAAATGTATTTCACCCAAAAGGACGAACCTAAACTAAGAGTTTAGGTACGTACTTTTTAAAAAAAATTGAAAAATTCAAAATAAAGGCTTTTTCTGGAAAAGACATTTAAGAGTGTGTTTTTAATGATATTACAAGTGTTTAGAGTGGTTTGAGGCCAAATTCATGGGGAAAATGGATTTCACCCAAAATGAAGTACCTAAACTCCGAGTTTAGGTACGTTCTTTTGTTTTAAAAATTGAAAAACATCAAAATAAAGGCTTTTTCTGGAAAAGATATTTAAGAGTGTGTTTGTAGTGATATTACAAGTGTTTAGAGTGGTTTGAGGCCAAATTCAAGGGGGAAATGGATTTCACCCAAAATGACGTACCTAAACTCCGAGTTTAGGTACGTACTTTTTTTTTTTAAATTGATAGAATTCAAAATAAAGGCTTTTTCTGGAAAAGACATTTAAGAGTGTGTATGTAATGATTTTATAAGTGTTTAGAGTTGTTTGAGGCCAAATTCATGGGGGACATAGATTTCACCCTAAATGACGTACCTAAACTCCGAGTTTAGGTACGTACTATTTAAAAAAAATTGAAAAAATTCAAAATAAAAGCTTTTTCTGGAAAAGACATTTAAGAGTGTGTTTGTAATGATATTACAAGTGGTTAGAGTGGTTTGAAGCCAAATTCATGGGGAAAATGGATTTCACCCAAAATGACGTACCTTAATTCCAAATTTCGTTACGTACTTTTTAAAAAAAATTGAAAAATCCAAAATAAAGGCTTTTTCTGGAAAAGACATTTAAGAGTGTGTTTGTAATGATATTACAAGTGTTTAGAGTGGTTTGAGGTCAATTTCATGGGGGAAAATGGATTTCATCCAAAATGACGTACTTTTCTTTTAAAAATTGAAAATTATCAAAATAAAGGCTTTTTCTGGAAAAGACATTTAAGGTTGTGTTTGTAGTGATATTACAAGTGTTTAGAGTGGTTTGAGGCCAAATTCATTGGTAAATGGATTTCACCCAAAATGACGTACCTAAACTCCCAGTTTAGGTACGTACTTTTTTTTAAAAAAATTGAAAAATTCAAAATAAAGGCATTTTCTGGAAAAGACATTTAAGAGTGTGTTTGTACTGATATTACAAGTGTTTAGAGTGGTTTGAGGCCACATTCAAGAGGAAAATGGATTTCACCCAAAATGACGTGCCTAAACTCCCAGTTTAGGTACGTACTTTTTAAAAAAAATTGATAGAATTCAAAATAAAGGCTTTTTCTGGAAAAGACATTTAAGAGTGTGTATGTAATGATTTTATAAGTGTTTAGAGTGGTTTGAGGCCAAATTCATGGGGGAAATAGATTTCACCCAAAATGACGTACCTAAACTCCGAGTTTAGGTACGTACTATTTAAAAAAAAATTTATAAAATTCAAAATAAAGGCTTTTTCTGGAAAAGACATTTAAGAGTGTGTTTTTATTGATATTAAAAGTGTTTAGAGTGGTTTGAGGTCAATTTCATGGGGGGAAATGGATTTCACCCAAAATGAAGTACCTAAACTCCGAGTTTAGGTACTTACTTTTGTTTTAAAAATTGAAAAACATCAAAATAAAGGCTTTTTCTGGAAAAGATATTTAAGAGTGTGTTTGTAGTAATATTACAAGTGTTAAGAGTGGTTTGAGGCCAAATTCATGGGGAAAATGGATTTCACCCAAAATGACGTACCTAAACTCCGAGTTTAGGTACGTACTTTTTTCAAAACAAATTGAAAAAATTCAAAATGAATTCTTTTTCTGGAAAAGACATTTAAGAGTGTGTTTGTAATGATATTACAAGTGTTTTGAGTGGTTTGAAGCCAAATTCATGGGGGAAATGGATTTAACCCAAAATGACGTACCTTAATTCCAAATTTCGTTACGTACTTTTTAAAAAAAATTGAAAAATTCAAAATAAAGGCTTTTTCTGGAAAAGACATTTAAGAGTGTGTTTTTAATGATATAACAAGTGTTTAGAGTGGTTTGAGGCCAAATTCATGGGGAAAATGGATTTCACCCAAAATGACGTACCTAAACTCCGAGTTTAGGTACGTACTTTTTTTTTTAAAATTGATAGAATTCAAAATAAAGGCTTTTTCTGGAAAAGACATTTAAGAGTGTGTATGTAATGATTTTATAAGTGTTTAGAGTTGTTTGAGGCCAAATTCATGGGGGACATAGATTTCACCCTAAATGACGTACCTAAACTCCGAGTTTAGGTACGTACTATTTAAAAAAAATTGAAAAAATTCAAAATAAAGGCTTTTTCTGGAAAAGACATTTAAGAGTGTGTTTGTAATGATATTACAAGTGGTTAGAGCGGTTTGAAGCCAAAATCATGGGGAAAATGGATTTCACCCAAAATGACGTACCTTAATTCCAAATTTCGTTACGTACTTTTTTAAAAAAATTGAAAAATCCAAAATAAAGGCTTTTTCTGGAAAAGACATTTAAGAGTGTGTTTGTAATGATATTACAAGTGTTTAGAGTGGTTTGAGGTCAATTTCATGGGGGAAAATGGATTTCATCCAAAATGACGTACTTTTCTTTTAAAAATTGAAAAATATCAAAATAAAGGCTTTTTCTGGAAAAGACATTTAAGGTTGTGTTTGTAGTGATATTACAAGTGTTTAGAGTGGTTTGAGGCGAAATTCATTGGAAAATGGATTTCACCCAAAATGACGTACCTAAACTCCCAGTTTAGGTACGTACTTTTTAAAAAAAAATTGAAAAATTCAAAATAAAGGCTTTTTCTGGAAAAGACATTTAAGTGTGTGTATGTAATGATTTTATAAGTGTTTAGAGTGGTTTGAGGCCAAATTCATGGGGGAAATAGATTTCACCCAAAATGACGTACCTAAACTCCGAGTTTAGGTACGTTCTATTTAAAAAAAAAATTGAAAAAATTCAAAATAAAGGCTTTTTCTTGAAAAGACATTTAAGAGTGTGTTTTTATTGATATTAAAAGTGTTTAGAGTGGTTTGAAGCCAAATTCATGGGGAAAATGGATTTCACCCAAAATGACGTACCTGAACTCAAACTTTAGGAACGTACTTTTTTTAAAAAATTGAAAAATTCAAAATAAAGGCTTTTTCTGGAAAATACATTTAAGAGTGTGTTTGTATTGATATTACAAGTGTTTAGAGTGGTTTGAGGTCAATTTCATGGGGGGAAATGGATTTCACCCAAAATGAAGTACCTAAACTCCGAGTTTAGGTACTTACTTTTGTTTTAAAAATTGAAAAACATCAAAATAAAGGCTTTTTCTGGAAAAGATATTTAAGAGAGTGTATGTAATGATATTATAAGTGTTTAGAGTGGTTTGAGGCCAAATTCATGGGGGAAATGGATTTCACCCAAAATGACGTACCTAAATTCCGAGTTTAGTTACGTACTTTTTAAAAGAAATTGAAAAATTCAAAATAAAGGCTTTTTCTGGAAAAGACATTTAAGAGTGTGTCTGTTATGATATTACAAGTGTTTAGAGAAGTTTGAGGCCAAATTCAAGAGGTAAATGGATTTCACCCAAAATGACGTACCTAAACTCCCAGTTTAGGTACGTACTTTATTTTAAAAAATTGATAGAATTCAAAATAAAGGCTTTTTCTGGAAAAGACATTTAAGAGTGTGTTTGTACAGATATTACAAGTGTTTAGAGTGGTGTGAGGCCAAATTCAAGAGGAAAATGGATTTCACCAAAAATGACGTACCTAAACTCCGAGTTTAGGTACGTACTTTTGTTTTAAAAATTGAAAAACATCAAAATAAAGGCTTTTTCTGGAAAAGATATTTAAGAGAGTGTATGTAATGATATTATAAGTGTTTAGAGTGGTTTGAGGCCAAATTCAAGGGGGAAATGGATTTCACCCAAAATGACGTACCTAAATTCCCAGTTTAGTTACGTACTTTTTAAAAGAAATTGAAAATTTCAAAATAAAGGCTTTTTCTGGAAAAGACATTTAAGAGTGTGTCTGTTATGATATTACAAGTGTTTAGAGAGGTTTGAGGCCAAATTCAAGAGGTAAATGGATTTCACCCAAAATGACGTACCTAAACTACCAGTTTAGGTACGTACTTTATTTTAAAAAATTGATAGAATTCAAAATAAAGGCTTTTTCTGGAAAAGACATTTAAGAGTGTGTTTGTACAGATATTACAAGTGTTTAGAGTGGTGTGAGGCCAAATTCAAGAGGAAAATGGATTTCACCAAAAATGACGTACCTAAACTCCGAGTTTAGGTACGTACTTTTTTTTTTTAAAATTGATAGAATTCAAAATAAAGGCTTTTTCTGGAAAAGACATTTAAGAGTGTGTATGTAATGATATTCTAAGTGTTTAGAGTGGTTTGAGGCCAAATTCATGGGGGAAATGGATTTCACCAAAAATGACGAAAATAAACTCCGAGTTTAGGTACGTACTTTTTTCAAAAAATTGAAAAAATAAAAAAAAAGCCTTTTTCTGGAAAAGACATTTAAGAGTGTGTTTGTAATGATATTACAAGTGTTAAGAGTGGTTTGAAGCCAAATTCATTTGGAAAATGGATTTCACCCAAAATAACGTACCTAAATTCCGAGTTTAGTTACGTACTTTTTAAAAGAAATTGAAAAATTCAAAATAAAGGCTTTTTCTGGAAAAGACATTTAAGAGTGTGTCTGTTATGATATTACAAGTGTTAAGAGTGGTTTGAGGCAAAATTCATGGGGAAAATGGATTTCACCCAAAATGACGTTCCTAAACTCCGAGTTTAGTTACGTACTTTTTTTTAAAAAATTATAAAAATTCAAAATAAAGGCTTTTTCTGGAAAAGACATTTAAGAGTGTGTCTGTTATGATTTTACCAGTGGTTAGAGTGGTTTGAGGCCAAATTCAAGGGGGAAATGGATTTCACCCAAAATGACGTACCTAAACTCCCAGTTTAGGTACGTACTTTTGTTTTAAAAATTGAAAAACATCAAAATAAAGGCTTTTTCTTGAAAAGACATTTAAGAGTGTGTTTGTAGTGATATTACAAGTGGTTAGAGTGGTTTGAGGCCAAATTCATTGGAAAGTGGACTTCACCCAAAATGACGTACCTAAACTCCGAGTTTAGGGACGTACTTTTAAAAAAAATTGAAAAATTCAAAATAAATGCTTTTTCTTGAAAAGACATTTAAGAGTGTGTCTGTTATGATTTTATAAGTGTTTAGAGTGGTTTGAGGCCAAATTCATGGGGGAAATGGATTTCACCCAAAATGACGAACCTAAACTAAGAGTTTAGGTACGTACTTTTTAAAAAAATTAGAAAAATTCAAAATAAAGGCTTTTTCTGGAAAAGACATTTAAGAGTGTGTTTTTAATGATATTACAAGTGTTTAGAGTGGTTTGAGGCCAAATTCATGGGGAAAAATGGATTTCACCCAAAATGACGTACCTAAACTCCTCGTTTAGGTACGTACTTTTTTTTTTTTAAATTGATAGAATTCAAAATAAAGGTTTTTTCTGGAAAAGACATTTAAGAGTGTGTTTGTAGTGATATTACAAGTGTTTAGAGTGTTTTGAGGCCAAATTCAAGGGGGAAATGGATTTCACCCAAAATGACGTAAGTAAACTCCCAGTTTAGGTACGTACTTTTTTTTTTTAAATTGATAGAATTCAAAATAAAGGCTTTTTCTTGAAAAGACATTTAAGAGTGTGTTTGTAATGATATTACAAGTGTTTAGAGTGGTTTGAGGCCAAATTCATGGGGAAAATGGATTTCACCCAAAATGACGTACCTAAACTCCGAGTTTAGGTACGTACTTTTTTTTTTTAAATTTATAGAAATCAAAATAAATGCTTTTTCTTGAAAAGACATTTAAGAGTGTGTCTGTTATGATTTTATAAGTGTTTAGATTGGTTTGAGGCCAAATTCATGGGGGAAATGTATTTCACCCAAAAGGACGAACCTAAACTAAGAGTTTAGGTACGTACTTTTTAAAAAAAATTGAAAAATTCAAAATAAAGGCTTTTTCTGGAAAAGACATTTAAGAGTGTGTTTTTAATGATATAACAAGTGTTTAGAGTGGTTTGAGGCCAAATTCATGGGGAAAATGGATTTCACCCAAAATGAAGTACCTAAACTCCGAGTTTAGGTACGTTCTTTTGTTTTAAAAATTGAAAAACATCAAAATAAAGGCTTTTTCTGGAAAAGATATTTAAGAGTGTGTTTGTAGTGATATTACAAGTGTTTAGAGTGGTTTGAGGCCAAATTCAAGGGGGAAATGGATTTCACCCAAAATGACGTACCTAAACTCCCAGTTTAGGTACGTACTTTTTTTTTTTTAAATTGATAGAATTCAAAATAAAGGCTTTTTCTGGAAAAGACATTTAAGAGTGTGTTTGTAATGATATTACAAGTGTTTAGAGTGGTTTGAGGCCAAATTCATGGGGAAAATGGATTTCACCCAAAATGACGTACCTAAACTCCGAGTTTAGGTACGTACTTTTTTTTTTAAAATTGATAGAATTCAAAATAAAGGCTTTTTCTGGAAAAGACATTTAAGAGTGTGTTTGTACTGATATTACAAGTGTTTAGAGTGGTTTGAGGCCAAATTCATGGGGAAAATGGATTTCACCCAAAATGACGTACCTAAACTCCGAGTTTAGGTACGTACTTTTTTTTTTAAAATTGATAGAATTCAAAATAAAGGCTTTTTCTGGAAAAGACATTTAAGAGTGTGTATGTAATGATTTTATAAGTGTTTAGAGTTGTTTGAGGCCAAATTCATGGGGGACATAGATTTCACCCTAAATGACGTACCTAAACTCCGAGTTTAGGTACGTACTATTTAAAAAAAATTGAAAAAATTCAAAATAAAGGCTTTTTCTGGAAAAGACATTTAAGAGTGTGTTTGTAATGATATTACAAGTGGTTAGAGTGGTTTGAAGCCAAAATCATGGGGAAAATGGATTTCACCCAAAATGACGTACCTTAATTCCAAATTTCGTTACGTACTTTTTAAAAAAAATTGAAAAATCCAAAATAAAGGCTTTTTCTGGAAAAGACATTGAAGAGTGTGTTTGTAATGATATTACAAGTGTTTAGAGTGGTTTGAGGTCAATTTCATGGGGGAAAATGGATTTCATCCAAAATGACGTACTTTTCTTTTAAAAATTGAAAAATATCAAAATAAAGGCTTTTTCTGGAAAAGACATTTAAGGTTGTGTTTGTAGTGATATTACAAGTGTTTAGAGTGGTTTGAGGCGAAATTCATTGGAAAATGGATTTCACCCAAAATGACGTACCTAAACTCCCAGTTTAGGTACGTACTTTTTAAAAAAAAATTGAAAAATTCAAAATAAAGGCTTTTTCTGGAAAAGACATTTAAGTGTGTGTATGTAATGATTTTATAAGTGTTTAGAGTGGTTTGAGGCCAAATTCATGGGGGAAATAGATTTCACCCAAAATGACGTACCTAAACTCCGAGTTTAGGTACGTTCTATTTAAAAAAAAAATTGAAAAAATTCAAAATAAAGGCTTTTTCTTGAAAAGACATTTAAGAGTGTGTTTTTATTGATATTAAAAGTGTTTAGAGTGGTTTGAAGCCAAATTCATGGGGAAAATGGATTTCACCCAAAATGACGTACCTGAACTCAAACTTTAGGAACGTACTTTTTTAAAAAAATTGAAAAATTCAAAATAAAGGCTTTTTCTGGAAAAGACATTTAAGAGTGTGTTTGTAATGATATTACAAGTGTTTAGTGTGGTTTGAGGTCAATTTCATGGGGGGAAATGGATTTCACCCAAAATGAAGTACCTAAACTCCGAGTTTAGGTACTTACTTTTGTTTTAAAAATTGAAAAACATCAAAATAAAGGCTTTTTTCTGGAAAAGATATTTAAGAGAGTGTATGTAATGATATTATAAGTGTTTAGAGTGGTTTGAGGCCAAATTCATGGGGGAAATGGATTTCACCCAAAATGACGTACCTAAATTCCGAGTTTAGTTACGTACTTTTTAAAAGAAATTGAACAATTCAAAATAAAGGCTTTTTCTGGAAAAGACATTTAAGAGTGTGTCTGTTATGATATTACAAGTGTTTAGAGAAGTTTGAGGCCAAATTCAAGAGGTAAATGGATTTCACCCAAAATGACGTACCTAAACTCCCAGTTTAGGTACGTACTTTATTTTAAAAAATTGATAGAATTCAAAATAAAGGCTTTTTCTGGAAAAGACATTTAAGAGTGTGTTTGTACAGATATTACAAGTGTTTAGAGTGGTGTGAGGCCAAATTCAAGAGGAAAATGGATTTCACCAAAAATGACGTACCTAAACTCCGAGTTTAGGTACGTACTTTTGTTTTAAAAATTGAAAAACATCAAAATAAAGGCTTTTTCTGGAAAAGATATTTAAGAGAGTGTATGTAATGATATTATAAGTGTTTAGAGTGGTTTGAGGCCAAATTCAAGGGGGAAATGGATTTCACCCAAAATGACGTTCCTAAATTCCGAGTTTAGTTACGTACTTTTTAAAAGAAATTGAAAATTTCAAAATAAAGGCTTTTTCTGGAAAAGACATTTAAGAGTGTGTCTGTTATGATATTACAAGTGTTTAGAGAGGTTTGAGGCCAAATTCAAGAGGTAAATGGATTTCACCCAAAATGACGTACCTAAACTACCAGTTTAGGTACGTACTTTATTTTAAAAAATTGATAGAATTCAAAATAAAGGCTTTTTCTGGAAAAGACATTTAAGAGTGTGTTTGTACAGATATTACAAGTGTTTAGAGTGGTGTGAGGCCAAATTCAAGAGGAAAATGGATTTCACCAAAAATGACGTACCTAAACTCCGAGTTTAGGTACGTACTTTTTTTTTTAAAAATTGATAGAATTCAAAATAAAGGCTTTTTCTGGAAAAGACATTTAAGAGTGTGTATGTAATGATATTCTAAGTGTTTAGAATGGTTTGAGGCCAAATTCATGGGGGAAATGGATTTCACCAAAAATGACGAAAATAAACTCCGAGTTTAGGTACGTACTTTTTTCAAAAAAATTGAAAAAATAAAAAAAAGCCTTTTTCTGGAAAAGACATTTAAGAGTGTGTTTGTAATGATATTACAAGTGTTAAGAGTGGTTTGAAGCCAAATTCATTTGGAAAATGGATTTCACCCAAAATAACGTACCTAAATTCCGAGTTTAGTTACGTACTTTTTAAAAGAAATTGAAAAATTCAAAATAAAGGCTTTTTCTGGAAAAGACATTTAAGAGTGTGTCTGTTATGATATTACAAGTGTTAAGAGTGGTTTGAGGCAAAATTCATGGGGGAAATGGATTTCACCCAAAATGACGAAGCTAAACTCCGAGTTTAGATACGTACTTTTTTTTTTTAAATGTGAAAAATTCAAAATAAAGGCTTTTTCTGGAAAAGACAGTTAAGAGTGTTTTTAATGATATTACAAGTGTTTAGAGTGGTTTGAGGCCAAATTCATAGGGAAAATGGATTTCACCCAAAATGACGTACCTAAACTCAGACTTTAGGTACGTACAATTTAAAAAAAAATTAAAAATTCAAAATAAAGGCTTTTTCTGGAAAAGACATTTAAGAGTGTGTTTGTAATGATATTACACAAGTAATGATATTACAAGTGTTTAGAGTGGTTTGAGGCCAAATTCATGGGGGAAATGGATTTCACCCAAAATGACGAACCTAAACTAAGAGTTAAGGTACGTACTTTTAAAAAAAAATTCAAAAATTCAAAATAAAGGCTTTTTTCTGGTAAAGACATTTAAGAGTGTGTTTGTAATGATATTACAAGTGTTTAGAGTGGTTTGAGGCCAATTTCATGGGGAAAAATGGAATTCACCCAAAATGAAGTACCTAAACTCCGAGTTTAGGTACGTTCTTTTGTTTTAAAAATTGAAAAACATCAAAATAAAGGCTTTTTCTGGAAAAGATATTTAAGAGTGTGTTTGTAGTGATATTACAAGTGTTTAGAGTGGTTTGAGGCCAAATTCAAGGGGGAAATGGATTTCAGCCAAAATGACGTACCTAATCTCCGACTTTAGGTACGTACTTTATTTTAAATATTGATAGAATTCAAAATAAAGGCTTTTTTCTGAAAAAGACATTTAAGAGTGTGTATGTAATTATTTTATAAGTGTTTAGAGTGGTTTGAGGCCAAATTAATGGGGAAAATGGATTTCACCCAAAATGACGTTCCTAAACTCCGAGTTTAGTTACGTACTTTTTTTTAAAAAATGAAAAATTCAAAATAAAGGCTTTTTCTGGAAAAGACATTTAAGAGTGTGTCTGTTATGATTTTACCAGTGGTTAGAGTGGTTTGAGGCCAAATTCAAGGGGGAAATGGATTTCACCCAAAATGACGTACCTAAACTCCCAGTTTAGGTACGTACTTTTGTTTTAAAAATTGAAAAACATCAAAATAAAGGCTTTTTCTGGAAAAGACATTTAAGAGTGTGTTTGTAGTGATATTACAAGTGGTTAGAGTGGTTTGAGGCCAAATTCAGTGGAAAGTGGACTTCACCAAAATGACGTACCTAAACTCCGAGTTTAGGGACGTACTTTTAAAAAAAATTGAAAAATTCAAAATAAATGCTTTTTCTTGAAAAGACATTTAAGAGTGTGTCTGTTATGATTTTATAAGTGTTTAGAGTGGTTTGAGGCCAAATTCATGGGGGAAATGGATTTCACCCAAAATGACGAACCTAAACTAAGAGTTTAGGTACGTACTTTTTAAAAAAATGAAAAATTCAAAATAAAGGCTTTTTCTGGAAAAGACATTTAAGAGTGTGTTTTTAATGATATTACAAGTGTTTAGAGTGGTTTGAGGTCAAATTCATGGGGAAAAATGGATTTCACCCAAAATGACGTACCTAAACTCCTAGTTTAGGTACGTACTTTTTTTTTTTTAAATTGATAGAATTCAAAATAAAGGCTTTTTCTGGAAAAGACATTTAAGAGTGTGTTTGTAGTGATATTACAAGTGTTTAGAGTGGTTTGAGGCCAAATTCAAGGGGGAAATGGATTTCACCCAAAATGACGTACCTAAACTCCCAGTTTAGGTACGTACTTTTTTTTTTTTGAAATTGATAGAATTCAAAATAAAGGCTTTTTCTTGAAAAGACATTTAAGAGTGTGTTTGTAATGATATTACAAGTGTTTAGAGTGGTTTGAGGCCAAATTCATGGGGAAAATGGATTTCACCCAAAATGACGTACCTAAACTCCGAGTTTAGGTACGTACTTTTTTTTTTTAAATTTATAGAATTCAAAATAAATGCTTTTTCTTGAAAAGACATTTAAGAGTGTGTCTGTTATGATTTTATAAGTGTTTAGATTGGTTTGAGGCCAAATTCATGGGGGAAATGTATTTCACCCAAAAGGACGAACCTAAACTAAGAGTTTAGGTACGTACTTTTTAAAAAAAAATTAAAAATTCAAAATAAAGGCTTTTTCTGGAAAAGACATTTAAGAGTGTGTTTTTAATGATATAACAAGTGTTTAGAGTGGTTTGAGGCCAAATTCATGGGGAAAATGGATTTCACCCAAAATGAAGTACCTAAACTCCGAGTTTAGGTACGTTCTTTTGTTTTAAAAATTGAAAAACATCAAAATAAAGGCTTTTTCTGGAAAAGATATTTAAGAGTGTGTTTGTAGTGATATTACAGGTGTTTAGAGTGGTTTGAGGCCAAATTCAAGGGGGAAATGGATTTCACCCAAAATGACGTACCTAAACTCCCAGTTTAGGTACGTACTTTTTTTTTTTTAAATTGATAGAATTCAAAATAAAGGCTTTTTCTGGAAAAGACATTTAAGAGTGTGTTTGTACTGATATTACAAGTGTTTAGAGTGGTTTGAGGCCAAATTCATGGGGAAAATGGATTTCACCCAAAATGACGTACCTAAACTCCGAGTTTAGGTACGTACTTTTTTTTTTTAAATTGATAGAATTCAAAATAAAGGCTTTTTCTGGAAAAGACATTTAAGAGTGTGTATGTAATGATTTTATAAGTGTTTAGAGTTGTTTGAGGCCAAATTCATGGGGGACATAGATTTCACCCTAAATGACGTACCTAAACTCCGAGTTTAGGTACGTACTATTTAAAAAAAATTGAAAAAATTCAAAATAAAGGCTTTTTCTGGAAAAGACATTTAAGAGTGTGTTTGTAATGATATTACAAGTGGTTAGAGTGGTTTGAAGCCAAAATCATGGGGAAAATGGATTTCACCCAAAATGACGTACCTTAATTCCAAATTTCGTTAAGTACTTTTTAAAAAAAAATTGAAAAATCCAAAATAAAGGCTTTTTCTGGAAAAGACATTTAAGAGTGTGTTTGTAATGATATTACAAGTGTTTAGAGTGGTTTGAGGTCAATTTCATGGGGGAAAATGGATTTCATCCAAAATGACGTACTTTTCTTTTAAAAATTGAAAAATATCAAAATAAAGGCTTTTTCTGGAAAAGACATTTAAGGTTGTGTTTGTAGTGATATTACAAGTGTTTAGAGTGGTTTGAGGCGAAATTCATTGGAAAATGGATTTCACCCAAAATGACGTACCTAAACTCCCAGTTTAGGTACGTACTTTTTAAAAAAAAATTGAAACATTCAAAATAAAGGCTTTTTCTGGAAAAGACATTTAAGTGTGTGTATGTAATGATATTATAAGTGTTTAGAGTGGTTTGAGGCCAAATTCATGGGGAAAATGGATTTCACCCAAAATGACGTACCTGAACTCAAACTTTAGGAACGTACTTTTTTAAAAAAAATTGAAAAATTCAAAATAAAGGCTTTTTCTGGAAAAGACATTTAAGAGTGTGTTTGTATTGATATTACAAGTGTTTAGAGTGGTTTGAGGTCAATTTCATGGGGGGAAATGGATTTCACCCAAAATGAAGTACCTAAACTCCGAGTTTAGGTACTTACTTTTGTTTTAAAAATTGAAAAACATCAAAATAAAGGCTTTTTCTGGAAAAGATATTTAAGAGAGTGTATGTAATGATATTATAAGTGTTTAGAGTGGTTTGAGGCCAAATTCATGGGGGGAAATGGATTTCACCCAAAATGACGTACCTAAATTCCGACTTTAGTTACGTACTTTTTAAAAGAAATTGAACAATTCAAAATAAAGGCTTTTTCTGGAAAAGACATTTAAGAGTGTGTCTGTTATGATATTACAAGTGTTTAGAGAGGTTTGAGGCCAAATTCAAGAGGTAAATGGATTTCACCCAAAATGACGTACCTAAACTCCCAGTTTAGGTACGTACTTTATTTTAAAAAATTGATAGAATTCAAAATAAAGGCTTTTTCTGGAAAAGACATTTAAGAGTGTGTTTGTACAGATATTACAAGTGTTTAGAGTGGTGTGAGGCCAAGTTCAAGAGGAAAATGGATTTCACCAAAAATGACGTACCTAAACTCCGAGTTTAGGTACGTACTTTTGTTTTAAAAATTGAAAAACATCAAAATAAAGGCTTTTTCTGGAAAAGATATTTAAGAGAGTGTATGTAATGATATTATAAGTGTTTAGAGTGGTTTGAGGCCAAATTCATGGGGGAAATGGATTTCACCCAAAATGACGTACCTAAATTCCGAGTTTAGTTACGTACTTTTTAAAAGAAATTGAAAAATTCAAAATAAAGGCTTTTTCTGGAAAAGACATTTAAGAGTGTGTCTGTTATGATATTACAAGTGTTTAGAGAGGTTTGAGGCCAAATTCAAGAGGTAAATGGATTTCACCCAAAATGACGTACCTAAACTCCCAGTTTAGGTACGTACTTTATTTTAAAAAATTGATAGAATTCAAAATAAAGGCTTTTTCTGGAAAAGACATTTAAGAGTGTGTTTGTACAGATATTACAAGTGTTTAGAGTGGTGTGAGGCCAAATTCAAGAGGAAAATGGATTTCACCAAAAATGACGTACCTAAACTCCGAGTTTAGGTACGTACTTTTTTTTTTTTAAATTGATAGAATTCAAAATAAAGGCTTTTTCTGGAAAAGACATTTAAGAGTGTGTATGTAATGATATTCTAAGTGTTTAGAGTGGTTTGAGGCCAAATTCATGGGGGAAATGGATTTCACCAAAAATGACGAAAATAAACTCCGAGTTTAGGTACGTACTTTTTTCAAAAAAATTGAAAAAATAAAAAAAAGCCTTTTTCTGGAAAAGACATTTAAGAGTGTGTTTGTAATGATATTACAAGTGTTAAGAGTGGTTTGAAGCCAAATTCATTTGGAAAATGGATTTCACCAAAAATGACGAAAATAAATTCCGAGTTTAGTTACGTACTTTTTAAAAGAAATTGAAAAATTCAAAATAAAGGCTTTTTCTGGCAAAGACATTTAAGAGTGTGTCTGTTATGATATTACAAGTGTTAAGAGTGGTTTGAGGCAAAATTCATGGGGGAAATGGATTTCACCCAAAATGACGAAGCTAAACTCCGAGTTTAGATACGTACTTTTTTTTTTTAAATGTGAAAAATTCAAAATAAAGGATTTTCTGGAAAAGACAGTTAAGAGTGTTTTTAATGATATTACAAGTGTTTAGAGTGGTTTGAGGCCAAATTCATAGGGAAAATGGATTTCACCCAAAATGTCGTACCTAAACTCAGACTTTAGGTACGTACAATTTAAAAAAAAATTAAAAATTCAAAATAAAGGCTTTTTCTGGAAAAGACATTTAAGAGTGTGTTTGTAATGATATTACACAAGTAATGATATTACAAGTGTTTAGAGTGGTTTGAGGCCAAATTCATGGGGGAAATGGATTTCACCCAAAATGACGAACCTAAACTCCAAGTTTAGGTACGTACTTTTTCTTTTTTTAAATTGATAGAATTCAAAATAAAGGCTTTTTCTGGAAAAGACATTTAAGAGTGTGTATGTAATGATATTACAAGTGTTTAGAGTGGTTTGAGGCCAAATTCATGGGGGAAATGGATATCACTCAAAATGACGTACCTAAATTCCAAGTTTAGTTACGTAATTTTTAAAAGAAATTGAAAAATTCAAAATAAAGGCTTTTTCTGGAAAAGACATTTAAGAGTGTGTCTGTTATGATATTACAAGTGTTTAGAGAGGTTTGAGGCCAAATTCAAGGGGGAAATGGATTTCACCCAAACTGACGTACCTAAACTCCGAGTTTACATGTAGGTACGTACTTTTTTTTTAAAAATTGATAGAATTCAAAATAAAGGCTTTTTCTGGAAAAGACATTTAAGAGTGTGTATGTAATGATATTACAAGTGTTTAGAGAGGTTTGAGGCCAAAATTCAAAAGGAAAATGGATTTCACCCAAAATGACGTACCTAAACTCCGAGTTTAGGTACGTACTTTATTTTTAAAAATTGATAGAATTCAAAATAAAGGCTTTTTCTGGAAAAGACATTTAACAGTGTGTTTGTAATGATATTGCAAGTGTTTAGAGTGGTTTGAGACCAAATTCATGGGGAAGATGGATTTCATCAAAAATGACGTACCTAAACTCCGAGATTAGGTACGTACTTTTTTCAAAAAAATTGAAATAATTCAAAATAAAGGCTTTTTCTGGAAAAGACATTTAAGAGTGTGTCTGTTATGATATTACAAGTGTTTAGAGTGGTTTGAGGCCAAATTCAAGGGGAAAATGGATTTCACCCAAAATGGCGTACCTAAACTCCGAGTTTAGGTACGTACTTTTTTATTAAAAATTGAAAAGAATCAAAATAAAGGCTTTTTCTGGAAAAGACATTTAAGAGTGTGTCTGTTATGATATTACAAGTGTTAAGAGTGGTTTGAGGCAAAATTCATGGGGGAAATGGATTTCACCCAAAATGACGAAGCTAAACTCCGAGTTTAGATACGTACTTTTTTTTTTTAAATGTGAAAAATTCAAAATAAAGGCTTTTTCTGGAAAAGACAGTTAAGAGTGTTTTTAATGATATTACAAGTGTTTAGAGTGGTTTGAGGCCAAATTCATAGGGAAAATGGATTTCACCCAAAATGACGTACCTAAACTCAGACTTTAGGTACGTACAATTTAAAAAAAAAATTAAAATTCAAAATAAAGGCTTTTTCTGGAAAAGACATTTAAGAGTGTGTTTGTAATGATATTACACAAGTAATGATATTACAAGTGTTTAAAGTGGTTTGAGGCCAAATTCATGGGGGAAATGGATTTCACCCAAAATGACGAACCTAAACTCCGAGTTTAGATACGTACTTTTTTTTTTTAAATGTGAAAAATTCAAAATAAAGGCTTTTTCTGGAAAAGACAGTTAAGAGTGTTTTTAATGATATTACAAGTGTTTAGAGTGGTTTGAGGCCAAATTCATAGGGAAAATGGATTTCACCCAAAATGACGTACCTAAACTCAGACTTTAGGTACGTACAATTTAAAAAAAAAATTAAAATTCAAAATAAAGGTTTTTTCTGGAAAAGACATTTAAGAGTGTGTTTGTAATGATATTACAAGTGTTAAGAGTGGTTTGAAGCCAAATTCATTTGGAAAATGGATTTCACCCAAAATAACGTACCTAAATTCCGAGTTTAGGTACGTTCTTTTAAAAAAAAATTGAAAAATTCAAAATAAAGGCTTTTTCTGGAAAAGACATTTAAGAGTGTATTTGTAATGATATTACAAGTGTTTAGAGTGGTTTGAGGCCAAATTCATGGGGAAAAATGGATTTCACCCAAAATGAAGTACCTAAACTCCGAGTTTAGGTACGTTCTTTTGTTTTAAAAATTGAAAAACATCAAAATAAAGGCTTTTTCTGGAAAAGATATTTAAGAGTGTGTTTGTAGTGATATTACAAGTGTTTAGAGTGGTTTGAGGCCAAATTCAAGGGGGAAATGGATTTCACCCAAAATGACGTACCTAAACTCCCAGTTTAGGTACGTACTTTTTATTTTTTAAATTGATAGAATTCAAAAGAAAGGCTTTTTCTGGAAAAGACATTTAAGAGTGTGTTTGTAATGATATTACAAGTCTTTAGAATGGTTTGAGGCCAAATTCTTGGGGAAAATGGATTTCACCCAAAATGACGTACCTAAACTGCTAGTTTAGGTACGCACTTTTTAAAAAGAAATTGAAAAAAATCAAAATAAAGGCTTTTTCTGGAAAAGACATTTAAGAGTATGTTTGTAATGATAATACAAATGTTTAGACTGGTTTGAGGCCAAATTCAAGATTAAAATGGATTTCACCCAAAATGACGTACCTAAACTCCGAGTTTAGGTACGTACTTTTTTTTTAAAAATTGATAGAATTCGAAATAAAGGCTTTTTCTGGAAAAGACATTTAAGAGAGTGTATGTAATGATATTATAAGTGTTTAGAGTGGTTTGAGGCCAAATTCGTGGGGGAAATGGATTTCACCAAAAATGACGAACCTAAACTCCAAGTTTAGGTACGTACTTTCTTCAAAAAAATTGAATTTTTTTTTAAAAAAGCCTTTTTCTGGAAAAGACATTTAAGAGTGTGTATGTAATGATATTATAAGTGTTTAGAGTGGTTTGAGGCCAAATTCATGGGGGAAATGGATTTCACCCAAAATGAAGTACCTAAACTCCGAGTTTAGGTACGTTCTTTTGTTTTAAAAATTGAAAAACATCAAAATAAAGGCTTTTTCTGGAAAAGATATTTAAGAGTGTGTTTGTAGTGATATTACAAGTGTTTAGAGTGGTTTGAGGCCAAATTCAAGGGGGAAATGGATTTCACCCAAAATGACGTACCTAAATTCCGAGTTTAGTTACGTACTTTTTAAAAGAAATTGAAAAATTCAAAATAAAGGCTTTTTCTGGAAAAGATATTTAAGAGTGTGTTTGTAGTGATATTACAAGTGTTTAGAGAGGTTTGAGGCCAAATTCAAGAGGTAAATGGATTTCACCCAAAATGACGTACCTAAACTCCCAGTTTAGGTACGTACTTTATTTAAAAAAATTGATAGAATTCAAAATAAAGGCTTTTTCTGGAAAAGACATTTAAGAGTGTGTTTGTACAGATATTACAAGTGTTTAGAGTGGTGTGAGGCCAAATTCAAGAGGAAAATGGATTTCACCAAAAATGACGTACCTAAACTCCCAGTTTAGGTACGTACTTTATTTTAAAAAATTGATAGAATTCAAAATAAAGGCTTTTTCTGGAAAAGACATTTAAGAGTGTGTCTGTTATGATATTACAAGTGTTTAGAGAGGTTTGAGGCCAAATTCAAGAGGTAAATGGATTTCACCCAAAATGACGTACCTAAACTCCCAGTTTAGGTACGTACTTTTTTATTAAAAATTGATAGAATTCAAAATAAAGGCTTTTTCTGGAAAAGACATTTAAGAGTGTGTATGTAATGATATTATAAGTGTTTAGAGTGGTTTGAGGCCAAATTCATGGGGGAAATGGATTTCACCAAAAATGACGAACCTAAACTCCGAGTTTAGGTACGTACTTTTTTCAAAAAAATTGAAAAAAAAAAAAAAAAGCCTTTTTCTGGAAAAGACATTTAAGAGTGTGTCTGTTATGATATTACAAGTGTTAAGAGTGGTTTGAGGCAAAATTCATTTGGAAAATGGATTTCACCCAAAATAACGTACCTAAATTCCGAGTTTAGTTACGTACTTTTTAAAAGCAATTGAAAAATTCAAAATAAAGGCTTTTTCTGGAAAAGACATTTAAGAGTGTGTCTGTTATGATATTACAAGTGTTAAGAGTGGTTTGAGGCAAAATTCATGGGGGAAATGGATTTCACCCAAAATGACAAAGCTAAACTCCGAGTTTAGATACTTACTTTTTTTTTTAAAATGTGAAAAATTCAAAATAAAGGCTTTTTCTGGAAAAGACAGTTAAGAGTGTTTTTACTGATATTACAAGTGTTTAGAGGTGTTTGAGGCCAAATTCAAGGGAAAATGGATTTCACCCAAAATGACGTACCTAAACTCAAACTTTAGGTACGTACAATTTAAAAAAAAATTAAAAATTCAAAATAAAGGCTTTTTCTGGAAAAGACATTTAAGAGTGTGTTTGTAATGATATTACACAAGTAATGATATTACAAGTGTTTAGAGTGGTTTGAGGCCAAATTCATGGGGAAAATGGATTTCACCAAAAATGACGTACCTAAACTCCGAGTTGAGGTACGTACTATTTAAAAAAAATTGAAAAAATTCGAAATAAAGGCTTTTTCTGGAAAAGACATTTAAGAGTGTGTTTGTAATGATATTACAAGTGTTTAGAGTGGTTTGAAGCCAAATTCATGGGGAAAATGGATTTCACCCAAAATGACGTACCTTAATTCCAAATTTCATTACGTACTTTTTAAAAAAAATTGAAAAATCCAAAATAAAGGCTTTTTCTGGAAAAGACATTTAAGAGTGTGTTTGTAATGATATTACAAGTGTTTAGAGTGGTTTGAGGCCAAATTCATGGTGGAAATGGATTTCACCCAAAATGACGAACCTAAACTCCGAGTTTAGGTACGTACTTTTTAAAAAAAAATTTAAAAAAATCAAAATAAAGGCTTTTCTGGAAAAGACATTTAAGAGTGTAAGAACAAGTTCTATGGATAGTCAACTTCTTTATTGACCACCATATAAAGAAGTTGACTATCCATAGAACTTGTTCTTATTCATCATACCAGCTTCTAAAATGCCTCTCAAGAAATTGTGTTTGTAATGATATTACAAGTTTTTAGAGTGGTTTGAAGCCAAATTCATGGGGAAAATGGATTTCACCCAAAACTCCGAGTTTAGGTACGTACTTTTTTTTTAAAAATTGATAGAATTCAAAATAAAGGCTTTTTCTGGAAAAGACATTTAAGAGAGTGTATGTAATTATATTATAAGTGTTTAGAGTGGTTTGAGGCCAAATTCATGGGGGAAATGGATTTCACCCAAACTGACGTACCTAAACTCCGAGTTTACATGTAGGTACGTACTTTTTTTTTAAAAATTGATAGAATTCAAAATAAAGGCTTTTTCTGGAAAAGACATTTAAGAGTGTGTATGTAATGATATTACAAGTGTTTAGAGAGGTTTGAGGCCAAAATTCAAAAGGAAAATGGATTTCACCCAAAATGACGTACCTAAACTCCGAGTTTAGGTACGTACTTTATTTTAAAAAATTGATAGAATTCAAAATAAAGGCTTTTTCTGGAAAAGACATTTAACAGTGTGTTTGTAATGATATTGCAAGTGTTTAGAGTGGTTTGAGACCAAATTCATGGGGAAGATGGATTTCATCAAAAATGACGTACCTAAACTCCGAGTTTAGGTACGTACTTTTTTCAAAAAAATTGAAAAAATTCAAAATAAAGGCTTTTTGTGGAAAAGACATTTAAGAGTGTGTCTGTTATGATATTACAAGTGTTTAGAGTGGTTTGAGGCCAAATTCAAGGGGAAAATGGATTTCACCCAAAATGGCGTACCTAAACTCCCAGTTTAGGTACGTACTTTTTATTTTTTAAATTGATAGAATTCAAAAGAAAGGCTTTTTCTGGAAAAGACATTTAAGAGTGTGTTTGTAATGATATTACAAGTGTTTAGAGTGGTTTGAGGCCAAATTCATGGGGAAAATGGATTTCACCCAAAATGACGTACCTAAACTGCTAGTTTAGGTACGCATTTTATAAAAAGAAATTGAAAAAATCAAAATAAAGGCTTTTTCTGGAAAAGACATTTAAGAGTGTGTTTGTAATGATAATACAAATGTTTAGACTGGTTTGAGGCCAAATTCAAGAGGAAAATGGATTTCACCCAAAATGAAGTACCTAAACTCCGAGTTTAGGTACCTACTTTTTTCAAAAAAATTGAAAAAATTCAAAATAAAGGCTTTTTCTGGAAAAGACATTTAAGAGTGTGTCTGTTATGATATTACAAGTGTTTAGAGTGGTTTGAGGCCAAATTCAAGGGGAAAATGGATTTCACCCAAAATGGCGTACCTAAACTCCCAGTTTAGGTACGTACTTTTTATTTTTTAAATTGATAGAATTCAAAAGAAAGGCTTTTTCTGGAAAAGACATTTAAGAGTGTGTTTGTAATGATATTACAAGTGTTTAGAGTGGTTTGAGGCCAAATTCATGGGGAAAATGGATTTCACCCAAAATGACGTACCTAAACTGCTAGTTTAGGTACGCATTTTATAAAAAGAAATTGAAAAAATCAAAATAAAGGCTTTTTCTGGAAAAGACATTTAAGAGTGTGTTTGTAATGATAATACAAATGTTTAGACTGGTTTGAGGCCAAATTCAAGAGGAAAATGGATTTCACCCAAAATGAAGTACCTAAACTCCGAGTTTAGGTACGTACTTTTTTTTTAAAAATTGATAGAATTCGAAATAAAGGCTTTTTCTGGAAAAAAACATTTAAGAGAGTGTATGTAATGATATTATAAGTGTTTAGAGTGGTTTGACGCCAAATTCATGGGGGAAATGGATTTCACCAAAAATGACGAACCTAAACTCCAAGTTTAGGTACGTATATTTTCAAAAAAATTGAAATTTTTAAAAAAAAAGCCTTTTTCTGGAAAAGACATTTAAGAGAGTGTATGTAATGATATTATAAGTGTTTAGAGTGGTTTGAGGCCAAATTCATGGGGGAAATGGATTTCACCCAAAATGACGTACCTAAATTCCGAGTTTAGTTACGCACTTTTTAAAAGAAATTGAAAAATTCAAAATAAAGGCTTTTTCTGGAAAAGACATTTAAGAGTGTGTCTGTTATGATATTACAAGTGTTTAGAGAGGTTTGAGGCCAAATTCACGAGGTAAATGGATTTCACCCAAAATGACGTACCTAAACTCCCAGTTTAGGTACGTACTTTATTTTAAAAAATTGATAGAATTCAAAAGAAAGGCTTTTTCTGGAAAAGACATTTAAGAGTGTGTTTGTAATGATATTACAAGTGTTTAGAGTGGTTTGAGGCCAAATTCATGGGGAAAATGGATTTCACCCAAAATGACGTACCTAAACTGCTAGTTTAGGTACGCATTTTATAAAAAGAAATTGAAAAAATCAAAATAAAGGCTTTTTCTGGAAAAGACATTTAAGAGTGTGTTTGTAATGATAATACAAATGTTTAGACTGGTTTGAGGCCAAATTCAAGAGGAAAATGGATTTCACCCAAAATGAAGTACCTAAACTCCGAGTTTAGGTACGTACTTTTTTTTTAAAAATTGATAGAATTCGAAATAAAGGCTTTTTCTGGAAAAAAACATTTAAGAGAGTGTATGTAATGATATTATAAGTGTTTAGAGTGGTTTGAGGCCAAATTCATGGGGGAAATGGATTTCACCAAAAATGACGAACCTAAACTCCAAGTTTAGGTACGTATATTTTCAAAAAAATTGAAATTTTTAAAAAAAAAGCCTTTTTCTGGAAAAGACATTTAAGAGAGTGTATGTAATGATATTATAAGTGTTTAGAGTGGTTTGAGGCCAAATTCATGGGGGAAATGGATTTCACCCAAAATGACGTACCTAAATTCCGAGTTTAGTTACGCACTTTTTAAAAGAAATTGAAAAATTCAAAATAAAGGCTTTTTCTGGAAAAGACATTTAAGAGTGTGTCTGTTATGATATTACAAGTGTTTAGAGAGGTTTGAGGCCAAATTCACGAGGTAAATGGATTTCACCCAAAATGACGTACCTAAACTCCCAGTTTAGGTACGTACTTTATTTTAAAAAATTGATAGAATTCAAAATAAAGGCTTTTTCTGGAAAAGACATTTAAGAGTGTGTTTGTACAGATATTACAAGTGTTTAGAGTGGTGTGAGGCCAAATTCAAGAGGAAAATGGATTTCACCAAAAATGACGTACCTAAACTCCGAGTTTAGGTACGTACTTTTTTTTTTTTAAAATGATAGAATTCAAAATAAAGGCTTTTTCTGGAAAAGACATTTAAGAGTGTGTATGTAATGATATTATTAGTGTTTAGAGTGGTTTGAGGCCAAATTCATGGGGGAAATGGATTTCACCAAAAATGACGAACCTAAACTCCGAGTTTAGGTACGTACTTTTTTCAAAAAAATTGAAAAAAAAAAAAAAAAGCCTTTTTCTGGAAAAGACATTTAAGAGTGTGTTTGTAATGATATTACAAGTGTTAAGAGTGGTTTGAAGCCAAATTCATTTGGAAAATGGATTTCACCCAAAATAACGTACCTAAATTCCGAGTTTAGTTACGTACTTTTTAAAAGAAATTGAAAAATTCAAAATAAAGGCTTTTTCTGGAAAAGACATTTAAGAGTGGGTCTGTTATGATATTACAAGTGTTAAGAGTGGTTTGAGGCAAAATTTATGGGGGAAATGGATTTCACCCAAAATGACGAAGCTAAACTCCGAGTTTAGATACGTACTTTTTTTTTTTAAATGTGAAAAATTCAAAATAAAGGCTTTTTCTGGAAAAGACAGTTAAGAGTGTTTTTACTGATATTACAAGTGTTTAGAGGTGTTTGAGGCCAAATTCATAGGGAAAATGGATTTCACCCAAAATGACGTACCTAAACTCAAACTTTAGGTACGTACAATTTAAAAAAAAATTAAAAATTCAAAATAAAGGCTTTTTCTGGAAAAGACATTTAAGAGTGTGTTTGTAATGATATTACACAAGTAATGATATTACAAGTATTTAGAGTGGTTTGAGGCCAAATTCATGGGGGAAATGGATTTCACCCAAAATGACGAACCTAAACTCAGACTTTAGGTACGTACTTTTAAAAAAAAATTGAAAAATTCAAAATAAAGGCTTTTTCTGGAAAAGACATTTAAGAGTGTGTTTGTAATGATATTACAAGTGTTTAGAGTGGTTTGAGGCCAAATTCATGGGGAAAAATGGATTTCACCCAAAATGAAGTACCTAAACTCCGAGTTTAGGTACGTTCTTTTGTTTTAAAAATTGAAAAACAACAAAATAAAGGCTTTTTCTGGAAAAGATATTTAAGAGTGTGTTTGTAGTGATATTACAAGTGTTTATAGTGGTTTGAGGCCAAATTCAAGGGGGAAATGGATTTCACCCAAAATGACGTACCTAAACTCCCAGTTTAGGTACGTACTTTTTTTTTTTAAATTGATAGCATTCAAAAGAAAGGCTTTTTCTGGAAAAGACATTTAAGAGTGTGTTTGTAGTGATATTACAAGTGTTTAGAGTGGTTTGAGGCCAAATTCAAGGGGGAAATGGATTTCACCCAAAATGACGTACCTAAACTCCCAGTTTAGGTACGTACATTTTTTTTTTAAATTGATAGAATTCAAAAGAAAGGCTTTTTCTGGAAAAGACATTTAAGAGTGTGTATGTAATGATTTTATAAGTGTTTAGAGTGGTTTGAGGCCAAATTCTTTGGGGACATAGATTTCACCCTAAATGACGTACCTAAACTCCGAGTTGAGGTACGTACTATTTAAAAAAAATTGAAAAAATTCGAAATAAAGGCTTTTTCTGGAAAAGACATTTAAGAGTGTGTTTGTAATGATATTACAAGTGTTTAGAGTGGTTTGAAGCCAAATTCATGGGGAAAATGGATTTCACCCAAAATGACGTACCTTAATTCCAAATTTCGTTACGTACTTTTTAAAAAAAATTGAAAAATCCAAAATAAAGGCTTTTTCTGGAAAAGACATTTAAGAGTGTGTTTGTAATGATATTACAAGTGTTTAGAGTGGTTTGAGGCCAAATTCATGGTGGAAATGGATTTCACCCAAAATGACGAACCTCAACTCCGAGTTTAGGTACGTACTTTTTAAAAAAAATTTTAAAAAAATCAAAATAAAGGCTTTTCTGGAAAAGACATTTAAGAGAGTAAGAACAAGTTCTATGGATAGTCAACTTCTTTATTGACCACCATATAAAGAAGTTGACTATCCATAGAACTTGTTCTTATTCATCATACCAGCTTCTAAAATGCCTCTCAAGAAATTGTGTTTGTAATGATATTACAAGTTTTTAGAGTGGTTTGAAGCCAAATTCATGGGGAAAATGGATTTCACCCAAAATGACGTACCTAAACTCCGAGTTTAGGTACGTACTTTTTTTTTAAAAATTGATAGAATTCAAAATAAAGGCTTTTTCTGGAAAAGACATTTAAGAGAGTGTATGTAATGATATTATAAGTGTTTAGAGTGGTTTGAGGCCAAATTCATGGGGGAAATGGATATCATCCAAAATGACGTACCTAAATTCCGAGTTTAGTTACGTACTTTTTAAAAGAAATTTAAAAATTCAAAATAAAGGCTTTTTCTGGAAAAGACATTTAAGAGTGTGTCTGTTATGATATTACAAGTGTTTAGAGAGGTTTGAAGCCAAATTCAAGGGGGAAATGGATTTCACCCAAACTGACGTACCTAAACCCCGAGTTTACATGTAGGTACGTACCTTTTTTTTTAAAAATTGATAGAATTCAAAATAAAGGCTTTTTCTGGAAAAGACATTTAAGAGTGTGTATGTAATGATATTACAAGTGTTTAGAGAGGTTTGAGGCCAAAATTCAAAAGGAAAATGGATTTCACCCAAAATGACGTACCTAAACTCCGAGTTTAGGTACGTACTTTATTTTAAAAAATTGATAGAATTCAAAATAAAGGCTTTTTCTGGAAAAGACATTTAACAGTGTGTTTGTAATGATATTGCAAGTGTTTAGAGTGGTTTGAGACCAAATTCATGGGGAAGATGGATTTCATCAAAAATGACGTACCTAAACTCCGAGTTTAGGTACGTACTTTATTTTAAAAAATTGATAGAATTCAAAATAAAGGCTTTTTCTGGAAAAGACATTTAACAGTGTGTTTGT
Source organism: Gibbula magus (assembly GCA_936450465.1). Lineage (NCBI taxonomy): Eukaryota > Metazoa > Mollusca > Gastropoda > Trochida > Trochidae > Gibbula > Gibbula magus. Next base: position 20,089,162 of record OW388295.1, read on the forward strand.
AATGATATTGCAAGTGTTTAGAGTGGTTTGAGACCAAATTCATGGGGAAGATGGATTTCATCAAAAATGACGTACCTAAACTCCGAGTTTAGGTACGTACTTTTTTCAAAAAAATTGAAAAAATTCAAAATAAAGGCTTTTTCTGGAAAAGACATTTAAGAGTGTGTCTGTTATGATATTACAAGTGTTTAGAGTTGTTTGAGGCCAAATTCAAGGGGAAAATGGATTTCACCCAAAATGGCGTACCTAAACTCCGAGTTTAGGTACGTACTTTTTTATTAAAAATTGAAAAGAATCAAAATAAAGTCTTCTTCTGGAAAAGACATTTAAGAGTGCGTCTGTTATGATATTACAAGTGTTTAGAGTGGTTTGAAGTGAAATTCATGGGGAAAATGGATTTCACCCAAAATGACGTACTTAAATTCCGAGTTTAGGTACGTACTTTTTTCAAAAAAATTGAAAAAATTCAAAATAAAGGCTTTTTCTGGAAAAGACATTTAAGAGTGTGTCTGTTATGATATTACAAGTGTTTAGAGTGGTTTGAGGCCAAATTCAAGGGGGAAATGGATTTCAACCAAACTGACGTATGTAAACTCCTAGTTTAGGTACGTACTTTTTTCAAAAAAATTGAAAAAATTCAAAATAAAGGCTTTTCTGGAAAAGACATTTAAGAGTGCGTCTGTTATGATATTACAAGTGTTTAGAGTGGTTTGAAGTGAAATTCATGGGGAAAATGGATTTCACCCAAAATGACGTACTTAAATTCCGAGTTTAGGTACGTACTTTTTTTTTTTAAATTGAAAAAATTCAAAATAAAGGCTTTTCTGGAAAAGACATTTAAGAGTGTGTTTGTAATGATATTACAAGTGTTTAGAGTGGTTTGAAGCCAAATTCATGGGGAAAATGGATTTCACCCAAAATGACGTACCTAAATTCCGAGTTTAGTTACGTACTTTTTAAAAGAAATTGAAAAATTCAAAATAAAGGCTTTTTCTGGAAAAGACATTTAAGAGTGTGTCTGTTATGATATTACAAGTGTTTGGAGTGGTTTGAGGCCAAATTCAAGGGGGGAAATGGATTTCACCCAAAATGACGTACCTAAACTCCCAGTTTAGGTACGTACTTTTTTTTTTAAATTGAAAAAAATCAAAATTAAGGCTTTTTCTGGAAAAGACATTTAAGAGTGTGTGTTTTACTGATATTACTTGTGTTTAGAGTGGTTTGAGGCCAAATTCAAGAGGAAAATGGATTTCACCCAAAATGACGTACCTAAACTCCGAGTTTAGGTACGTACTTTTTTTTTAAAAATTGATAGAATTCAAAATAAAGGCTTTTTCTGGAAAAGACATTTAAGAGTGTGTTTTTAATGATATTACAAGTGTTTAGAGTGGTTTGAGGCCAAATTCATGGGGAAAATGGATTTCACCCAAAATGACGTACCTAAACTCAGACTTTAGGTACGTACTATTTAAAAAAAAATTAAAAATTAAAAATAAAGGCTTTTTCTGGAAAAGACATTTAAGAGTGTGTCTGTTATGATATTACAAGTGTTTAGAGTGGTTTGAGGCCAAATTCAAGGGGAAAATGGATTTCACCCAAAATGGCGTACCTAAACTCCGAGTTTAGGTACGTACTTTTTTTTTAAAAATTGAAAAGAATCAAAATAAAGTCTTCTTCTGGAAAAGACATTTAAGAGTGTGTCTGTTATGATATTACAAGTGTTTAGAGTGGTTTGAGGCCAAATTCATGGGGGAAATGTATTTCACCCAAAATGACGTACCTAAACTCCGAGTTTAGGTACGTACTTTTTAAACAAAATTGAAAAATTCAAAATAAAGGCTTTTTCTGGCAAAGACATTTAAGAGTGTGTCTGTTATGATATTACAAGTGTTTAGAGTGGTTTGAGGCCAAATTCAAGGGGAAAATGGATTTCACCCAAAATGGCGTACCTAAACTCCCAGTTTAGGTACGTACTTTTTTATAAAAAAATGAAAAAAAATCAAAATAAAGTCTTTTTCTGGAAAAGACATTTAAGAGTGTGTCTGTTATGATATTACAAGGGTTTAGGGTGGTTTGAGGCCAAATTCAAGGGGGAAATGGATTTCACCCAAAATGACGTACCTAAACTCCGAGTTTAGGTACGTACTTTTTTTTAAAAATTGAAAAAATTCAAAATAAAGGCTTTTTCTGGAAAAGACATTTAAGAGTGTGTTTGTAATGATATTACAAGTATTTAGAGTGGTTTGAGGCCAAATTCAAGAGGAAAATGGATTTCACCCAAAATGACGTACCTAAACTCCGAGTTTAGGTACGTACTTTTTTTTAAAAATTGAAAAATTCAAAATAAAGGCTTTTTCTGGAAAAGACATTTAAGAGTGTGTCTGTTATGATATTATTAGTGTTTAGAGTGGTTTGAGGCCAAATTCAAGGGGGAAATGGATTTCACCCAAAATGACGTACCTAAACTCCCAGTTTAGGTCCGTAATTTTTTTTTAAAAATTGATAGAATGCAAAATAAAGGCTTTTTCTGGAAAAGACATTCAAGAATGTGTTTGTAATGATATTACAAGTGTTTAGAGTGGTTTGAAGCCAAATTCATGGGGAAAATGGATTTCACCCAAACTGACGTACCTACATTTCAATTTTAGTTACGTACTTTTTAAAAGAAATTGAAAAATTCAAAATAAAGGCTTTTTCTGGCAAAGACATTTAAGAGTGTGTCTGTTATGATATTAAAAGTGTTTAGAGTGGTTTGAGGCCAAATTCAAGGGGAAAATGGATTTCACCCAAAATGGCGTACCTAAACTCCCAGTTTAGGTACGTACTTTTTTATAAAAAAAATGAAAAAAAATCAAAATAAAGTCTTTTTCTGGAAAAGACATTTAAGAGTGTGTCTGTTATGATATTACAAGGGTTTAGGGTGGTTTGAGGCCAAATTCAAGGGGGAAATGGATTTCACCCAAAATGACGTACCTAAACTCCGAGTTTAGGTACGTACTTTTTTTTAAAAATTGAAAAAATTCAAAATAAAGGCTTTTTCTGGAAAAGACATTTAAGAGTGTGTTTGTACTGATATTACAAGTATTTAGAGTGGTTTGAGGCCAAATTCAAGAGGAAAATGGATTTCACCCAAAATGACGTACCTAAACTCCAAGTTTAGGTACGTACTTTTTTTTAAAAATTGAAAAATTCAAAATAAAGGCTTTTTCTGGAAAAGACATTTAAGAGTGTGTCTGTTATGATATTATTAGTGTTTAGAGTGGTTTGAGGCCAAATTCAAGGGGGAAATGGATTTCAACCAAAATGACGTACCTCAACTCCCAGTTTAGGTCCGTAATTTTTTTTTAAAAATTGATAGAATGCAAAATAAAGGCTTTTTCTGGAAAAGACATTCAAGAATGTGTTTGTAATGATATTACAAGTGTTTAGAGTGGTTTGAAGCCAAATTCATGGGGAAAATGGATTTCACCCAAACTGACGTACCTACATTTCAATTTTAGTTACGTACTTTTTAAAAGAAATTGAAAAATTCAAAATAAAGGCTTTTTCTGGCAAAGACATTTAAGAGTGTGTCTGTTATGATATTACAAGTGTTTAGAGTGGTTTGAGGCCAAATTCAAGGGGAAAATGGATTTCACCCAAAATGGCGTACCTAAACTCCCAGTTTAGGTACGTACTTTTTTATAAAAAAATGAAAACAAATCAAAATAAAGTCTTTTTCTGGAAAAGACATTTAAGAGTGTGTCTGTTATGATATTACAAGGGTTTAGGGTGGTTTGAGGCCAAATTCAAGGGGGAAATGGATTTCACCCAAAATGACGTACCTAAACTCCGAGTTTAGGTACGTACTTTTTTTTAAAAATTGAAAAAATTCAAAATAAAGGCTTTTTCTGGAAAAGACATTTAAGAGTGTGTTTGTACTGATATTACAAGTATTTAGAGTGGTTTGAGGCCAAATTCAAGAGGAAAATGGATTTCACCCAAAATGACGTACCTAAACTCCGAGTTTAGGTACGTACTTTTTTTTAAAAATTGAAAAATTCAAAATAAAGGCTTTTTCTGGAAAAGACATTTAAGAGTGTGTCTGTTATGATATTATTAGTGTTTAGAGTGGTTTGAGGCCAAATTCAAGGGGGAAATGGATTTCACCCAAAATGACGTACCTAAACTCCCAGTTTAGGTCCGTAATTTTTTTTTAAAAATTGATAGAATGCAAAATAAAGGCTTTTTCTGGAAAAGACATTCAAGAGTGTGTTTGTAATGATATTACAAGTGTTTAGAGTGGTTTGAAGCCAAATTCATGGGGAAAATGGATTTCACCCAAACTGACGTACCTACATTTCAATTTTAGTTACGTACTTTTTAAAAGAAATTGAAAAATTCAAAATAAAGGCTTTTTCTGGCAAAGACATTTAAGAGTGTGTCTGTAATGATATTACAAGTGTTTAGAGTGGTTTGAGGCCAAATTCAAGGGGAAAATGGATTTCACCCAAAATGGCGTACCTAAACTCCAAGTTTAGGTACGTACTTTTTTATAAATAAATGAAAAAAAATCAAAATAAAGTCTTTTTCTGGAAAAGACATTTAAGAGTGTGTCTGTTATGATATTATTAGTGTTTAGAGTGGTTTGAGGCCAAATTCAAGGGGGAAATGGATTTCACCCAAAATGACGTACCTAAACTCCCAGTTTAGGTCCGTTATTTTTTTTTAAAAATTGATAGAATGCAAAATAAAGGCTTTTTCTGGAAAAGACATTCAAGAATGTGTTTGTAATGATATTACAAGTGTTTAGAGTGGTTTGAAGCCAAATTCATGGGGAAAATGGATTTCACCCAAACTGACGTACCTACATTTCAATTTTAGTTACGTACTTTTTAAAAGAAATTGAAAAATTCAAAATAAAGGCTTTTTCTGGCAAAGACATTTAAGAGTGTGTCTGTAATGATATTACAAGTGTTTAGAGTGGTTTGAGGCCAAATTCAAGGGGAAAATGGATTTCACCCAAAATGGCGTACCTAAACTCCAAGTTTAGGTACGTACTTTTTTATAAAAAAATGAAAAAAAATCAAAATAAAGTCTTTTTCTGGAAAAGACATTTAAGAGTGTGTCTGTTATGATATTACAAGGGTTTAGGGTGGTTTGAGGCCAAATTCAAGGGGGAAATGGATTTCACCCAAAATGACGTACCTAAACTCCGAGTTTAGGTACGTACTTTTTTTTAAAAATTGAAAAAATTCAAAATAAAGGCTTTTTCTGGAAAAGACATTTAAGAGTGTGTTTGTACTGATATTACAAGTATTTAGAGTGGTTTGAGGCCAAATTCAAGAGGAAAATGGATTTCACCCAAAATGACGTACCTAAACTCCGAGTTTAGGTACGTACTTTTTTTTAAAAATTGAAAAATTCAAAATAAAGGCTTTTTCTGGAAAAGACATTTAAGAGTGTGTCTGTTATGATATTATTAGTGTTTAGAGTGGTTTGAGGCCAAATTCAAGGGGGAAATGGATTTCACCCAAAATGACGTACCTAAACTCCCAGTTTAGGTCCGTAATTTTTTTTTAAAAATTGATAGAATGCAAAATAAAGGCTTTTTCTGGAAAAGACATTCATGAGTGTGTTTGTAATGATATTACAAGTGTTTAGAGTGGTTTGAAGCCAAATTCATGGGGAAAATGGATTTCACCCAAACTGACGTACCTACATTTCGATTTTAGTTACGTACTTTTTAAAAAGAAATTGAAAAATTCAAAATAAAGGCTTTTTCTGGAAAAGACATTTAAGAGTGTGTCTGTTATGATATTACAAGTGTTTAGGGTGGTTTGAGGCCAAATTCAAGGGGGAAAAGTATTTCACCCAAAATGACGTACCTAAACTCCCACTTTAGGTACGTACTTTTTTTTTTTAAATTGAAAAAATTCAAAATAAAGGCTTTTTCTGGAAAAGACATTTACGAGTGTGTTTGTACTGATATTACAAGTATTTAGCGTGGTTTGAGGCCAAATTCAAGAGGAAAATGGATTTCACCCAAAATGACGTACCTAAACTCCGAGTTTAGGTACGTACTTTTTTTTAAAAATTGAAAAATTCAAAATAAAGGCTTTTTCTGGAAAAGACATTTAAGAGTGTGTCTGTTATGATATTATTAGTGTTTAGAGTGGTTTGAGGCCAAATTCAAAGGGGAAATGGATTTCACCCAAAATGACGTACCTAAACTCCCAGTTTAGGTCCGTAATTTTTTTTTAAAAATTGATAGAATGCAAAATAAAGGCTTTTTCTGGAAAAGACATTCAAGAATGTGTTTGTAATGATATTACAAGTGTTTAGAGTGGTTTGAAGCCAAATTCATGGGGAAAATGGATTTCACCCAAACTGACGTACCTACATTTCAATTTTAGTTACGTACTTTTTAAAAGAAATTGAAAAATTCAAAATAAAGCCTTTTTCTGGAAAAGACATTTAAGAGTGTGTCTGTTATGATATTACAAGTGTTTAGGGTGGTTTGAGGCCAAATGCAAGGGGGAAAAGGATTTCACCCAAAATGACGTACCTAAACTCCCAGTTTAGGTACGTACTTTTTTTTTTTTAAATTGAAAAAATTCAAAATAAAGGCTTTTTCTGGAAAAGACATTTACGAGTGTGTTTGTACTGATATTACAAGTATTTAGCGTGGTTTGAGGCCAAATTCAAGAGGAAAATGGATTTCACCCAAAATGACGTACCTAAACTCCGAGTTTAGGTACGTACTTTTTTTTAAAAATTGAAAAATTCAAAATAAAGGCTTTTTCTGGAAAAGACATTTAAGAGTGTGTCTGTTATGATATTACAAGTGTTTAGAGTGGTTTGAGGCCAAATTCAAGGGGGAAATGGATTTCACCCAAAATGGCGTACCTAAACTCCAAGTTTAGATATGTATTTTTTTATTAAAAATTGAAAAGAATCAAAATAAAGTCTTTTTCTGGAAAAGACATTTAAGAGTGTGTCTGTTATGATATTACAAGTGTTTAAGGTGGTTTGAGGCCAAATTCAAGGGGGAAATGGATTTCACCCAAAATGACGTACCTAAACTCCGAGTTTAGGTACGTACTTTTTTTTTTAAATTGAAAACATTCAAAATAAAGGCTTTTTCTGGAAAATACATTTAAGAGTGTGTTTGTACTGATATTACAAGTGTTTAGAGTGGTTTGAGGCCAAATTCAAGAGGAAAATGGATTTCACCCAAAATGACGTACCTAAACTCCAAGTTTAGGTACGTACTTTTTTTTTTTAAATTGATAGAATTCAAAATAAAGCTTTTTCTGGAAGAGACATTTAAGAGTGTGTTTGTAATGATATTAAAAGTGTTTAAAGTGGTTTGAACCCAAATTCATGGGGAAAATGGATTTCACCCAAACTGACGTACCTACATTTCGATTTTAGTTACGTACTTTTTAAAAGAAATTGAAAAATTCAAAATAAAGGCTTTTTCTGGAAAAGACATTTAAGAGTGTGTCTGTTATGATATTACAAGTGTTTAGGGTGGTTTGAGGCCAAATTCAAGGGGGGAAAGGATTTCACCCAAAATGACGTACCTAAACTCCCAGTTTAGGTACGTACTTTTTTTTTTAATTGAAAACATTCAAAATAAAGGCTTTTTCTGGAAAAGACATTTAAGAGTGTGTTTGTACTGATATTACAAGTATTTAGAGTGGTTTGAGGCCAAATTCAAGAGGAAAATTGATTTCACCCAAAATGACGTACCTAAACTCCGAGTTTAGTTACGTACTTTTTTTTAAAAATTGAAAAATTCAAAATAAAGGCTTTTTCTGGAAAAGACATTTAAGAGTGTGTCTGTTATGATATTACAAGTGTTTAGAGTGGTTTGAGGCCAAATTCAAGGGGGAAATGGATTTCACCCAAAATGACGTACCTCAACTCCCAGTTTAGGTCCGTACTTTTTTTTAAAAAAATTGATAGAATGCAAAATAAAGGCTTTTTCTGGAAAAGACATTCAAGAGTCTGTTTGTAATGATATTACAAGTGTTTAGAGTGGTTTGAAGCCAAATTCATGGGGAAAATGGATTTCACCCAAACTGACGTACCTACATTTCGTGTTTAGTTACGTACTTTTTAAAAGAAATTGAAAAATTCAAAATAAAGGCTTTTTCTGGAAAAGACATTTAAGAGTGTGTCTGTTATGATATTACAAGTGTTTAGGGTGGTTTGAGGCCAAATTCAAGAGGAAAATGGATTTCACCCAAAATGACGTACCTAAACTCCGAGTTTAGGTACGTACTTTTTTTTAAAAATTGAAAAATTCAAAATAAAGGCTTTTTCTGGAAAAGACATTTAAGAGTGTGTCTGTTATGATATTATTAGTGTTTAGAGTGGTTCGAGGCCAAATTCAAGGGGGAAATGGATTTCACCCAAAATGACGTACCTAAACTCCCAGTTTAGGTCCGTAATTTTTTTTTTTAAATTGATAGAATGCAAAATAAAGGCTTTTTCTGGAAAAGACATTCAAGAGTGTGTTGGTAATGATATTACAAGTGTTTAGAGTGGTTTGAAGCCAAATACTTCGGGGAAATGGATTTCACCTAAACTGACGTACCTACATTTCGATTTGAGTTACGTACTTTTTAAAAGAAATTGAAAAATTCAAAATAAAGGCTTTTTCTGGAAAAGACATTTAAGATTGTGTCTGTTATGATATTACAAGTGTTTAGGGTGGTTTGAGGCCAAATTCAAGGGGGAAAAGGATTTCACCCAAAATGACGTACCTAAACTCCCAGTTTAGGTAAGTACTTTTTTTTTTTTAAATTGAAAAAATTCAAAATAAAGGCTTTTTCTGGAAAAGACATTTAAGAGTGTGTCTGTTATGATATTACAAGTGTTTAGAGTGGTTTGAGGCCAAATTCAAGGGGAAAATGGATTTCACCCAAAATGGCGTACCTAAACTCCGAGTTTAGGTACGTACTTTTTTATTAAAAATTGAAAAGAATCAAAATAAAGTATTTTTCTGGAAAAGACATTTAAGAGTGTGTCTGTTATGATATTAAAAGTGTTTAAGGTGGTTTGAGGCCAAATTCAAGGGGGAAATGGATTTCACCCAAAATGACGTACCTAAACTCCGAGTTTAGGTACGTACTTTTTTTTTTTAAATTGAAAACATTCAAAATAAAGGCTTTTTCTGGAAAAGACATTTAAGAGTGTGTTTGTACTGATATTACGAGTGTTTAGAGTGGTTTGAGGCCAAATTCAAGAGGAAAATGGATTTCACCCAAAATGACGTACCTAAACTCCGAGTTTAGGTACGTACTTTTTTTTTTTAAATTGATAGAATTCAAAATAAAGCTTTTTCTGGAAGAGACATTTAAGAGTGTGTTTGTAATGATATTACAAGTGTTTAGAGTGGTTTGAAGCCAAATACTTCGGGGAAATGGATTTCACCTAAACTGACATACCTACATTTCGATTTGAGTTACGTACTTTTTAAAAGAAATTGAAAAATTCAAAATAAATGCTTTTTCTGGAAAAGACATTTAAGATTGTGTCTGTTATGATATTACAAGTGTTTAGGGTGGTTTGAGGCCAAATTCAAGGGGGAAAAGGATTTCACCCAAAATGACGTACCTAAACTCCCAGTTTAGGTACGTACTTTTTTTTTTTTAAATTGAAAAAATTCAAAATAAAGGCTTTTTCTGGAAAAGACATTTAAGAGTGTGTCTGTTATGATATTACAAGTGTTTAGAGTGGTTTGAGGCCAAATTCAAGGGGAAATTGGATTTCACCCAAAATGGCGTACCTAAACTCCGAGTTTAGGTACGTACTTTTTTATTAAAAATTGAAAAGAATCAAAATAAAGTATTTTTCTGGAAAAGACATTTAAGAGTGTGTCTGTTATGATATTACAAGTGTTTAAGGTGGTTTGAGGCCAAATTCAAGGGGGAAATGGATTTCACCCAAAATGACGTACCTAAACTCCGAGTTTAGGTACGTACTTTTTTTTTTTAAATTGAAAACATTCAAAATAAAGGCTTTTTCTGGAAAAGACATTTAAGAGTGTGTTTGTACTGATATTACGAGTGTTTAGAGTGGTTTGAGGCCAAATTCAAGAGGAAAATGGATTTCACCCAAAATGACGTACCTAAACTCCGAGTTTAGGTACGTACTTTTTTTTTTTAAATTGATAGAATTCAAAATAAAGCTTTTTCTGGAAGAGACATTTAAGAGTGTGTTTGTAATGATATTACAAGTGTTTAGAGTGGTTTGAACCCAAATTCATGGGGAAAATGGATTTCACCCAAAATGACGTACCTAAACTCCGAGTTTAGGTACGTACTTTTTAAACAAAATTGAAAAATTCAAAATAAAGGCTTTTTCTGGCAAAGACATTTAAGAGTGTGTCTGTTATGATATTACAAGTGTTTAGAGTGGTTTGAGGCCAAATTCAAGGGGAAAATGGATTTCCCCCAAAATGGCGTACCTAAACTCCGAGTTGAGGTACGTACTTTTTTTTAAAAAATTGATAGAATTCAAAATAAAGGCTTTTTCTGGAAAATACATTTAAGAGTGTGTATGTAATGATATTATAAGTGTTTAGAGTGGTTTGAGGCCAAATTCATGGGGGAAATGTATTTCACCCAAAATGACGTACCTAAACTCCGAGTTTAGGTACGTACTTTTTAAACAAAATTGAAAAATTGATAATAAAGGCTTTTTCTGGCAAAGACATTAAAGAGTGTGTCTGTTATGATATTACAAGTGTTTAGAGTGGTTTGAGGCCAAATTCAAGGGGAAAATGGATATCACCCAAAATGGCGTACCTAAACTCCGAGTTTAGGTACGTACTTTTTTATAAAAAAATGAAAAAAAAATCTAAATAAAGTCTTTTTCTGGAAAAAGACATTTAAGAGTGTGTCTGTTATGATATTACAAGGGTTTAGGGTGGTTTGAGGCCAAATTCAAGGGGGAAATGGATTTCACCCAAAATGACGTACCTAAACTCCCAGTTTAGGTACGTACTTTTTTTTAAAAATTGAAAAATTCAAAATAAAGGCTTTTTCTGGAAAATACATTTAAGAGTGTGTCTGTTATGATATTACAAGTGTTTAGAGTGGTTTGAGTCCAAATTCAACTGGGAAATGGATTTCACCCAAAATGACGTACCTAAACTCCGAGTTTAGGTACGTACTTTTTTTCTTAATTGAAAACACTCAAAATAAAGGCTTTTTCTGGAAAAGACATTTAAGAGTGTGTTTGTACTGATATTACAAGTATTTAGAGTGGTTTGAGGCCAAATTCAAGGGGGAAATGGATTTCACCCAAAATGACGTACCTAAACTCCCAGTTTAGGTCCGTACTTTTTTTTTAAAAAATTGATAGAATGCAGAATAAAGGCTTTTTCTTGAAAAGACATTCAAGAGTCTGTTTGTAATGATATTACAAGTGTTTAGAGTGGTTTGAAGCCAAATTCATGGGGAAAATGGATTTCACCCAAAATGACGTACCTACATTTCGTGTTTAGTTACGTACTTTTTAAAAGAAATTGAAAAATTCAAAATAAAGGCTTTTTCTGGAAAAGACATTTAAGAGTGTGTCTGTTATGATATTACAAGTGTTTAGGGTGGTTTGAGGCCAAATTCAAGGGGGAAATGGATTTCACCCAAAATGACGTACCTAAACTCCCAGTTTAGGTACGTACTTTTTTTTTTTTAAATTGAAAAAATTCAAAATAAAGGCTTTTTCTGGAAAAGACATTTACGAGTGTGTTTGTACTGATATTACAAGTATTTAGCGTGGTTTGAGGCCAAATTCAAGAGGAAAATGGATTTCACCCAAAATGACGTACCTAAACTCCGAGTTTAGGTACGTACTTTTTTTTAAAAATTGAAAAATTCAAAATAAAGGCTTTTTCTGGAAAAGACATTTAAGAGTGTGTCTGTTATGATATTATTAGTGTTTAGAGTGGTTCGAGGCCAAATTCAAGGGGGAAATGGATTTCACACAAAATGACGTACCTAAACTCCCAGTTTAGGTCCGTAATTTTTTTTTTTAAATTGATAGAATGCAAAATAAAGGCTTTTTCTGGAAAAGACATTCAAGAGTGTGTTTGTAATGATATTACAAGTGTTTAGAGTGGTTTGAAGCCAAATACTTCGGGGAAATGGATTTCACCTAAACTGACGTACCTACATTTCGATTTGAGTTACGTACTTTTTAAAAGAAATTGAAAAATTCAAAATAAAGGCTTTTTCTGGAAAAGACATTTAAGATTGTGTCTGTTATGATATTACAAGTGTTTAGGGTGGTTTGAGGCCAAATTCAAGGGGGAAAAGGATTTCACCCAAAATGACGTACCTAAACTCCCAGTTTAGGTAAGTACTTTTTTTTTTTTAAATTGAAAAAATTCAAAATAAAGGCTTTTCTGGAAAAGACATTTAAGAGTGTGTCTGTTATGATATTACAAGTGTTTAGAGTGGTTTGAGGCCAAATTCAAGGGGAAAATGGATTTCACCCAAAATGGCGTACCTAAACTCCGAGTTTAGGTACGTACTTTTTTATTAAAAATTGAAAAGAATCAAAATAAAGTATTTTTCTGGAAAAGACATTTAAGAGTGTGTCTGTTATGATATTACAAGTGTTTAAGGTGGTTTGAGGCCAAATTCAAGGGGGAAATGGATTTCACCCAAAATGACGTACCTAAACTCCGAGTTTAGGTACGTACTTTTTTTTTTTAAATTGAAAACATTCAAAATAAAGGCTTTTTCTGGAAAAGACATTTAAGAGTGTGTTTGTACTGATATTACGAGTGTTTAGAGTGGTTTGAGGCCAAATTCAAGAGGAAAATGGATTTCACCCAAAATGACGTACCTAAACTCCGAGTTTACGTACGTACTTTTTTTTTTTAAATTGATAGAATTCAAAATAAAGCTTTTTCTGGAAGAGACATTTAAGAGTGTGTTTGTAATGATATTACAAGTGTTTAGAGTGGTTTGAAGCCAAATACTTCGGGGAAATGGATTTCACCTAAACTGACGTACCTACATTTCGATTTGAGTTACGTACTTTTTAAAAGAAATTGAAAAATTCAAAATAAATGCTTTTTCTGGAAAAGACATTTAAGATTGTGTCTGTTATGATATTACAAGTGTTTAGGGTGGTTTGAGGCCAAATTCAAGGGGGAAAAGGATTTCACCCAAAATGACGTACCTAAACTCCCAGTTTAGGTAAGTACTTTTTTTTTTTTAAATTGAAAAAATTCAAAATAAAGGCTTTTTCTGGAAAAGACATTTAAGAGTGTGTCTGTTATGATATTACAAGTGTTTAGAGTGGTTTGAGGCCAAATTCAAGGGGAAAATGGATTTCACCCAAAATGGCGTACCTAAACTCCGAGTTTAGGTACGTACTTTTTTATTAAAAATTGAAAAGAATCAAAATAAAGTATTTTTCTGGAAAAGACATTTAAGAGTGTGTCTGTTATGATATTACAAGTGTTTAGGGTGGTTTGAGGCCAAATTCAAGGGGGAAATGGATTTCACCCAAAATGACGTACCTAAACTCCGAGTTTAGGTACGTTTTGTTTTTTTTTAAATTGAAAACATTCAAAATAAAGGCTTTTTCTGGAAAAGACATTTAAGAGTGTGTTTGTACTGATATTACGAGTGTTTAGAGTGGTTTGAGGCCAAATTCAAGAGGAAAATGGATTTCACCCAAAATGACGTACCTAAACTCCGATTTTAGGTACGTACTTTTTTTTTTTAAATTGATAGAATTCAAAATAAAGCTTTTTCTGGAAGAGACATTTAAGAGTGTGTTTGTAATGATATTACAAGTGTTTAGAGTGGTTTGAACCCAAATTCATGGGGAAAATGGATTTCACCCAAAATGACGTACCTAAACTCCGAGTTTAGGTACGTACTTTTTAAACAAAATTGAAAAATTCAAAATAAAGGCTTTTTCTGGCAAAGACATTTAAGAGTGTGTCTGTTATGATATTACAAGTGTTTAGAGTGGTTTGAGGCCAAATTCAAGGGGAAAATGGATTTCCCCCAAAATGGCGTACCTAAACTCCGAGTTGAGGTACGTACTTTTTTTTTAAAAATTGATAGAATTCAAAATAAAGGCTTTTTCTGGAAAATACATTTAAGAGTGTGTTTGTAATGATATTATAAGTGTTTAGAGTGGTTTGAGGCCAAATTCATGGGGGAAATGTATTTCACCCAAACTGACGTACCTAAACTCCGAGTTTAGGTACGTACTTTTTAAACAAAATTGAAAAATTGATAATAAAGGCTTTTTCTGGCAAAGACATTTAAGAGTGTGTCTGTTATGATATTACAAGTGTTTAGAGTGGTTTGAGGCCAAATTCAAGGGGAAAATGGATATCACCCAAAATGGCGTACCTAAACTCCGAGTTTAGGTACGTACTTTTTTATAAAAAAATGAAAAAAAAATCTAAATAAAGTCTTTTTCTGGAAAAAGACATTTAAGAGTGTGTCTGTTATGATATTACAAGGGTTTAGGGTGGTTTGAGGCCAAATTCAAGGGGGAAATGGATTTCACCCAAAATGACGTACCTAAACTCCCAGTTTAGGTACGTACTTTTTTTTAAAAATTGAAAAATTCAAAATAAAGGCTTTTTCTGGAAAATACATTTAAGAGTGTGTCTGTTATGATGTTACAAGTGTTTAGAGTGGTTTGAGTCCAAATTCAACTGGGAAATGGATTTCACCCAAAATGACGTACCTAAACTCCGAGTTTAGGTACGTACTTTTTTTCTTAATTGAAAACACTCAAAATAAAGGCTTTTTCTGGAAAAGACATTTAAGAGTGTGTTTGTACTGATATTACAAGTATTTAGAGTGGTTTGAGGCCAAATTCAAGGGGGAAATGGATTTCACCCAAAATGACGTACCTAAACTCCCAGTTTAGGTCCGTACTTTTTTTTTAAAAAATTGATAGAATGCAGAATAAAGGCTTTTTCTTGAAAAGACATTCAAGAGTCTGTTTGTAATGATATTACAAGTGTTTAGAGTGGTTTGAAGCCAAATTCATGGGGAAAATGGATTTCACCCAAAATGACGTACCTACATTTCGTGTTTAGTTACGTACTTTTTAAAAGAAATTGAAAAATTCAAAATAAAGGCTTTTTCTGGAAAAGACATTTAAGAGTGTGTCTGTTATGATATTACAAGTGTTTAGGGTGGTTTGAGGCCAAATTCAAGGGGGAAATGGATTTCACCCAAAATGACGTACCTAAACTCCCAGTTTAGGTACGTACTTTTTTTTTTTTAAATTGAAAAAAATCAAAATAAAGGCTTTTTCTGGAAAAGACATTTACGAGTGTGTTTGTACTGATATTACAAGTATTTAGCGTGGTTTGAGGCCAAATTCAAGAGGAAAATGGATTTCACCCAAAATGACGTACCTAAACTCCGAGTTTAGGTACGTACTTTTTTTTAAAAATTGAAAAATTCAAAATAAAGTCTTTTTCTGGAAAAAACATTTAAGAGTGTGTCTGTTATGATATTACAAGTGTTTAAGGTGGTTTGAGGCCAAATTCAAGGGGGAAAAGGATTTCACCCAAAATGACCTACCTAAACTCCGAGTTTAGGTACGTACTTTTTTTTTTAATTGAAAACATTCAAAATGAAGGCTTTTTCTGGAAAAGACATTTAAGAGTGTGTTTGTACTGATATTACAAGTATTTAGAGTGGTTTGAGGCCAAATTCAAGAGGAAAATGGATTTCACCCAAAATGACGTACCTAAACTCCGATTTTAGGTACGTACTTTTTTTTAAAAATTGAAAAATTCAAAATAAAGGCTTTTTCTGGAAGGGACATTTAAGAGTGTGTCTGTTATGATATTACAAGTGTTTAGAGTGGTTTGAGGCCAAATTCAAGGGGGAAATGGATTTCACCCAAAATGACGTACCTCAACTCCAAGTTTAGGTCCGTACTTTTTTTTAAAAAAATTGATAGAATGCAAAATAAAGGCTTTTTCTGGAAAAGACATTCAAGGGTCTGTTTGTAATGATATTACAAGTGTTTAGAGTGGTTTGAAGCCAAATTCATGGGGAAAATGGATTTCACCCAAACTGACGTACCTACATTTCGTGTTTAGTTACGTACTTTTTAAAAGAAATTGAAAAATTCAAAATAAAGGCTTTTTCTGGAAAAGACATTTAAGAGTGTGTCTGTTATGATATTACAAGTGTTTAGGGTGGTTTGAGGCCAAATTCAAGGGGGAAATGGATTTCACCCAAAATGACGTACCTAAACTCTCAGTTTAGGTACGTACTTTTTTTTTTTAAATTGAAAAAATTCAAAATAAAGGCTTTTTCTGGAAAAGACATTTACGAGTGTGTTTGTACTGATATTACAAGTATTTAGCGTGGTTTGAGGCCAAATTCAAGAGGAAAATGGATTTCACCCAAAATGACGTACCTAAACTCCGAGTTTAGGTACGTACTTTTTTTAAAAAATTGAAAAATTAAAAATAAAGGCTTTTTCTGGAAAAGACATTTAAGAGTGTGTATGTTATGATATTATTAGTGTTTAGAGTGGTTCGAGGCCAAATTCAAGGGGGAAATGGATTTCACCCAAAATGACGTACCTAAACTCCCAGTTTAGGTCCGTAATTTTTTTTTTTAAATTGATAGAATGCAAAATAAAGGCTTTTTCTGGAAAAGACATTCAAGAGTGTGTTTGTAATGATATTACAAGTGTTTAGAGTGGTTTGAAGCCAAATACTTCGGGAAAATGGATTTCACCCAAACTGACGTACCTACATTTCGATTTTAGTTACGTACTTTTTAAAAAAATTGAAAAATTCAAAATAAAGGCTTTTCTGGAAAAGACATTTAAGATTGTGTCTGTTATGATATTACAAGTGTTTAGGGTGGTTTGAGGCCAAATTCAAGGGGGAAAAGGATTTCACCCAAAATGACGTACCTAAACTCCCAGTTTAGGTAAGTACTTTTTTTTTTTAAATTGAAAAAATTCAAAATAAAGGCTTTTTCTGGAAAAGACATTTAAGATGGTGTTTGTAATGATATTACAAGTGTTTAGAGTGGTTTGAGGCCAAATTCAAGGGGAAAATGGATTTCACCCAAAATGGCGTACCTAAACTCCGAGTTTAGGTACGTACTTTTTTATTAAAAATTGAAAAGAATCAAAATAAAGTCTTTTTCTGGAAAAGACATTTAAGAGTGTGTCTGTTATGATATTACAAGTGTTTAAGGTGGTTTGAGGCCAAATTCAAGGGGGAAATGGATTTCACCCAAAATTACGTACCTAAACTCCGAGTTTAGGTACGTACTTTTTTTTTTTAAATTGATAGAATTCAAAATAAAGCTTTTTCTGGAAGAGACATTTAAGAGTGTGTTTGTAATGATATTACAAGTGTTTAGAGTGGTTTGAACCCAAATTCATGGGGAAAATGGATTTCACCCAAAATGACGTACCTAAACTCCGAGTTTAGGTACGTACTTTTTAAACAAAATTGAAAAATTCAAAATAAAGGCTTTTTCTGGCAAAGACATTTAAGAGTGTGTCTGTTATGATATTACAAGTGTTTAGAGTGGTTTGAGGCCAAATTCAAGGGGAAAATGGATATCACCCAAAATGGCGTACCTAAACACCGAGTTTAGGTACGTACTTTTTTATAAAAAAATGAAAAAAAAATCTAAATAAAGTCTTTTTCTGGAAAAAGACATTTAAGAGTGTGTCTGTTATGATATTACAAGGGTTTAGGGTGGTTTGAGGCCAAATTCAAGGGGGAAATGGATTTCACCCAAAATGACGTACCTAAACTCCGAGTTTAGGTACGTACTTTTTTTTAAAAATTGAAAAATTCAAAATAAAGGCTTTTTCTGGAAAATACATTTAAGAGTGTGTCTGTTATGATATTACAAGTGTTTAGAGTGGTTTGAGGCCAAATTCAAGGGGGAAATGGATTTCACCCAAAATGACGTACCTAAACTCCGAGTTTAGGTACGTACTTTTTTTTTTAATTGAAAACATTCAAAATAAAGGCTTTTTCTGGAAAAGACATTTAAGAGTGTGTTTGTACTGATATTACAAGTATTTAGAGTGGTTTGAGGCCAAATTCAAGAGGAAAATGGATTTCACCAAAAATGACGTACCTAAACTCCGAGTTTAGGTACGTACTTTTTTTTAAAAATTGAAAAATTCAAAATAAAGGCTTTTTCTGGAAAAGACATTTAAGAGTGTGTCTGTTATGATATTACAAGTGTTTAGAGTGGTTTGAGGCCAAATTCAAGGGGGAAATGGATTTCACCCAAAATGACGTACCTAAACTCCCAGTTTAGGTCCGTACTTTTTTTTAAAAAAATTGATAGAATGCAAAATAAAGGCTTTTTCTTGAAAAGACATTTACGAGTGTGTTTGTACTGATATTACAAGTATTTAGCGTGGTTTGAGGCCAAATTCAAGAGGAAAATGGATTTCACCCAAAATGACGTACCTAAACTCCGAGTTTAGGTACGTACTTTTTTTTAAAAATTGAAAAATTCAAAATAAAGGCTTTTTCTGGAAAAGACATTTAAGAGTGTGTCTGTTATGATATTACAAGTGTTTAGAGTGGTTTGAGGCCAAATTCAAGGGGGAAATGGATTTCACCCAAAATGGCGTACCTAAACTCCGAGTTTAGGTACGTACTTTTTTATTAAAAATTGAAAAGAATCAAAATAAAGTCTTTTTCTGGAAAAGACATTTAAGAGTGTGTCTGTTATGATATTACAAGTGTTTAAGGTGGTTTGAGGCCAAATTCAAGGGGGAAATGGATTTCACCCAAAATGACGTACCTAAACACCGAGTTTAGGTACGTACTTTTTTTTTTAAATTGAAAACATTCAAAATAAAGGCTTTTCCTGGAAAATACATTTAAGAGTGTGTTTGTACTGATATTACAAGTGTTTAGAGTGGTTTGAGGCCAAATTCAAGGGGAAAATGGATTTCACCCAAAATGGCGTACCTAAACTCCGAGTTTAAGTACGTACTTTTTTATTAAAAATTGAAAAGAATCAAAATAAAGGATTTTCTGGAAAAGACATTTAAGAGTGTGTTTGTACTGATATTACAAGTGTTTAGAGTGGTTTGAGGCCAAATTCAAGAGGAAAATGGATTTCACCCAAAATGACGTACCTAAACTTCGAGTTTAGGTACGTACTTTTTTTTTTAAATTGATAGAATTCAAAATAAAGCTTTTTCTGGAAAAGACATTTAAGAGTGTGTTTGTAATGATATTACAAGTGTTTAGAGTGGTTTGAACCCAAATTCATGGGGAAAATGGATTTCACCCAAACTGACGTACCTAAATTCCGAGTTTAGTTACGTACTTTTTAAAAGAAATTGAATAATTCAAAATAAAGCTTTTTCTGGAAAAGACATTTACGAGTGTGTTTGTACTGATATTACAAGTATTTAGCGTGGTTTGAGGCCAAATTCAAGAGGAAAATGGATTTCACCCAAAATGACGTACCTAAACTCCGAGTTTAGGTACGTACTTTTTTTTAAAAATTGAAAAATTCAAAATAAAGGCTTTTTCTGGAAAAGACATTTAAGAGTGTGTCTGTTATGATATTACAAGTGTTTAGAGTGGTTTGAGGCCAAATTCAAGGGGGAAATGGATTTCACCCAAAATGGCGTACCTAAACTCCGAGTTTAGGTACGTACTTTTTTATTAAAAATTGAAAAGAATCAAAATAAAGTCTTTTTCTGGAAAAGACCTTTAAGAGTGTGTCTGTTATGATATTACAAGTGTTTAAGGTGGTTTGAGGCCAAATTCAAGGGGGAAATGGATTTCACCCAAAATGACGTACCTAAACACCGAGTTTAGGTACGTACTTTTTTTTTTAAATTGAAAACATTCAAAATAAAGGCTTTTTCTGGAAAATACATTTAAGAGTGTGTTTGTACTGATATTACAAGTGTTTAGAGTGGTTTGAGGCCAAATTCAAGGGGAAAATGGATTTCACCCAAAATGGCGTACCTAAACTCCGAGTTTAAGTACGTACTTTTTTATTAAAAATTGAAAAGAATCAAAATAAAGGATTTTCTGGAAAAGACATTTAAGAGTGTGTTTGTACTGATATTACAAGTGTTTAGAGTGGTTTGAGGCCAAATTCAAGAGGAAAATGGATTTCACCCAAAATGACGTACCTAAACTCCGAGTTTAGGTACGTACTTTTTTTATTTAAATTGATAGAATTCAAAATAAAGCTTTTTCTGGAAAAGACATTTAAGAGTGTGTTTGTAATGATATTACAAGTGTTTAGAGTGGTTTGAACCCAAATTCATGGGGAAAATGGATTTCACCCAAACAGACGTACCTAAATTCCGACTTTAGTTACGTACTTTTTAAAAGAAATTGAAAATTCAAAATAAAGCTTTTTCTGGAAAAGACATTTAAGAGTGTGTTTGTAATGATATTACAAGTGTTTAGAGTGGTTTGAGGCCAAATTCATGGGGGAAATGGATTTCACCCAAAATGACGAACCTAAACTCCGAGTTTAGGTACGTACTTTTTTTTTAAAAATTGGAAAATTCAAAATAAAGGGTTTTTCTGGAAAAGACATTTAAGAGTGTGTTTGTAATGATATTACAAGTGTTTAGAGTGGTTTGAGGCCATTTTCGTGGGGAAAATGGATTTCACCCAAAATGACGTACCTGAACTCAAACTTTAGGAACGTACTTTTTTTTAAAAATTGGAAAATTCAAAATAAAGGCTTTTTCTGGAAAAGACATTTAAGAGTGTGTTTGTATTGATATTACAAGTGTTTAGAGTGGTTTGAGGTCAATTTCATGGGGGGAAATGGATTTCACCCAAAATGACGTACCTAAACTCAGACTTTAGGTACGTACTTATGTTTTAAAAATTGAAAAACATCAAAATATAGGCTTTTTCTGAAAAGGACATTTAAGGGTGCGTTTGTATTGATATTACAAGTGTTTAGAGTGGTTTGAGGTCAATTTCATGGGGGAAAATGGATTTCACCCAAAATGACGTACCTTAACTCCCAGTTTAGGTACGTACTTTTGTTTTAAAAATTAAAAAATATCAAAATGAAGGCTTTTTCTGGAAAAGACATTTAAGGGTGTGTTTGTAATGATATTACAAGTGTTTAGAGTGGTTTGAGGCCAAATTCATGGGAAAATGGATTTCACCCAAACTGACGTACCTAAATTCCGAGTTTAGTTACGTACTTTTTAAAAGAAATTGAAAAATTCAAAATAAAGGCTTTTTCTGGAAAAGACATTTAAGAGTGTGTCTGTTATGATATTACAAGTGTTTAGGGTGGTTTGAGGCCAAATTGAAGGGGGAAATGGATTTCACCCAAAATGACGTACCTAAACTCCCAGTTTAGGTACGTATTATTTTTTTTAAATTGAAAACATTCAAAATAAAGGCTTTTTCTTGAAAAGACATTTAAGAGTGTGTTTGTACTGATATTACAAGTATTTAGAGTGGTTTGAGGCCAAATTCAAGAGGAAAATGGATTTCACCCAAAATGACGTACCTAAACTCCGAGTTTAGGTACGTACTTTTTTTTAAAAATTGAAAAATTCAAAATAAAGGCTTTTTCTGGAAAAGACATTTAAGAGTGTGTCTGTTATGATATTACAAGTGTTTAGAGTGGTTTGAGGCCAAATTCAAGGGGGAAATGGATTTCACCCAAAATGACGTACAAATGTACCTAAACTCCGAGTTTAGGTACGTACTTTTTAAACAAAATTGAAAAATTCAAAATAAAGGCTTTTTCTGGCAAAGACATTTAAGAGTGTGTCTGTTATGATATTACAAGTGTTTAGAGTGGTTTGAGGCCAAATTCAAGGGGAAAATGGATTTCACCCAAAATGGCGTACCTAAACTCCGAGTTTAGGTACGTACTTTTTTATAAAAAAATGAAAACAAATCAAAATAAAGTCTTTTTCTGGAAAATACATTTAAGAGTGTGTCTGTTATGATATTACAAGGGTTTAGGGTGGTTTGAGGCCAAATTGAAGGGGGAAATGGATTTCACCCAAAATGACGTACCTAAACTCCGAGTTTAGGTATGTACTTTTTTTTTTTGATTGAAAACATTCAAAATAAAGGCTTTTTCTGGAAAAGACATTTAAGAGTGTTTTTGTACTGATATTACAAGTATTTAGAGTGGTTTGAGGCCAAATTCAAGAGGAAAATGGATTTCACCCAAAATGACGTACCTAAACTCCGAGTTTAGGTACGTACTTTTTTTTAAAAATTAAAAAATTCAAAATAAAGGCTTTTTCTGGAAAAGACATTTAAGAGTGTGTCTGTTATGATATTACAAGTGTTTAGAGTGGTTTGAGGCCAAATTCAAGGGGGAAATGGATTTCACCCAAAATGGCGTACCTAAACTCCGAGTTTAGGTACGTACTTTTTTATTAAAAATTGAAAAGAATCAAAATAAAGTCTTTTTCTGGAAAAGACATTTAAGAGTGTGTCTGTTATGATATTACAAGTGTTTAGGGTGGTTTGAGGCCAAATTCAAGGGGGAAATGGATTTCACCCAAAATGACGTACCTAAACACCGAGTTTAGGTACGTACTTTTTTTTTTTAATTGAAAACATTCAAAATAAAGGCTTTTTCTGGAAAATACATTTAAGAGTGTGTTTGTACTGATATTACAAGTGTTTAGAGTGGTTTGAGGCCAAATTCAAGGGGAAAATGGATTTCACCCAAAATGATGTACCTAAACTCCGAGTTTAAGTACGTACTTTTTTATTAAAAATTGAAAAAAATTCAAAATAAAGGATTTTCTGGAAAAGACATTTAAGAGTGTGTTTGTACTGATATTACAAGTGTTTAGAGTGGTTTGAGGCCAAATTCAAGAGGAAAATGGATTTCACCAAAAATGACGTACCTAAACTCCGAGTTTAGGTACGTACTTTTTTTTTTAAATTGATAGAATTCAAAATAAAGCTTTTTCTGGAAAAGACATTTAAGAGTGTGTTTGTAATGATATTACAAGTGTTTAGAGTGGTTTGAACCCAAATTCATGGGGAAAATGGATTTCACCCAAACTGACGTACCTAAATTCCGAGTTTAGTTACGTACTTTTTAAAAGAAATTGAAAAATTCAAAATAAAGCTTTTTCTGGAAAAGACATTTAAGAGTGTGTTTGTAATGATATTACAAGTGTTTAGAGTGGTTTGAGGCCAAATTCATGGGGGAAATGGATTTCACCCAAAATGACGAACCTAAACTCCGAGTTTAGGTACGTACTTTTTTTTAAAAAATTGAAAAATTCAAAATAAAGGGTTATTCTGGAAAAGACATTTAAGAGTGTGTTTGTAATGATATTACAAGTGTTTAGAGTGGTTTGAGGCCATTTTCGTGGGGAAAATGGATTTCACCCAAAATGACGTACCTGAACTCAAACTTTAGGAACGTACTTATTTTTAAAAATTGGAAAATTCAAAATAAAGGCTTTTTCTGGAAAAGACATTTAAGAGTGTGTTTGTATTGATATTACAAGTGTTTAGAGTGGTTTGAGGTCAATTTCATGGGGGGAAATGGATTTCACCCAAAATGACGTACCTTAACTCCCACTTTAGGTACGTACTTATGTTTTAAAAATTGAAAAACATCAAAATATAGGCTTTTTCTGGAAAGGACATTTAAGGGTGCGTTTGTATTGATATTACAAGTGTTTAGAGTGGTTTGAGGTCAATTTCATGGGGGAAAATGGATTTCACCCAAAATGACGTACCTTAACTCCCAGTTTAGGTACGTACTTTTGTTTTAAAAATTAAAAAATATCAAAATGAAGGCTTTTTCTGGAAAAGACATTTAAGGGTGTGTTTGTAATGATATTACAAGTGTTTAGAGTGGTTTGAGACCAAATTCATGGGGACATGGATTTCACCCAAACTGACGTACCTAAATTCCGAGTTTAGTTACGTACTTTTTAAAAGAAATTGAAAAATTCAAAATAAAGGCTTTTTCTGGAAAAGACATTTAAGAGTGTGTCTGTTATGATATTACAAGTGTTTAGGGTGGTTTGAGGCCAAATTCAAGGGGGAAATGGATTTCACCCAAAATGACGTACCTAAACTCCCAGTTTAGGTACGTATTATTTTTTTAAATTGAAAAAATTCAAAATAAAGGCTTTTTCTTGAAAAGACATTTAAGAGTGTGTTTGTACTGATATTACAAGTATTTAGAGTGGTTTGAGGCCAAATTCAAGGGGGAAATGGATTTCACCCAAAATGACGTACCTAAACTCCGAGTTTAGGTACTTACTTTTTAAACAAAATTGAAAAATTCAAAATAAAGGCTTTTTCTGGCAAAGACATTTAAGAATGTGTCTGTTATGATATTACAAGTGTTTAGAGTGGTTTGAGGCCAAATTCAAGGGGAAAATGGATTTCACCCAAAATGGCGTACCTAAACTCCGAGTTTAGGTACGTACTTTTTTATAAAGAAATGAAAACAAATCAAAATAAAGTCTTTTTCTGGAAAAGACATTTAAGAGTGTGTCTGTTATGATATTACAAGGGTTTAGGGTGGTTTGAGGCCAAATTGAAGGGGGAAATGGATTTCACCCAAAATGACGTACCTAAACTCCGAGTTTAGGTACGTACTTTTTTTTTTTGATTGAAAACATTCAAAATAAAGGCTTTTTCTGGAAAAGACATTTAAGAGTGTTTTTGTACTGATATTACAAGTGTTTAGAGTGGTTTGAGGCCAAATTCAAGAGGAAAATGGATTTCACCCAAAATGACGTACCTAAACTCCGAGTTTAGGTACGTACTTTTTTTTTTAAATTGATAGAATTCAAAATAAAGCTTTTTCTGGAAAAGACATTTAAGAGTGTGTTTGTAATGATATTACAAATGTTTAGAGTGGTTTGAACCCAAATTCATGGGGAAAATGGATTTCACCCAAACTGACGTACCTAAATTCCGAGTTTAGTTACGTACTTTTTAAAAGAAATTGAAAAATTCAAAATAAAGCTTTTTCTGGAAAAGACATTTAAGAGTGTGTTTGTAATGATATTACAAGTGTTTAGAGTGGTTTGAGGCCAAATTCATGGGGGAAATGGATTTCACCCAAACTGACGAACCTAAACTCCGAGTTTAGGTACGTACTTTTTTTTTAAAAATTGAAAAATTCAAAATAAAGGGTTTTTCTGGAAAAGACATTTAAGAGTGTGTTTGTAATGATATTACAAGTGTTTAGAGTGGTTTGAGGCCAAATTCAAGAGGAAAATGGATTTCACCCAAAATGACGTACCTAAACTCCGAGTTTAGGTACGTACTTTTTTTATTTAAATTGATAGAATTCAAAATAAAGCTTTTTCTGGAAAAGACATTTAAGAGTGTGTTTGTAATGATATTACAAGTGTTTAGAGTGGTTTGAACCCAAATTCATGGGGAAAATGGATTTCACCCAAACTGACGTACCTAAATTCCGACTTTAGTTACGTACTTTTTAAAAGAAATTGAAAAATTCAAAATAAAGCTTTTTCTGGAAAAGACATTTAAGAGTGTGTTTGTAATGATATTACAAGTCTTTAGAGTGGTTTGAGGCCAAATTCATGGGGGAAATGGATTTCACCCAAAATGACGAACCTAAACTCCGAGTTTAGGTACGTACTTTTTTTTTAAAAATTGGAAAATTCAAAATAAAGGGTTTTTCTGGAAAAGACATTTAAGAGTGTGTTTGTAATGATATTACAAGTGTTTTTAGAGTGGTTTGAGGCCATTTTCGTGGGGAAAATGGATTTCACCCAAAATGACGTACCTGAACTCAAACTTTAGGAACGTACTTTTTTTTTAAAATTGGAAAATTCAAAATAAAGGCTTTTTCTGGAAAAGACATTTAAGAGTGTGTTTGTATTGATATTACAAGTGTTTAGAGTGGTTTGAGGTCAATTTCATGGGGGGAAATGGATTTCACCCAAAATGACGTACCTAAACTCAGACTTTAGGTACGTACTTATGTTTTAAAAATTGAAAAACATCAAAATATAGGCTTTTTCTGGAAAGGACATTTAAGGGTGCGTTTGTATTGATATTACAAGTGTTTAGAGTGGTTTGAGGTCAATTTCATGGGGGAAAATGGATTTCACCCAAAATGACGTACCTTAACTCCCAGTTTAGGTACGTACTTTTGTTTTAAAAATTGAAAAATATCAAAATGAAGGCTTTTTCTGGAAAAGACATTTAAGGGTGTGTTTGTAATGATATTACAAGTGTTTAGAGTGGTTTGAGGCCAAATTCATGGGAAAATGGATTTCACCCAAACTGACGTACCTAAATTCCGAGTTTAGTTACGTACTTTTTAAAAGAAATTGAAAAATTCAAAATAAAGGCTTTTTCTGGAAAAGACATTTAAGAGTGTGTCTGTTATGATATTACAAGTGTTTAGGGTGGTTTGAGGCCAAATTGAAGGGGGAAAGGGATTTCACCCAAAATGACGTACCTAAACTCCCAGTTTAGGTACGTATTATTTTTTTTAAATTGAAAAAATTCAAAATAAAGGCTTTTTCTTGAAAAGACATTTAAGAGTGTGTTTGTACTGATATTACAAGTATTTAGAGTGGTTTGAGGCCAAATTCAAGAGGAAAATGGATTTCACCCAAAATGACGTACCTAAACTCCGAGTTTAGGTACGTACTTTTTTTTAAAAATTGAAAAATTCAAAATAAAGGCTTTTTCTGGAAAAGACATTTAAGAGTGTGTCTGTTATGATATTACAAGTGTTTAGAGTGGTTTGAGGCCAAATTCAAGGGGAAAATGGATTTCACCCAAAATGGCGTACCTAAACTCCGAGTTTAGGTACGTACTTTTTTATAAAAAAATGAAAACAAATCAAAATAAAGTCTTTTTCTGGAAAAGACATTTAAGAGTGTGTCTGTTATGATATTACAAGTGTTTAGAGTGGTTTGAGGCCAAATTCATGGGGGAAATGGATTTCACCCAAAATGACGAACCTAAACTCCGAGTTTAGGTACGTACTTTTTTTAAAAAATTGAAAAATTCAAAATAAAGGGTTATTCTGGAAAAGACATTTAAGAGTGTGTTTGTAATGATATTACAAGTGTTTAGAGTGGTTTGAGGCCATTTTCGTGGGGAAAATGGATTTCACCCAAAATGACGTACCTGAACTCAAACTTTAGGAACGTACTTATTTTTAAAAATTGGAAAATTCAAAATAAAGGCTTTTTCTGGAAAAGACATTTAAGAGTGTGTTTGTATTGATATTACAAGTGTTTAGAGTGGTTTGAGGTCAATTTCATGGGGGGAAATGGATTTCACCCAAAATGACGTACCTTAACTCCCACTTTAGGTACGTACTTATGTTTTAAAAATTGAAAAACATCAAAATATAGGCTTTTTCTGGAAAGGACATTTAAGGGTGCGTTTGTATTGATATTACAAGTGTTTAGAGTGGTTTGAGGTCAATTTCATGGGGGGAAATGGATTTCACCCAAAATGACGTACCTTAACTCCCACTTTAGGTACGTACTTATGTTTTAAAAATTGAAAAACATCAAAATATAGGCTTTTTCTGGAAAGGACATTTAAGGGTGCGTTTGTATTGATATTACAAGTGTTTAGAGTGGTTTGAGGTCAATTTCATGGGGGAAAATGGATTTCACCCAAAATGACGTACCTTAACTCCCAGTTTAGGTACGTACTTTTGTTTTAAAAATTAAAAAATATCAAAATGAAGGCTTTTTCTGGAAATGACATTTAAGGGTGTGTTTGTAATGATATTACAAGTGTTTAGAGTGGTTTGAGACCAAATTCATGGGGACATGGATTTCACCCAAACTGACGTACCTAAATTCCGAGTTTAGTTACGTACTTTTTAAAAGAAATTGAAAAATTCAAAATAAAGGCTTTTTCTGGAAAAGACATTTAAGAGTGTGTCTGTTATGATATTACAAGTGTTTAGGGTGGTTTGAGGCCAAATTCAAGGGGGAAATGGATTTCACCCAAAATGACGTACCTAAACTCCCAGTTTAGGTACGTATTATTTTTTTTAAATTGAAAAAATTCAAAATAAAGGCTTTTTCTTGAAAAGACATTTAAGAATGTGTCTGTTATGATATTACAAGTGTTTAGAGTGGTTTGAGGCCAAATTCAAGGGGAAAATGGATTTCACCCAAAATGGCGTACCTAAACTCCGAGTTTAGGTACGTACTTTTTTATAAAAAAATGAAAACAAATCAAAATAAAGTCTTTTTCTGGAAAAGACATTTAAGAGTGTGTCTGTTATGATATTACAAGGGTTTAGGGTGGATTGAGGCCAAATTGAAGGGGGAAATGGATTTCACCCAAAATGACGTACCTAAACTCCGAGTTTAGGTACGTACTTTTTTTTTTTGATTGAAAACATTCAAAATAAAGGCTTTTTCTGGAAAAGACATTTAAGAGTGTTTTTGTACTGATATTACAAGTGTTTAGAGTGGTTTGAGGCCAAATTCAAGAGGAAAATGGATTTCACCCAAAATGACGTACCTAAACTCCGAGTTTAGGTACGTACTTTTTTTTTTAAATTGATAGAATTCAAAATAAAGCTTTTTCTGGAAAAGACATTTAAGAGTGTGTTTGTAATGATATTACAAATGTTTAGAGTGGTTTGAACCCAAATTCATGGGGAAAATGGATTTCACCCAAACTGACGTACCTAAATTCCGAGTTTAGTTACGTACTTTTTAAAAGAAATTGAAAAATTCAAAATAAAGCTTTTTCTGGAAAAGACATTTAAGAGTGTGTTTGTAATGATATTACAAGTGTTTAGAGTGGTTTGAGGCCAAATTCATGGGGGAAATGGATTTCACCCAAACTGACGAACCTAAACTCCGAGTTTAGGTACCTACTTTTTTTTAAAAAATTGAAAAATTCAAAATAAAGGGTTTTTCTGGAAAAGACATTTAAGAGTGTGTTTGTAATGATATTACAAGTGTTTAGAGTGGTTTGAGGCCAAATTCAAGAGGAAAATGGATTTCACCCAAAATGACGTACCTAAACTCCGAGTTTAGGTACGTACTTTTTTTATTTAAATTGATAGAATTCAAAATAAAGCTTTTTCTGGAAAAGACATTTAAGAGTGTGTTTGTAATGATATTACAAGTGTTTAGAGTGGTTTGAACCCAAATTCATGGGGAAAATGGATTTCACCCAAACTGACGTACCTAAATTCCGACTTTAGTTACGTACTTTTTAAAAGAAATTGAAAAATTCAAAATAAAGCTTTTTCTGGAAAAGACATTTAAGAGTGTGTTTGTAATGATATTACAAGTCTTTAGAGTGGTTTGAGGCCAAATTCATGGGGGAAATGGATTTCACCCAAAATGACGTACCTAAACTCCGAGTTTAGGTACGTACTTTTTTTTTAAAAATTGGAAAATTCAAAATAAAGGGTTTTTCTGGAAAAGACATTTAAGAGTGTGTTTGTAATGATATTACAAGTGTTTTTAGAGTGGTTTGAGGCCATTTTCGTGGGGAAAATGGATTTCACCCAAAATGACGTACCTGAACTCAAACTTTAGGAACGTACTTTTTTTTAAAAATTGGAAAATTCAAAATAAAGGCTTTTTCTGGAAAAGACATTAAAGAGTGTGTTTGTATTGATATTACAAGTGTTTAGAGTGGTTTGAGGTCAATTTCATGGGGGGAAATGGATTTCACCCAAAATGACGTACCTAAACTCAGACTTTAGGTACGTACTTATGTTTTAAAAATTGAAAAACATCAAAATATAGGCTTTTTCTGAAAAGGACATTTAAGGGTGCGTTTGTATTGATATTACAAGTGTTTAGAGTGGTTTGAGGCCAATTTCATGGGGGAAAATGGATTTCACCCAAAATAACGTACCTAAACTCCCAGTTTAGGTACGTACTTTTGTTTTAAAAATTGAAAAATATCAAAATGAAGGCTTTTTCTGGAAAATACATTTAAGGGTGTGTTTGTAATGATATTACAAGTGTTTAGAGTGGTTTGAGGCCAAATTCATGGGAAAATGGATTTCACCCAAACTGACGTACCTAAATTCCGAGTTTAGTTACGTACTTTTTAAAAGAAATTGAAAAATTCAAAATAAAGGCTTTTTCTGGAAAAGACATTTAAGAGTGTGTCTGTTATGATATTACAAGTGTTTAGGGTGGTTTGAGGCCAAATTGAAGGGGGAAATGGATTTCACCCAAAATGACGTACCTAAACTCCCAGTTTAGGTACGTATTATTTTTTTTAAATTGAAAAAATTCAAAATAAAGGCTTTTTCTTGAAAAGACATTTAAGAGTGTGTTTGTACTGATATTACAAGTATTTAGAGTGGTTTGAGGCCAAATTCAAGAGGAAAATGGATTTCACCCAAAATGACGTACCTAAACTCCGAGTTTAGGTACGTACTTTTTTTTAAAAATTGAAAAATTCAAAATAAAGGCTTTTTCTGGAAAAGACATTTAAGAGTGTGTCTGTTATGATATTACAAGTGTTTAGAGTGGTTTGAGGCCAAATTCAAGGGGAAAATGGATTTCACCCAAAATGGCGTACCTAAACTCCGAGTTTAGGTACGTACTTTTTTATAAAAAAATGAAAACAAATCAAAATAAAGTCTTTTTCTAGAAAAGACATTTAAGAGTGTGTCTGTTATGATATTACAAGGGTTTAGGGTGGTTTGAGGCCAAATTGAAGGGGGAAATGGATTTCACCCAAAATGACGTACCTAAACTCCGAGTTTAGGTACGTACTTTTTTTTTTTGATTGAAAACATTCAAAATAAAGGCTTTTTCTGGAAAAGACATTTAAGAGTGTTTTTGTACTGATATTACAAGTATTTAGAGTGGTTTGAGGCCAAATTCAAGAGGAAAATGGATTTCACCCAAAATGACGTACCTAAACTCCGAGTTTAGGTACGTACTTTTTTTTAAAAATTGAAAAATTCAAAATAAAGGCTTTTTCTGGAAAAGACATTTAAGAGTGTGTCTGTTATGATATTACAAGTGTTTAGAGTGGTTTGAGGCCAAATTCAAGGGGGAAATGGATTTCACCCAAAATGGCGTACCTAAACTCCGAGTTTAGGTACGTACTTTTTTTTTTAAATTGATAGAATTCAAAATAAAGCTTTTTCTGGAAAAGACATTTAAGAGTGTGTTTGTAATGATATTACAAGTGTTTAGAGTGGTTTGAGGCCAAATTGAAGGGGGAAATGGATTTCACCCAAAATGACGTACCTAAACTCCGAGTTTAGGTACGTACTTTTTTTTTTTGATTGAAAACATTCAAAATAAAGGCTTTTTCTGGAAAAGACATTTAAGAGTGTTTTTGTACTGATATTACAAGTGTTTAGAGTGGTTTGAGGCCAAATTCAAGAGGAAAATGGATTTCACCCAAAATGACGTACCTAAACTCCGAGTTTAGGTACGTACTTTTTTTTTTAAATTGATAGAATTCAAAATAAAGCTTTTTCTGGAAAAGACATTTAAGAGTGTGTTTGTAATGATATTACAAATGTTTAGAGTGGTTTGAACCCAAATTCATGGGGAAAATGGATTTCACCCAAACTGACGTACCTAAATTCCGAGTTTAGTTACGTACTTTTTAAAAGAAATTGAAAAATTCAAAATAAAGCTTTTTCTGGAAAAGACATTTAAGAGTGTGTTTGTAATGATATTACAAGTGTTTAGAGTGGTTTGAGGCCAAATTCATGGGGGAAATGGATTTCACCCAAACTGACGAACCTAAACTCCGAGTTTAGGTACGTACTTTTTTTTAAAAAATTGAAAAATTCAAAATAAAGGGTTTTTCTGGAAAAGACATTTAAGAGTGTGTTTGTAATGATATTACAAGTGTTTAGAGTGGTTTGAGGCCATTTTCGTGGGGAAAATGGATTTCACCCAAAATGACGTACCTGAACTCAAACTTTAGGAACGTACTTTTTTTTTAAAATTGGAAAATTCAAAATAAAGGCTTTTTCTGGAAAAGACATTTAAGAGTGTGTTTGTATTGATATTACAAGTGTTTAGAGTGGTTTGAGGTCAATTTCATGGGGGGAAATGGATTTCACCCAAAATGACGTACCTTAACTCCCAGTTTAGGTACGTACTTATGTTTTAAAAATTGAAAAACATCAAAATATAGGCTTTTTCTGGAAAGGACATTTAAGGGTGCGTTTGTATTGATATTACAAGTGTTTAGAGTGGTTTGAGGTCAATTTCATGGGGGAAAATGGATTTCACCCAAAATGACGTACCTTAACTCCCAGTTTAGGTACGTACTTTTGTTTTAAAAATTAAAAAATATCAAAATGAAGGCTTTTTCTGGAAATGACATTTAAGGGTGTGTTTGTAATGATATTACAAGTGTTTAGAGTGGTTTGAGGCCAAATTCATGGGAAAATGGATTTCACCCAAACTGACGTACCTAAATTCCGAATTTAGTTACGTACTTTTTAAAAGAAATTGAAAAATTCAAAATAAAGGCTTTTTCTGGAAAAGACATTTAAGAGTGTGTCTGTTATGATATTACAAGTGTTTAGGGTGGTTTGAGGCCAAATTGAAGGGGGAAATGGATTTCACCCAAAATGACGTACCTAAACTCCCAGTTTAGGTACGTATTATTTTTTTTAAATTGAAAAAATTCAAAATAAAGGCTTTTTCTTGAAAAAACATTTAAGAGTGTGTTTGTACTGATATTACAAGTATTTAGAGTGGTTTGAGGCCAAATTCAAGAGGAAAATGGATTTCACCCAAAATGACGTACCTAAACTCCGAGTTTAGGTACGTACTTTTTTTTAAAAATTGAAAAATTCAAAATAAAGGCTTTTTCTGGAAAAGACATTTAAGAGTGTGTCTGTTATGATATTACAAGTGTTTAGAGTGGTTTGAGGCCAAATTCAAGGGGGAAATGGATTTCACCCAAAATGACGTACCTAAACTCCGAGTTTAGGTACGTACTTTTTAAAAGAAATTGAAAAATTCAAAATAAAGGCTTTTTCTGGCAAAGACATTTAAGAGTGTGTCTGTTATGATATTACAAGTATTTAGAGTGGTTTGAGGCCAAATTCAAGAGGAAAATGGATTTCACCCAAAATGACGTACCTAAACTCCGAGTTTAGTTACGTACTTTTTAAAAGAAATTGAAACATTCGAAATAAAGGCTTTTTCTGGAAAAGACATTTAAGAGTGTGTCTGTATTGATTTTATAAGTGTTTAGAGTGGTTTGAGGCCAAACTCATTTTGGAAATGGATTTCACCCAAAATGACGAACCTAAACTCCGAGTTTAGGTACGTACTTTTTTAAAAAAAATTGAAAAATTCAAAATAAAGGGTTTTTCTGGAAAAGACATTTAAGAGTGTGTTTGTAATGATATTACAAGTGTTTAGAGTGGTTTGAGGCCATTTTCGTGGGGAAAATGGATTTCACCCAAACTGACGTACCTACATTTCGATTTTAGTTACGTACTTTTTAAAAGAAATTGAAAAATTCAAAATAAAGGCTTTTTCTGGAAAAGACATTTAAGAGTGTGTCTGTTATGATATTACAAGTGTTTAGGGTGGTTTGAGGCCAAATTCAAGGGGGAAAAGGATTTCACCCAAAATGACGTACCTAAACTCCCAGTTTAGGTACGTACTTTTTTTTTTTAAATTGAAAAAATTCAAAATAAAGGCTTTTTCTGGAAAAGAGATTTACGAGTGTGTTTGTACTGATATTACAAGTATTTAGCGTGGTTTGAGGCCAAATTCAAGAGGAAAATGGATTTCACCCAAAATGACGTACATGTACCTAAACTCCGAGTTTGGGTACGTACTTTTTTTTAAAAATTGAAAAATTCAAAATAAAAGCTTTTTCTGGAAAAGACATTTAAGTGTGTGTCTGTTATGATATTATTAGTGTTTAGAGTGGTTTGAGGCCAAATTGAAGGGGGAAATGGATTTCACCCAAAATGACGTACCTAAACTCCCAGTTTAGGTACGTATTATTTTTTTTAAATTGAAAAAATTCAAAATAAAGGCTTTTTCTGGAAAAGACATTTAAGAGTGTGTTGTACTGATATTACAAGTATTTAGAGTGGTCTGAGGCCAAATTCAAGAGGAAAATGGATTTCACCCAAAATGACGTACCTAAACTCCGAGTTTAGGTACGTACTTTTTTTTAAAAATTGAAAAATTCAAAATAAAGGCTTTTTCGTGGGGAAAATGGATTTCACCCAAAATGACGTACCTGAACTCAAACTTTAGGAACGTACTTTTTTTTAAAAATTGGAAAATTCAAAATAAAGGCTTTTTCTGGAAAAGACATTTAAGAGTGTGTTTGTATTGATATTACAAGTGTTTAGAGTGGTTTGAGGTCAATTTCATGCGGGAAATGGATTTCACCCAAAATGACGTACCTAAACTCAGACTTAAGGTACGTACTTATGTTTTAAAAATTGAAAAACATCAAAATATAGGCTTTTTCTGGAAAGGACATTTAAGGGTGTGTTTGTATTGATATTACAAGTGTTTAGAGTGGTTTGAGGTCAATTTCATGGGGGAAAATGGATTTCACCCAAAATGACGTACCTTAACTCCCAGTTTAGGTACGTACTTTTGTTTTAAAAATTAAAAAATATCAAAATGAAGGCTTTTTCTGGAGAAGACATTTAAGGGTGTGTTTGTAATGATATTACAAGTGTTTAGAGTGGTTTCAGGCCAAATTCATGGGAAAATGGATTTCACCCAAAATGACGTAAGTTTAGGTACGTATTATTTTTTTTAAATTGAAAAAATTCAAAATAAAGGCTTTTTCTGGAAAAGACATTTAAGAGTGTGTTTGTACTGGTATTACAAGTATTTAGAGTGGTTTGAGGCCAAATTCAAGAGGAAAATGGATTTCACCCAAAATGACGTACCTAAACTCCGAGTTTAGGTACGTACTTTTTTTTAAAAATTGAAAAATTCAAAATAAAGGCTTTTTCTGGAAAAGACATTTAAGAGTGTGTCTGTTATTATATTACAAGTGTTTAGAATTGTTTGAGGCCAAATTCAAGGGGGAAATGGATTTCACCCAAAATGACGTACCTAAACTCCGAGTTTAGGTACGTACTTTTTATACAAAATTGAAAAATTCAAAATAAAGGCTTTTTCTGGCAAAGACATTTAAGAGTGTGTCTGTTATGATATTACAAGTGTTTAGAATTGTTTGAGGCCAAATTCAAGGGGGAAATGGATTTCACCCAAAATGACGTACCTAAACTCCGAGTTTAGGTACGTACTTTTTATACAAAATTGAAAAATTCAAAATAAAGGCTTTTTCTGGAAAAGACATTTAAGAGTGTGTCTGTTATGATATTACAAGTGTTTAGGGTGGTTTGAGGCCAAATTCAAGGGGGAAATGGATTTCACCCAAAATGACGTACCTAAACTCCGAGTTTAGGTACGTACTTTTTTTTTTTGATTGAAAACATTCAAAATAAAGGCTTTTTCTGGAAAAGACATTTAAGAGTGTGTCTGTAATGATGTTATAAGTGTTTAGAGTTGTTTGAGGCCAAACTCATGGGGGAAATGGATTTCACCCAAAATGACGAACCTAAACTCCGAGTTTAGGTACGTACTTTTTAAAAAAAAATTGAAAAATTCAAAATAAAGGGTTTTTCTGGAAAAGACATTTAAGAGTGTGTTTGTAATGATATTACAAGTGTTTAGAGTGGTTTGAGGCCATTTTCGTGGGGAAAATGGATTTCACCCAAACTGACGTACCTGAACTCAAACTTTAGGAACGTACTTTTTTTTAAAAATTGAAAAATTCAAAATAAAGGCTTTTTCTGGAAAAGACATTTAAGAGTGTCTCTGTTATGATATTATTAGTGTTTAGAGTGGTTTGAGGCCAAATTCAAGGGGGAAATGGATTTCACCCAAAATGACGTACCTAAACTCCAAGTTTAGGTCCGTTTTTTTTTAAACAAAATTGATAGAATGCAAAATAAAGGCTTTTTCTGGAAAATACATTCATGAGTGTGTTTGTAATGATATTACAAGTGTTTAGAGTGGTTTGAAGCCAAATTCATGGGGAAAATGGATTTCACCCAAACTGACGTACCTACATTTCGATTTTAGTTACGTACTTTTTAAAAGAAATTGAAAAATTCAAAATAAAGGCTTTTTCTGGAAAAGACATTTAAGAGTGTGTCTGTTATGATATTACAAGTGTTTAGGGTGGTTTGAGGCCAAATTCAAGGGGGAAAAGGATTTCACCCAAAATGACGTACCTAAACTCCCAGTTTAGGTACGTACTTTTTTTTTAAAAAAAAAAATTAAAAAAATTCAAAATAAAGGCTTTTTCTGGAAAAGACATTTACGAGTGTGTTTGTAATGATATTACAAGTGTTTAGAGTGGTTTGAGGCCATTTTCGTGGGGAAAATGGATTTCACCCAAAATGACGTACCTAAACTCCGAGTTTA
Source organism: Gibbula magus (assembly GCA_936450465.1). Taxonomy (NCBI): domain Eukaryota; kingdom Metazoa; phylum Mollusca; class Gastropoda; order Trochida; family Trochidae; genus Gibbula; species Gibbula magus. The sequence goes on from OW388295.1 coordinate 20,125,588, forward strand.
GGTACGTACTTTTTTTAAAAAATTGAAAAATTCAAAATAAAGGCTTTTTCTGGAAAAGACATTTAAGAGTGTGTCTGTTATGATATTATTAGTGTTTAGAGTGGTTTGAGGCCAAATTGAAGGGGGAAATGGATTTCACCCAAAATGACGTACCTAAACTCCCAGTTTAGGTACGTATTATTTTTTTTAAATTGAAAAAATTCAAAATAAAGGCTTTTTCTGGAAAAGACATTTAAGAGTGTGTTGTACTGATATTACAAGTATTTAGAGTGGTTTGAGGCCAAATTCAAGAGGAAAATGGATTTCACCCAAAATGACGTACCTAAACTCCGAGTTTAGGTACGTACTTTTTTTTAAAAATTGAAAAATTCAAAATAAAGGCTTTTTCGTTGGGAAAATGGATTTCACCCAAAATGACGTACCTGAACTCAAACTTTAGGAACGTACTTTTTTTAAAAAATTGGAAAATTCAAAATAAAGGCTTTTTCTGGAAAAGACATTTAAGAGTGTGTTTGTATTGATATTACAAGTGTTTAGAGTGGTTTTAGGTCAATTTCATGGGGGGAAATGGATTTCACCCAAAATGACGTACCTAAACTCAGACTTTAGGTACGTACTTATGTTTTAAAAATTGAAAAACATCAAAATAAAGGCTTTTTCGTGGGGAAAATGGATTTCACCCAAAATGACGTACCTGAACTCAAACTTTAGGAACGTACTTTTTTTTAAAAATTGGAAAATTCAAAATAAAGGCTTTTTCTGGAAAAGACATTTAAGAGTGTGTTTGTATTGATATTACAAGTGTTTAGAGTGGTTTGAGGTCAATTTCATGGGGGGAAATGGATTTCACCCAAAATGACGTACCTGAACTCAAACTTTAGGAACGTACTTTTTTTTAAAAATTGGAAAATTCAAAATAAAGGCTTTTTCTGGAAAGGACATTTAAGGGTGTGTTTGTATTGATATTACAAGTGTTTAGAGTGGTTTGAGGTCAATTTCATGGGGGAAAATGGATTTCACCCAAAATGACGTACCTTAACTCCCAGTTTAGGTACGTACTTTTGTTTTAAAAATTAAAAAATATCAAAATGAAGGCTTTTTCTGGAGAAGACATTTAAGGGTGTGTTTGTAATGATATTACAAGTGTTTAGAGTGGTTTCAGGCCAAATTCATGGGAAAATGGATTTCACCCAAAATGACGTACCTAAACTCCGAGTTTAGGTACGTATTATTTTTTTTAAATTGAAAACATTCAAAATAAAGGCTTTTTCTGGAAAAGACATTTAACAGTGTGTTTGTAATGATATTACAAGTGTTTAGAGTGGTTTGAGGCCAAATTCATGGGAAAATGGATTTCACCCAAAATGACGTACCTAAACTCCCAGTTTAGGTACGTACTTTTTTTTTAAAATTGAAAAATTCAAAATAAAGGCTTTTTCTGGAAAAGACATTTAAGAGTGTGTCTGTTATGATATTACAAGTGTTTAGAATTGTTTGAGGCCAAATTCAAGGGGGAAATGGATTTCACCAAAAATGACGTACCTAAACTCCGAGTTTAGGTACGTACTTTTTAAACAAAATTGAAAAATTCAAAATAAAGGCTTTTTCTGGCAAAGACATTTAAGAGTGTGTCTGTTATGATATTACAAGTGTTTAGAGTGGTTTGAGGCCAAATTCAAGGGGAAAATGGATTTCACCCAAAATGGCGTACCTAAACTCCGAGTTTAGGTACGTACTTTTTTATAAAAAAATGAAAAAAAATCAAAATAAAGTCTTTTTCTTGAAAAGACATTTAAGAGTGTGTCTGTTATGATATTACAAGGGTTTAGGGTGGTTTGAGGCCAAATTCAAGGGGGAAATGGATTTCACCCAAAATGACGTACCTAAACTCCGTGTTTAGGTACGTACTTTTTTTTTTGATTGAAAACATTCAAAATAAAGGCTTTTTCTGGAAAAGACATTTAAGAGTGTGTTTGTACTGATATTACAAGTATTTAGAGTGGTTTGAGGCCAAATTCAAGAGGAAAATGGATTTCACCCAAAATGACGCACCTAAACTCCGAGTTTAGTTACGTACTTTTGAAAAGAAATTGAAAAATTCAAAATAAAGGCTTTTTCTGGAAAAGACATTTAAGAGTGTGTCTGTTATGATATTACAAGTGTTTAGAGTGGTTTGAGGCCAAATTCAAGGGGGAAATGGATTTCACCCAAAATGACGTACCTAAACTCCCAGTTTAGGTCCGTACTTTTTTTAAAAAAATTGATAGAATGCAAAATAAAGGCTTTTTCTGGAAAAGACATTTAAGAGTGTGTTTGTAATGATATTACAAGTGTTTAGAGTGGTTTGAGGCCAAATTCATGGGGAAAATGGATTTCACCCAAACTGACGTACCTAAATTTCGAGTTTAGTTAAGTACTTTTTAAAAGAAAATGAACAATTCAAAATAAAGGCTTTTTCTGGAAAAGACATTTAAGAGTGTGTTTGTACTGATATTACAAGTATTTAGAGTGGTTTGAGGCCAAATTCAAGAGGAAAATGGATTTCACCCAAATGACGTACCTAAACTCCGAGTTTAGGTACGTACTTTTTTTTAAAAATTGAAAAATTCAAAATAAAGGCTTTTTCTGGAAAAGACATTTAAGAGTGTGTCTGTTATGATATTACAAGTGTTTAGAGTGGTTTGAGGCCAAATTCAAGGGGGAAATGGATTTCACCCAAAATGACGTACCTAAACTCCGAGTTTAGGTCCGTACTTTTTTTTTTAAAATTGAAAACATTCAAAATAAAGGCTTTTTCTGGAAAAGACATTTAAGAGTGTGTTTGTACTGATATTACAAGTGTTTAGAGTGGTTTGAGGCCAAATTCAAGAGGAAAATGGATTTCACCCAAAATGACGTACCTAAACTCCGAGTTTAGGTACGTACTTTATTTTAAAAATTGAAAAATTCAAAATAAAGGCTTTTTCTGGAAAAGACATTTAAGAGTGTGTCTGTTATGATATTACAAGTGTTTAGAGTGGTTTGAGGCCAAATTCAAGGGGGAAATTGATTTCACCCAAAATGACGTACCTAAACTCCGAGTTTAGGTACTTTTTTTTTTTTTTAAATTGAAAACATTCAAAACAAAGGCTTTTTCTGGAAAAGACATTTAACAGTGTGTTTGGACTGATAATACAAGTGTTTAGAGTGGTTTGAGGTCAAATTCAAGAGGAAAATGGATTTCACCCAAAATGACGTACCTAAACTCCGAGTTTAGGTACGTACTTTATTTTAAAAATTGAAAAATTCAAAATAAAGGCTTTTTCTGGAAAAGACATTTAAGAGTGTGTCTGTTATGATATTACAAGTGTTTAGAGTGGTTTGAGGCCAAACTCATGGGGGAAATGGATTTCACCCAAAATGACGAACCTAAACTCCGAGTTTAGGTACGTACTTTTTAAAAAAAAATTGAAAAATTCAAAATAAAGGGTTTTTCTGGAAAGACATTTAAGAGTGTGTTTGTAATGATATTACAAGTGTTTAGAGTGGTTTGAGGCCATTTTCGTGGGGAAAATGGATTTCACCCAAACTGAGTTACCTGAACTCAAACTTTAGGAACGTACTTTTTTAAAAAAATTGAAAAATTCAAAATAAAGGCTTTTTCTGGAAAAGACATTTAAGAGTGTGTCTGTTATGATATTATTAGTATTTAGAGTGGTTTGAGGCCAAATTCAAGGGGGAAATGGATTTCACCCAAAATGACGTACCTAAACTCCCAGTTTAGGTCCGTAATTTTTTTTTAAAAATTGATAGAATGCAAAATAAAGGCTTTTTCTCGAAAAGACATTCATGAGTGTGTTTGTAATGATATTACAAGTGTTTAGAGTGGTTTGAAGCCAAATTCATGGGGAAAATGGATTTCACCCAAACTGACGTACCTACATTTCGATTTTAGTTACGTACTTTTTAAAAGAAATTGAAAAATTCAAAATAAAGGCTTTTTCTGGAAAAGACATTTAAGAGTGTGTCTGTTACGATATTACAAGTGTTTAGGGTGGTTTGAGGCCAAATTCAAGGGGGAAAAGGATTTCACCCAAAATGACGTACCTAAACTCCCAGTTTAGGTACGTACTTTTTTTTTTTTAATTGAAAACATTCAAAATAAAGGTTTTTTTCTGGAAAAGACATTAAAGAGTGTGTTTGTACTGATATAACAAGTATTTAGAGTGGTTTGAGGCCAAATTCAAAAGGAAAATGGATTTCACCCAAAATGACGTACCTAAACTCCGAGTTTAGGTACGTACTTTATTTTAAAAATTGAAAAATTCAAAATAAAGGCTTTTTCTGGAAAAGACATTTAAGAGTGTGTCTGTTATGATATTACAAGTGTTTAGAGTGGTTTGAGGCCAAATTCAAGGGGGAAATGGATTTCACCCAAAATGACGTACCTAAACTCCCAGTTTAGGTACGTACTTTTTTTTTAAAAATTGATAGAATGCAAAATAAAGGCTTTTTCTGGAAAAGACATTTAAGAGTGTGTTTGTAATGATATTACAAGTGTTTAGAGTGGTTTGAGGCCAAATTCATGGGGAAAATGGATTTCACCCAAACTGACGTACCTAAATTTCGAGTTTAGTTAAGTACTTTTTAAAAGAAATTGAAAAATTCAAAATAAAGGCTTTTTCTGGAAAAGACATTTAAGAGTGTGTTTGTACTGATATTACAAGTATTTAGAGTGGTTTGAGGCCAAATTCAAGAGGAAAATGGATTTCACCCAAATGACGTACCTAAACTCCGAGTTTAGGTACGTAATTTTTTTTAAAAATTGAAAAATTCAAAATAAAGGCTTTTTCTGGAAAAGACATTTAAGAGTGTGTCTGTTATGATATTACAAGTGTTTAGAGTGGTTTGAGGCCAAATTCAAGGGGGAAATGGATTTCACCCAAAATGACGTACCTAAACTCCGAGTTTAGGTACGTACTTTTTTTAAAAATTTGAAAAAAATCAAAATAAAGTCTTTTTCTGGAAAAGACATTTAAGAGTGTGTCTGTTATGATATTACAAGTGTTTAGGGTGGTTTGAGGCCAAATTCAAGGGGGAAATTGATTTCACCCAAAATGACGTACCTAAACTCCGAGTTTAGGTACGTTTTTTTTTTTTTTTAAATTGAAAACATTCAAAATAAAGGCTTTTTCTGGAAAAGACATTTAACAGTGTGTTTGTACTGATAATACAAGTGTTTAGAGTGGTTTGAGGTCAAATTCAAGAGGAAAATGGATTTCACCCAAAATGACGTACCTAAACTCCGAGTTTAGGTACGTACTTTATTTTAAAAATTGAAAAATTCAAAATAAAGGCTTTTTCTGGAAAAGACATTTAAGAGTGTGTCTGTTATGATATTACAAGTGTTTAGAGTGGTTTGAGGCCAAATTCAAGGGGGAAATGGATTTCACCCAAAATGACGTACCTAAACTCCCAGTTTAGGTCCGTACTTTTTTTTTAAAAATTGATAGAATGCAAAATAAAGGCTTTTTCTGGAAAAGACATTTAAGAGTGTGTTTGTACTGATATTACAAGTATTTAGAGTGGTTTGAGGCCAAATTCAAGAGGAAAATGGATTTCACCCAAATGACGTACCTAAACTCCGAGTTTAGGTACGTACTTTTTTTTAAAAATTGAAAAATTCAAAATAAAGGCTTTTTCTGGAAAAGACATTTAAGAGTGTGTCTGTTATGATATTACAAGTGTTTAGAGTGGTTTGAGGCCAAATTCAAGGGGGAAATGGATTTCACCCAAAATGACGTACCTAAACTCCGAGTTTAGGTCAGTACTTTTTTTTTTTAAATTGAAAACATTCAAAATAAAGGCTTTTTCTGGAAAAGACATTTAAGAGTGTGTTTGTACTGATATTACAAGTGTTTAGAGTGGTTTGAGGCCAAATTCAAGAGGCAAATGGATTTCACCCAAACTGTACGTACTTTTTTATAAAAATTTAAAAATTTAAAATAAAGGCTTTTTCTGGAAAAGACATTTAATAGTGTGTCTCTTATGATATTACAAGTGTTTAGAGTGGTTTGAGGCCAAATTCAAGGGGAAAATGGATTTCACCCAAAATGACGTACCTAAACTAGCAATTTAGGTACATACTTTTTTCAAAAAAATTGAAAAAATTCAAAATAAAGGCTTTTTCTGGAAAATACATTGAAGAGTGTGTTTGTACTGATATTACAAGTGTTTAGACTGGTTTGAGGCCAAATTCAAGAGGAAAATGGATTTCACCCAAAATGACGTACCTAAACTCCGAGTTTAGGTACGTACTTTTTTATAAAAAAAATGAAAAAAATCAAAATAAAGTATTTTTCTGGAAAAGACATTTAAGAGTGTGTCTGTTATGATATTACAAGTGTTTAGGGTGGTTTGAGGCCAAATTCAAGGGGGAAATGGATTTCACCCAAAATGACGTACCTAAACTCCGAGTTTAGGTACGTACTTTTTTTTTTTTAATTGAAAACATTCAAAATAAAGGCTTTTTCTGGAAAAGACATTTAAGAGTGTGTTTGTACTGATATTACAAGTATTTAGAGTGGTTTGAGGCCAAATTCAAGAGGAAAATGGATTTCACCCAAAATGACGTACCTAAACTCCGAGTTTAGGTACGTACTTTATTTTAAAAATTGAAAAATTCAAAATAAAGGCTTTTTCTGGAAAAGACATTTAAGAGTGTGTATGTAATGATTTTATAAGTGTTTAGAGTGGTTTGAGGCCAAACTCATGGGGGAAATGGATTTCACCCAAAATGACGAACCTAAACTCCGAGTTTAGGTACGTACTTTTTAAAAAAAAATTGAAAAATTCAAAATAAAGGTTTTTTTCTGGAAAAGACATTTAAGAGTGTGTTTGTATTGATATTACAAGTGTTTAGAGTGGTTTGAGGTCAATTTCATGGGGGGAAATGGATTTCATCCAAAATGACGTACCTGAACTCAGACTTTAGGTACGTGCTTTTGTTTTAAAAATTGAAAACATTCAAAATAAAGGCTTTTTCTGGAAAAGACATTTAAGAGTGTGTTTGTAATGATATTACAAGTGTTTAGAGTGGGTTGCAGCCAAATTCATGGGGAAAATGGATTTTACCCAAAATGACGTACCTAAATTCCGAGTTTAGGTACGTACTTTTTTTTAAAAATTGAAAAAATTCAAAATAAAGGCTTTTTCTGGAAAAGACATTTAAGAGTGTGTCTGTTATGATATTACAAGTCTTTAGGGTGGTTTCAGGCCAAATTCAAGGGAAAATGGATTTCACCCAAAATGACGTACCTAAACTCCCAGTTTAGGTACGTACTTTTTTTTTTAAATTAAAAAAATTCAAAATAAAGGCTTTTTCTGGAAAAGACATTTAAGAGTGTGTTTGTACTGATATTACAAGTGTTTAGAGTGGTTTGAGGCCAAATTCAAGAGGAAAATGGATTGCACCCAAAATGGCGTACCTAAACTTCGAGTTTAGGTACGTACTTTTTTTTAAAAATTGAAAAATTCAAAATAAAGGCTTTTTCTGGAAAAGACATTTAAGAGTGTGTCTGTTATGATATTACAAGTGTTTAGAGTGGTTTGAGGCCAAATACATGGGAAAATTTATTTCACCCAAAATGACGTACCTAAACTCCGAGTTTAGGTACGTACTTTTTAAACAAAATTGAAAAATTCAAAATAAAGGCTTTTTCTGGCAAAGACATTTAAGAGTGTGTCTGTTATGATATTACAAGTGTCTAGAGTGGTTCGAGGCCAAATTCAAGGGGGAAATGGATTTCACCCAAAATGACGTACCTAAACTCCCAGTTTAGGTACGTACTTTTTTTTAAAAAAATTGATAGAATTCAAAATAAAGGCTTTTTCTGGAAAAGACATTTAAGAGTGTGTTTGTAATGATATTACAAGTGTTTAGAGTGGTTTGAGGCCAAATTCATGGGGAAAATGGATTTCACCCAAAATGACGTACCTAAACTACCAGTTTAGGTACATACTTTTTTCAAAAAAATTGAAAAAATTCAAAATAAAGGCTTTTTCTGGAAAAGACATTTAAGAGTGTGTTTGTAATGATATTACAAGTGTTTAGAGTGGGTTGCAGCCAAATTCATGGGGAAAATGGATTTCACCCAAAATGACGTACCTAAACTCCCAGTTTAGGTACGTACTTTTTTTTTAAATTAAAAAAATTCAAAATAAAGGCTTTTTCTGGAAAAGACATTTAAGAGTGTGTTTGTACTGATATTACAAGTGTTTAGAGTGGTTTGAGGCCAAATTCAAGAGGAAAATGGATTTCACCAAAAATGGCTTACCTAAACTTCTAGTTTAGGTACGTACTTTTTTTTAAAAATTGAAAAATTCAAAATAAAGGCTTTTTCTGGAAAAGACATTTAAGAGTGTGTCTGTTATGATATTACAAGTGTTTAGAGTGGTTTGAGGCCAAATACATGGGAAAATTGATTTCACCCAAAATGACGTACCTAAACTCCGAGTTTAGGTACGTACTTTTTAAACAAAATTGAAAAATTCAAAATAAAGGCTTTTTCTGGAAAAGACATTTAAGAGTGTATCTGTTATGATATTACAAGTGTTTAGGGTGGTTTGAGGCCAAATTCAAGGGGGAAATGGATTTCACCCAAAATGACGTACCTAAACTCCCAGTTTAGGTACGTACTTTTTTTTAGAAAAATTGATAGAATTCAAAATAAAGGCTTTTTCTGGGAAAGACATTTAAGAGTGTGTTTGTAATGATATTACAAGTGTTTAGAGTGGTTTGAGGCCAAATTCATGGGGAAAATGGATTTCACCCAAAATGACGTACCTAAACTGCTAGTTTAGGTACGCACTTTTTAAAAAGAAATTGAAAAAAATCAAAATAAAGGCTTTTTCTGGAAAAGACATTTAAGAGTGTGTTTGTAATGATAATACAAATGTTTAGACTGGTTTGAGGCCAAATTCATTGGAAAATGGATTTCACCCAAAATGACGTACCTAAACTCCGAGTTTAGGTAAGTACTTTTTTTTAAAAAATTGAAAAATTCAAAATAAAGGCATTTTCTGGAAAAGACATTTAAGAGTGTGTATGTAATGATTTTATAAGTGTTTAGAGTGGTTTGAGGCCAAATTCATGGTGGAAATGGATTTCACCCAAAATTACGAACCTAAACTCCGAGTTTAGGTACGTACTTTTTAAAAAAAAAAAAAAAAAAAATCAAAATAAAGGCTTTTCTATAAAAGACATTTAAGAGTGTAAGAACAAGTTCTATGGATAGTCAACTTCTTTATTGACCACCATATAAAGAAGTTGACTATCCATAGAACTTGTTCTTATTCATCATACCAGCTTCTAAAATGCCTCTCAAGAAATTGTGTTTGTAATGATATTACAAGTTTTTAGAGTGGTTTGAAGCCAAATTCATGGGGAAAATGGATTTCACCCAAAATGACGTACCTAAACAGCTAGTTTAGGTACGTACTTTTTTTTTAAAAATTGATAGAATTCGAAATAAAGGCTTTTTCTGGAAAAGACATTTAAGAGAGTGTATGTAATGATATTATAAGTGTTTAGAGTGGTTTGAGGCCAAATTCATGGGGGAAATGGATTTCACCAAAAATGACGAACCTAAACTCCAAGTTTAGGTAGTACTTTTTTCAAAAAAATTGAAAAAAAATTTAAAAAAGCCTTTTTCTGGAAAAGACATTTAAGAGAGTGTATGTAATGATATTATAAGTGTTTAGAGTGGTTTGAGGCCAAATTCATGGGGGAAATGGATTTCACCCAAAATGACGTACCTAAATTCCGAGTTTAGTTACGTACTTTTTAAAAGAAATTGAAAAATTCAAAATAAAGGCTTTTTCTGGAAAAGACATTTAAGAGTGTGTCTGTTATGATATTACAAGTGTTAAGAGAGGTTTGAGGCCAAATTCAAGAGGTAAATGGATTTCACCCAAAATGACGTACCTAAACTCCCAGTTTAGGTACGTACTTTATTTTAAAAAATTGATAGAATTCAAAATAAAGGCTTTTTTCTGGAAAAGACATTTAAGAGAGTGTATGTAATGATATTATAAGTGTTTAGAGTGGTTTGAGGCCAAATTCATGGGGGAAATGGATTTCACCAAAAATGACGTACCTAAACTCCCAGTTTAGGTACGTACTTTTTTTTAAAAAAATTGATAGAATTCAAAATAAAGGCTTTTTCTGGAAAAGACATTTAAGAGTGTGTTTGTAATGATATTACAAGTGTTTAGAGTGGTTTGAGGCCAAATTCATGGGGAAAATGGATTTCACCCAAAATGACGTACCTAAACTACCAGTTTAGGTACATACTTTTTTCAAAAAAATTGAAAAAATTCAAAATAAAGGCTTTTTCTGGAAAAGACATTTAAGAGTGTGTTTGTAATGATATTACAAGTGTTTAGAGTGGGTTGCAGCCAAATTCATGGGGAAAATGGATTTCACCCAAAATGACGTACCTAAATTCCGAGTTTAATTACGTACATTTTAAAAGAAATTGAACAATTCAAAATAAAGGCTTTTTCTGGAAAAGACATTTAAGAGTGTGTCTGTTATGATATTACAAGTCTTTAGGGTGGTTTGAGGCCAAATTCAAGGGGAAAATGGATTTCACCCAAAATGACGTACCTAAACTCCCAGTTTAGGTACGTACTTTTTTTTTAAATTAAAAAAATTCAAAATAAAGGCTTTTTCTGGAAAAGACATTTAAGAGTGTGTTTGTACTGATATTACAAGTGTTTAGAGTGGTTTGAGGCCAAATTCAAGAGGAAAATGGATTTCACCAAAAATGGCTTACCTAAACTTCTAGTTTAGGTACGTACTTTTTTTTAAAAATTGAAAAATTCAAAATAAAGGCTTTTTCTGGAAAAGACATTTAAGAGTGTGTCTGTTATGATATTACAAGTGTTTAGAGTGGTTTGAGGCCAAATACATGGGAAAATTGATTTCACCCAAAATGACGTACCTAAACTCCGAGTTTAGGTACGTACTTTTTAAACAAAATTGAAAAATTCAAAATAAAGGCTTTTTCTGGAAAAGACATTTAAGAGTGTGTCTGTTATGATATTACAAGTGTTTAGGGTGGTTTGAGGCCAAATTCAAGGGGGAAATGGATTTCACCCAAAATGACGTACCTAAACTCCCAGTTTAGGTACGTACTTTTTTTTAGAAAAATTGATAGAATTCAAAATAAAGGCTTTTTCTGGGAAAGACATTTAAGAGTGTGTTTGTAATGATATTACAAGTGTTTAGAGTGGTTTGAGGCCAAATTCATGGGGAAAATGGATTTCACCCAAAATGACGTACCTAAACTGCTAGTTTAGGTACGCACTTTTTAAAAAGAAATTGAAAAAAATCAAAATAAAGGCTTTTTCTGGAAAAGACATTTAAGAGTGTGTTTGTAATGATAATACAAATGTTTAGACTGGTTTGAGGCCAAATTCATTGGAAAATGGATTTCACCCAAAATGACGTACCTAAACTCCGAGTTTAGGTAAGTACTTTTTTTAAAAAAATTGAAAAATTCAAAATAAAGGCATTTTCTGGAAAAGACATTTAAGAGTGTGTATGTAATGATTTTATAAGTGTTTAGAGTGGTTTGAGGCCAAATTCATGGTGGAAATGGATTTCACCCAAAATTACGAACCTAAACTCCGAGTTTAGGTACTTAATTTTTAAAAAAAAAAAAAAAAAAAATCAAAATAAAGGCTTTTCTATAAAAGACATTTAAGAGTGTAAGAACAAGTTCTATGGATAGTCAACTTCTTTATTGACCACCATATAAAGAAGTTGACTATCCATAGAACTTGTTCTTATTCATCATACCAGCTTCTAAAATGCCTCTCAAGAAATTGTGTTTGTAATGATATTACAAGTTTTTAGAGTGGTTTGAAGCCAAATTCATGGGGAAAATGGATTTCACCCAAAATGACGTACCTAAACTGCTAGTTTAGGTACGTACTTTTTTTTTAAAAATTGATAGAATTCGAAATAAAGGCTTTTTCTGGAAAAGACATTTAAGAGAGTGTATGTAATGATATTATAAGTGTTTAGAGTGGTTTGAGGCCAAATTCATGGGGGAAATGGATTTCACCAAAAATGACGAACCTAAACTCCAAGTTTAGGTAGTACTTTTTTCAAAAAAATTGAAAATTTTTTTAAAAAAGCCTTTTTCTGGAAAAGACATTTAAGAGAGTGTATGTAATGATATTATAAGTGTTTAGAGTGGTTTGAGGCCAAATTCATGGGGGAAATGGATTTCACCCAAAATGACGTACCTAAATTCCGAGTTTAGTTACGTACTTTTTAAAAGAAATTGAAAAATTCAAAATAAAGGCTTTTTCTGGAAAAGACATTTAAGAGTGTGTCTGTTATGATATTACAAGTGTTAAGAGAGGTTTGAGGCCAAATTCAAGAGGTAAATGGATTTCACCAAAAATGACGTACCTAAACTCCCAGTTTAGGTAAAGCCTTTATTTTAAAAAATTGATAGAATTCAAAATAAAGGCTTTTTTCTGGAAAAGACATTTAAGAGAGTGTATGTAATGATATTATAAGTGTTTAGAGTGGTTTGAGGCCAAATTCATGGGGGAAATGGATTTCACCAAAAATGACGTACCTAAATTCCGAGTTTAGGTACGTACTTTTTTCAAAAAAATTGAAAAAAAAAAAAAAAAGCCTTTTTCTGGAAAAGACATTTAAGAGTGTGTTGTAATGATATTACAAGTGTTAAGAGTGGTTTGAAGCCAAATTCATTTGGAAAATGGATTTCACCCAAAATAACGTACCTAAATTCCGAGTTTAGTTACGTACTTTTTAAAAGAAATTGAAAAATTCAAAATAAAGGCTTTTTCTGGAAAAGACATTTAAGAGTGTGTCTGTTATGATATTACAAGTGTTAAGAGTGGTTTGAGGCAAAATTCATGGGGGAAATGGATTTCACCCAAAATGACGAAGCTAAACTCAAACTTTAGGTACGTACAATTTTAAAAAAAATTAAAAATTCAAAATAAAGGCTTTTTCTGGAAAAGACATTTAAGAGTGTGTTTGTAATGATATTACACAAGTAATGATATTACAAGTGTTTAGAGTGGTTTGAGGCCAAATTCATGGGGAAAATTGGATGAAGTGATTTGAGGTTTAACACCGTTTTCAAGATTAGTTCATTTATCTCACACTGCTAGTAGTATGGCAGGCAAAAAGCACGCATCATCATTGTGCCTATGTATTGAAGTTAACACATTTTTTTTACATGTTTTCTCAAATTTACCATTTATTATTAAAGATTATACAATATATTGGTATGTTAATAGGTAAAACATGTCAGTACACGACTCAATAAGCCGTATCCACAGAAAACAGCTACCTGTATTTGTAGAAAATGGTGCGATGTATAAAACGACAGTGGTGTGGAACTCTTCAGCGTAACAAGTAGATGTGTAGGTCTCATGCGAATTTGAGAGTTCGGACAGAAAGATGGTTGAGCATCTATCATTGTACCATACTAAAAATTCTAAGCTGAGTGCTTAGATATTGCTACATCAATTAGACCACTTGAGCTACCTTCGAGCGGCCATTTTAATGTGAACAAATTAAAATGGTCTTTTCATCGGAAATTGACTCGCATGGCTTAAGCGAACCATGTACATTCGTTTTAGAACCATTTTCATTGATTCAGAATATTTATTTAGTAGTATATAATATAATCCATTTGTAGCAGAGGTTACATGGAAAATATGAGTTGAATGTGCTATAATTTTCCTTTTGAATATCTAAATGGATTTTATTTATGACGTATAATATTGAATATATATTTTCAACATTCAATTATACAGATCAAGTCACTATTATGAATGTACTACAATGCTCAATAATATATTAGGTATGATGTATATATTTCGTCATCAAAGAAATGAGTTCAAAGCATCAAGATATATAATCATAAAATTTGTCGATGTAAAATTCATAGTGTTTCAAACGTCTATAAACCATTTTGAAGATTAAATAATATAATGATTATTACGTAAGCTTGATCAAAATCTAAGTATAAAGAACACACTGAATATAAAGGTATTGTAGCACTGTTTTCTATTATATAGTTTGTCATTTATAACACAAGTTTATGCAGTATATTTTTACTTAATTAATACTTTTCTTAAGAGGGTAAAACAGCCCATTGCACAACCCGATTATCCGTAGGACACGGTGTCACATTCAGAGCGAAAACTGCTAGCAGCCATTTTAGTGTGAACACCTTTTGATAATTCGAGGGTGGAACATTGATCCGCGTTGCCCAATCGAACCATAAGCACTCATTTTCGAACTCCATTTATTGACTGAGGAGGATCATTTTGCAGTTGTTAACATTTGTTTGAAATTTTGTGAAACGTTTTTATTTGCATTAGAAACCATGCTACACACTTTGTGAAGGGAGTCCTTACCTACAACTCAATTATATATTCCCTATTTGGTTAAACATAACCATTCCTAGCTGTCATAAGTGCACTATACTGTACTCTTAATGTTTACCATTGTCTCTATATCACCTGTAACGATGACTTCAGAAACAGTTGAACATGTTAAACAGGGTCATCACACTCACGTGTCCTCGTTTTCATAACGTCACAAGAATACTATTGGTTATACAGAAAGTATTGTATTCTAAAGTGTACCATATGAAATATTGCAAGGTTTTGTGTTTTGCTGGGGCAATGCAACAGTTTACACCCGCTTCGTTAAATCGAATGGCACTGTAATAATCTCCTTGCTCAAAATCTTTCTGACACCAAAATGTCCGTCTTTTAAAATCAATTGAAATGGAGATGTTTAGCTGTAATAGGTATTGTTAGAATGATTCAATGAATAAGAATGGTATAAATTAATTACTTAATTTTTCCAAAATCTTTTCAACCTAAAATAAGCCGAGAAATTGCATTAATTAGTAAAGGTGTTTCCCAGTCTAAATATAGATCCAGTCTATTATTTTCAAGCGCAAAGCATTATGGCCTAGCTCACACACAGAAAACAAAGACACGAAAGAATAACAATTATGAGCAATGAAAGAAATCGAAATATATAATATTTTGGCGGTTATTTATTTACTATTTCATTTAATTATGTATTTGCTACAGAAATTGGAATAATTGTTTTACCCAACTAGGTATTTTTCTTGAATTTTATAATTAATGAGAGTAAAATATTTTCATAATTTGCTGGTATTATCTCAATAAAAAGTACATTAAACAGGCAATATTTTGTATATTCTCAGGACATTTCGAAACATTGTTTGTAAAGCAATTCACATTCAGTAATGTGTGACAAGTGTAACTTGCAAGAGAGACACGTGCAGCACATGAGTTGTTATGGCGACTTGCGCTAGAGACGAGTCTCATGCTTCGGAAGAGCTATTTGTGTAATACATTTTACGCAAAAAAGGGGATTCTGTTTATATGACGTCAGATACCCTCAGCGCGCACTACTCGACTTTGTACTTCTCTTTGAAACCAAATTGCAATACATATGCCATGTTGTAGATAAAAGATTTCTCTGGCGAATGACGTTATAAGTATATTTTCCAAAACATATTTTTAATTTGAAACACTAACATCTTGATGGCTCTTTAACAGACGCATTCCAAAGTCCGATTTACATGTAGGTAGGTGTCAAAGGTCGACTGTTCAAATGTTCACGTTGCTGGTATGTAGTGTTAGTTTTGAGCAGTGCTGCCCGAAATCTAGGTCATTGTCAAAATCGACGGAAAATGTCGGCCATATTGAATTTTTGCATTACCTTTTTATTACTATTATTAAACCCTTTTTCTTTGAAATAATCAGGTTTCTTTTTCACGGAGTCATATATATTCCGCTTGTTTAAAGTTAACCCCCATCTAATTCGATAATAAGCAATCACATTGTTTATAATTAATTGTGCTTCACTGTTATAACCTTCGACTAAAAAATAAAATTGAAATCAGAAAAATTCCAAAAGTTATTTCAAAATCGTATGATTTCATCCTATTCTGTCAACATCTGACTTGTTCATTATCTATCAAAGTATGTGTTAATATATATTAATGCATGACATACAACTTGGGAACAAGTTTTCTTTAAAATAAAACGTGACTCCTAATGTCCATCCCGTGGTATCAGCACAAGGAAAATAGACATTTGGAAAAGATTTTATCACAAAAATATTAATAATGTCTAAAAAGGTTTACATGATATGTTTTTAACCAATTTAATTTAATAAATAACCGTTCAATGTCAGGATTTATTCTTCCAATTTTTTCTCTCTAAAATTTAGTCAGCATCTTGTTTAGTTACAAACAGGATATATCAATACTTTTTCTCACTTGTTTAAAAATAACAAGGTAGTGAATATATGTATGCGACAAGTCCATTCTACTGAAAACATATTTCTGTACACATGTAACTATATAAGAACAATCAACGAGTTGCGAGGAATTACGGATTGTCTGTCCCGAGTTAATTATTGTGATAAACTCCGAGCTTTAGTAGCGGGACAGATAATTCGTTATTCCGAGCACCAAGTTGGTTATTCTTTTTCTTACCCAAGATCATTTTAATGCGTAAAATTCGAAAAACAAGACGCCTATTCACGGTCTTTGATTAGACTGTAAAATACAAATTGTAGTCACACTTTCAAGATGCGCATATCTAAACTTGCTGTCTTCTTTTCAGAAATATTCTAAAGTAACTGTTGAATTTCATTCTCAAATTGGTTTACTAACATAGTAAACAACTCGTTTATATTGTAAACAATGTCGCAGAATGAGAGAAATTTAGTGAAAACGTGAAGTAACAATCGCACGGTTGGAATGCAAGATAGGAGTGTAATAACGTCACCAAATGACGTCATAGTTAATGACGTCACAAAGCCGTGACGTCACGGCAGTGCAGCCGGCGACTCTTGCATGCTGCTTCGCCTTGCAAGTTTAGTACTGTAAATTCGGAAACATAGCTTCAACAATATTTTATATTTCATGTGTTTTTCTGACGTGTGACTTAAAACAGGTATGCTCGAAATTTTTCAATTATGAGATTTAGCTTAAACAGGTGATCTAAGCAATTCATGAATGAGCGCAAAGTAGTTCCGTCAACCAATCAAAACGCAAGTTATATTAAGGAAAACTGTAATTCCCAGGACCATAATGAAAACTTTAATACCAGGCATATCTTTGCCTGCTTGGGTAAGAATATGGAGTTAATGCAAAACTTTAGAGATTAAAAAAATATATACATTGAAGTCTATGACATTCAGTTTATAACGTGGCCTGGCTGTATGAAGATTTCCTGAGAACATTGTTTGACCTGTCCATCAGCTAACTCTTAGCCACGTAGTCTCAAATACAGAAATACTTCTTCCTCTTGTATTCCATCTGGACTTTACAAAGTACGGAACAGGTGCTGATGGGATTATGCATACTGCGGGCGTGGTCTAAAAGGAGTAAAGATGTATAATATGATGTATTTTGATAGGACTATACAAAGCTTAGATACATTGTAATTGAACTATACAAGTATATTACAATAGGATTATATAAGGTGCGGGAAATATTCAAATTGGACTATACACGATACAAGCTGTATTTTCATTGGACTTAAATTGGAGAACATATATTACATTAGGAGTATACAGGATACATGGTATGGGATGTATTGTGATGGAACTTTAAGTGGGATGGAGCGTATTGTAATTAAACTATACGTGGTATGGAGTGTATTGTAAATGAACTATACGTGGTATGGAGTGTATTGTAATTGAACTATACATTGTGCCAGATGTTCTGTAATTGAGACTATACATGACACATCATGTGTTCCATTTAATTAGAAACACTTGCCATTTAGATAGTATGTATATGTATGTGTATGTATAATAAAGGAATGAACTGTGTCCTACGTTGTTGTAACATCCCACAGGATCCGTTATGTATAATAAAGGAATGAACTGTGTCCTACGTTGTTGTAACATCCCACAGGATCCGTTATGTATAATAAAGGAATGAACTGTGTCCTACGTTGTTGTAAAATCCCACAGGATCCGTTATGTATAATAAAGGAATGAACTGTGTCCTACGTTGTTGTAACATCCCACAGGATCCGTTATGTATAATAAAGGAATGAACTCTGTCCTACGTTGTTGTGACATCCCACATGATCCGTTATGTATAATAAAGGAATGAACTGTGTCCTACGTTGTTGTAACATCCCACAGGATCCGTTATGTATAATACATGAATGAACTGTGTCCTACGTTGTTGTAACATCCCACAGGATCCATTATGTATAATAAAGGAATGAACTGTGTCCTACGTTGTTGTAACATCCCACAGGATCCGTTTTGTATAATGAATGAATGAACTGTGTCCTACGTTGTTGTAACATCCCACAGGATCCATTATGTATAATAAAGGAATAAACTGTGTCCTACGTTGTTGTAACATCCCACAGGATCTGTTTTGTATAATGAATGAATGAACTGTGTCCTACGTTGTTGTTACATCCCACAGGATCCATTATGTATAATAAAGGAATGAACTGTGTCCTAAGTTGCTGTGATATCCTGCAGGGCTGCTCCATTTCAGGTTGACCATGTGATTGTAGTATTTCTCGGATTATCGATGTTTTTGAGTGGAACTGTCCTGAGTGGTAATATAAAAGTAATTACGATTCTTCGTTGTTGATGGAATTTATCGCAGGTGATTGTAACAGTCCTCGTCATTCATTGTTTGAGGCGAAATATTTCCGGCGCGACTGTAGCCATCGTCAGAATCCATCGTACTTTGTGATGGCAGTAGTCCCAAGTGGTTGTAACAGTCTTCTAGATGTATTGTAGCTTGAGAAGAATGTTGTCCTACGTGGTTGTAACAGTCTTCCGTTGACGGTTGAGATGATGAATCACCCAAATGGTTGTAGCAGTCTTCGGAATCTGTATTCAGTAAAGGAATCTGGCCTGGGTGATTGTACGAATTGTCATCTTTGTCCGAGGGATTGGATGAAGGTCCTGGTGTAAATCCAGTGTTGGGTTTGACGTGATCATAATCTTCTCTGGTTCTAGCCGCTACATTTACGTAATTATCTCCCTTTGGTCGATCACGTGACTCTGCAGCAACATTTGTATGGTTATAACAATCATCATCATCTTCCTGGTTTTCAGTTTTTCCTAAACTCGAGGGACCATCAGTGTGGCCGACATTTGATGGACTCACATAAGAATAACCTTCATTCCCGCCATTATCTTCAAGAGTGAAATAATTTGAATCCATTGTAGTCATTGCCGTGTCGTTTTCATGTAAGTCATGCGATTTTTCAGTCACGTGGTTTGGAAGGTCGTAGATGACGTCAGGTCCAGGAGCACCATACACAGGGTTGTCGTGAGACGTTTTAGAAGAGGGTCCCTCTTTATTAAGTTTATTTCTGGGAAGCACAAAACACAATGGGTTAATAAACCTTTTCGAGAGTTAAGTTACAATAGATAATGACTTCAAATAAAAACAGTGATATATTTTCATACACACTTGCATTGACCATGAATGTCAATAGATATAATATATATATAATATTATTTATGTCTTGAGCCAGTAGGAAAACGACAAGCCTTTACATGTTACTCAGATAATACCTAAATATGTCCACGAAGCCGTTACGTACCGTCTACGCAGAATAAAGACTATAATGATACCGACAGCAATGCACAACAGACCACCAATGACACCGCCAGCAATGGGTATGGTGCTATCACTTTCTGAAAAAACAATATAAGTTCTAACATTCAGTAGAGGGTGACATCGTAATTTATCAGACCTGCGTTATTGTTTATCCAACGAGCCGTAGGCGAGTTGGATAAACACTTACAAGGGTCTGATAAATTACGATGTCACCCGAACAAGCTGAATGTTATAGCGTATTTATCTTACCGCATGTCTCAAAATATCATAAAAAAATATAAAGACAAATTGGGACAGAAAACCGCTGATCGATCGACAAACTATGACCTTTTACTTGTGTCATGTGACATGGAATGATTGACGTTGATGCATGCTTTATTAATATTGCGGAATATAAAACATATATCACCCTCGGGAAGATTTATCAACCCGTATGACGGTGTTTATTGATATTTGTAAATGGTCACGTGGATCAGGAATCGACATTCTTACATGAGGTAGGATAAAGATATTTGTAGGATTATGGTTATGATATACATAAAGTTGTCAATAACTTGATTAAACTTGGATATATAAATGTACATGGAGTCATGTCATTTAGTCTCATAGATCGAAATGATATTTCTTAGATGTTTTTAATTTCCCTGTTTACGTATCCTTACTGAGCAGTTTATTCAAAATTCAAAACCTGTTTATATTGGTTAAATTGCATTCTATTATGAGTGAACTCACGGAATGCATATGCCATCATTCCTTTGGTATCAATTTCACATTTTAGCTCATCAGGTCTGAAAAGCCCGATACGATGGGCTTATGGCATGGTGGCTGGTGTCCGGCGTCCGTCCGTAAACTTTTCGCTTTTTCGACTTCTTCTTAAGAACCATTGCAGATTCTAAATTGTAGATTTGATGACCCCGTGACCCCGTTTAAAAAAATTCAACACCCAATTTGTTTTTGAACATATATTAAATAGTATCATTATCTTATGAATGAAATTGTGTATCTCGAGATATGTCCTAATCAGAGACATTCAAAACCTACTTAATGTGGGAGAAATATGTTGTGTTTGAGTCTGTGAAAAATAAGGTATCTTTCATTTTGCCCCTCGGTGTATGGCATCTCTAAATACTTAACCGTGTATTAAGAAACAGGGATAAGAATATACCTACTTATAGTTCATGATATATGTCATTCGCGTGATGATTTACAGCTGCATTTACGATTTAACATTATACAATATCTCATGCCACTTTCCTTATGACAATGGGTGTATCCTTATAAAGTAATAATGCCATTTTGTCACATCAAATTGTTAAATTGTTAATATCGCAAAACATCAGCTTATATGTTACTGAAGTAGTATAAGGTATCTGTAAGGTAATGTATATCGAAAACGCTTGAAAATTATAATAGTATGTTTTTGTTTAAACATCATTATTTATACTCACCGTCGATAGTTAACAATATGCCCGATTATCCTAATCTGTCTAATTCCGACAACCTTCACACAGAGTAAGGATAGAGTTATCGCCGCTCTACCTTGTACCGAAACTCGCCACCAGGTGGTCAACCCTACGTCATCATTGCTTCTTCTGACGGTCAGAGAAAAAGCCGATCGTGCAGAGGGGAGGCCGGGTGGGAGCTAACGATTGTTAACTATCGACGGTGAATATAAATAATGATGTTTAAACAAAAACATACTATTATTTAATATACTCTCCTCGATAGTTAACAATATGCCCGAATCCCACTGCTGGAGGTGGGTGCGAGAGGCTAAGGCGATTAAGCTCTATCTTACAGGAAGAGAGTTGGTGACTAAAGGCCGAACTAGAGTGACCCCCCCCATTGGGGCCCACTAGTCAATCGGACTAGCCCTGGCCCAACCTCGCCATGCGAGGAGGCCCGCAACCGAAGTCGCCAAAGTCGAAGTCGATATAAAGGACAACAGACACACAAATAGAATCAACCTCGGGTTTATTAAGAGGAGAAACATTAGTGAGCAAGAGGGTGACTCCTGCGATGAGGGCCCGAAGGAACTCGCTGTTGGGCTTACACCTGCGCCCCCAGCCGGTTGATTCCCTCCATGTCCTCGTTAGAGATGTCTCGCAGATAGTGGTTGGCGAACACCAGGCCTGACTTCCAGTAACAGCCAGCCATGATGTCCGCCACCGCCAAGTTGCTATGGAGGGTCATCGTCGCTGAGATGGCCCTTATCTCTTGAGGATTGGCCCTCGCTGGAGGGTCTAGACCCGCTGCCTTGTACGCGTCTAGCACCGCCGAACGGAGGTAGACGCTAAATTGTCTCTTGTCTAATTCCCGTACGCTGGTCTGGGAATGAGGGATGAAGAGTCTTCTCCTCCCCTGACGCAGCGTCCGGGTCCTCTCGGTGTAGATCCGAAGTGCTCGGACTGGACAGAGGAGGCGGTTCTCCTCGTCCGTCGGATCTATGTTACCGGAAATGGACGGTAGGGAAAAAGTCCTACCCCTTTCGTCGGCGGCTTGGTTCTTACACACAAACTCCGGCACCAACCCAAGAGTGGCCGAACCCCCGTCCCCCACCTCAAAACGCAGGAGACCCGCTTGGAGAGCGTGAAGCTCTGAGATCCTGGCTGCGGACCCCATGGCGACCAAAAAGGCCGTTTTGATGGTGAGGCGAAGGACGGTCGTTCCGGTAAGTTTGAACGAGGTCCTTAAGAACTGAGATGTCCACCTGGGGGTCCTGCTTCCGAAGAACGGACATAATGGCAGCCAGGTTGGTGTTGATGGACGAAGCCTTCAGATTCCTCGTATCCCGCAGGTAAACCAGATATTCCGCAACCTGAGGGACCGTTACTGCCTGGATGTCGTACCCCTCCCTGTTGCAGAAGGTCGCGAAAGCCCCCCACTGAGCGTCGTAAACATTCCTAGTCGACGGTCTTTGGGAGGTCGCCACCGCCTCGGCAACGGATTTGGAGAACCCTGCCCCCGTCAGACCCCTTTGAAGACAAACCAAGCGTGAAGCTGTAGAGCCTGGGGATTCTCGTGAACCCGCCCGCTTGGTCTGCTCGTCAGAAGGTCCCACCTTAGAGGAAGAGGGATCGGGTCTAGGAGGCACGCCCTCCGGAGGGGAACGTACCAGGCCCTGGCTGGCCACAGTGGCGCTATCAGGAGTAGCTGGAGCACCTGCGTCCCCTGTATCTTCGCCACCACGAGGTTCAGTATGGCGGGAGGGGGATAGGCGTAGGCGACCATCCCCTCCCATTCTAATGCGAGCGCATCGAGAGCCCATGCGGACGGGTCCGGCAGCTGGTGGTTGAGTCGAGTCGCGAAGAGGTCTATGTGAGGCTTGCCGAACCTCAGGCATAGACTCTCGAACACTCTCGGATGCAACATCCACTCCGTGGATGGAGGCTTGTCCGGGCGAGACAAGGCGTCCACAAGGACGTTCTTGGCTCCCGGGATGTGAGAGAGAGTTCGAGACTGTCCACTAGGCGAAACAGCACCATCACCAGCTGCAGGAGAGAGTCTGCTTTGGTCGACCCCTGTTTGTTGATGGCCCAGGCCGCCGCTGAGCTGTCCGTATGAACACACAGGACCTGCCCCCGCAGCTGACCTGACCAATGGTCGATTGCCAATCGAATGGCATCCAGTTCCAGGACGTTGATGTGGCGTCTCACTTGGGTCGACGACCACACCCCCGCTGTTTGCTCCGCATCGAGATGAGCTCCCCTGCCTTGGGAGGAGGCGTCCACGAAAAGGTGACGTGTTGCTGGCGGTTCCTTGAGAGGAACCCCCCCCCCCCCCCCCAAACACATTGGACTCCTGCTGCCACCAGGAGAGGTGCGGTCTGAGTTCCAGAGGAATGGAAAACACGTGCCGACACGCCTACTCCCGGACATGTATGTTTACCAAGATCTGTAGGGGCCTGAGCTGCAACCTTCCCCTTCGGGTGAAGTGTTGAGTCACGCTCAGAAAGCCTAGCAGCCTCTGCCACTGGCGTAGTGGCAGAGGCCCCCGAAGTGCCAGCTCCAGGAGATCTCGGTAACGTTCCATCCGTTCCGTGGTCACAAAGGCCTTGTAGATAGCGGTGTCCAGGCGGGCGCCCAGGAACACCAAGGACGTCGAGGGCTGCAGGTCTGACTTCCCCATTGACCAGCCACCCCAACCGCCTGAACAACGCTATCACAAAGTCCCGTTGAGCCTCCAGAACAGACGGGGACCTGTTGTGACCAAACCCGTCGTCCAAATACATTGCGAATTGAACGTCCACCGTGTGGAGGTATTGGACGATGGGTTGGGTCACGCGAGTGAACAGCCACGGAGCCGATGAAATCCCGAACGGAAGAACGTTCCACTGAAAGTGGCGACCCGCTAAGATGAAACGTAGGTACCTGCGATCCCCGTGATAGATGGGAATGTGCAAGTACGCGTCCTGCAGGTCGAGGGATATCATCGAGTCCAAGGGCTCCAGCAATCGCATCACTGACGGCACTGTCAAGAGTCGAAAATATGGCGGCGGATCTAGGAAGGAGAGGTTGAATTCCTTCAAGTCGTGGATCAGCCGCCATTTCCCCGGCTCCCGCTTCGGTCGGACGAACACCGGAGAGTAGTACCCTGGAGAAAGGTCTTGGAGCGGGATTTCCTCCACCGCCCGTTTGGAAATTAGAGTCTCCACCTGTTCCAAGGTCAGCACGAGCCGATCTGGGTCCAGCGCGCGCTCTACAGGCGAACAGGTCAGCAGGGGGCGGCGTGCCACGCGAATACGAAAACCCCGTTCCAAGACCATGCAAACGAAAGGATCGAGATCCAACTGTCTCCAGTTGGGGACGTAGCGTGAGAGACGGCCTCCCACAGGACAGTGCAGGGTCGGGACCGCCTGCAGTGGAAGGTCCGGAGGTGTCCAGTCACTGCCTGTTGGGGGGAGCTCCGTAGGCGCGACCCTTTCCACGTTGGATGCCCTTCTTGGGGGTGCGTTTTGGAGAGGGGCCGGCACCGAAGCCGCGACTTCTATCCTGTCGACCCCTTCCCTGAAAGGACACGCCTCCAGTCTTCGAGGTAGAGGAGGGCGCGCCCCCTCCCCTCTTCTTGGGCGTCGTCCCCTGGGGCGATGCTCTGCGTCCGCCAGAGGCCAAACGATTGGTCAGCTCTTGCTGCTGGCATTCCTGGCACTGTCTGAGCATTTCCGCGACTTGACCGTCGAATAAGGTGGAGGAGCCTGCAGGGGCAGACCTCAGTCGGTTCCGGAGCTCCGCCGGAAGGTTGGTCCGCGCCAGAAATCCATCACGCCTGAGATTAGTCACCCCCGCTGAGATGCGGGAGGCGGACAACATCATCTGCGCTAGGTTCCCAGTGACAGAGCCGAACCCGCGGTAGAGAGCCTTGGCCCCCTGCTCCATGCCGCCTCCTTTGCGAAAGCCGCCATCGCGTCATTACGTGTAGAGACTGTGATTTGGTTTAAATGAATAACGATCGATGGAGGTAAAATAGATTTTTGTTAAGGTTAATTTCGTTGATATGTCACGCGGCGATTGTCTATCAGAGGCATATTGGAATCAGTTGATATATGAACTCTCTCAAAAAAGAAAAAGAAATTGAGTTTTTTATTTTTTTCATTTCTAACTTACAAATAAATATTTTATTAGAACTTCTTTATTTCGGGGAGATACATACAGCCATATTAATGATTAAAGCTATGTTGTCAAAGATAACCGATGTCATGGTTATCGTATGTTCAGTAGAGATATGTATTAATATTACCTTTGTAACACTGTGTATGACAATTGTCCAAACAACTGACTAGGTGTGATGTGTAAATTAATGAGACAGGATGTTTAGTACACAGAAAGTTGTGAAATTCAAATCAAATTGTGTGAATAACGTTTGTTTTCGCTCTGGTATTACGTAGATTCGATGACACAGTTTCTATTTAACTTTCACATGACTTTTATCGCTGCCCGTACATCACCTTTTCCCGCAATATTTGGTAGGCCTTGAGAACCAACCGTGCTAGTTGTAGATTGGTTGACAGGAGACGTCTCATTCAGATGTGTGAGTTACTGTAGTGGAGTTTGTGCCTGGATGCAGTGTATGATCTACTTCCGTGGATTTGGTTCTCAATTAAGTTTTCACTATACCTCACCTTTGTTCGCAGTACTTGGTAGAGCTTGAGAACCAACGGTGCTTGTTGGGGTTTCGTAAACAGGAGACGTCTCATCGCCGACTGACGATGATTCAGATGTGTGAGTTACTGGCGTGGATTCGTTATCTAGAGGCGGTGCTGAGGATTCAGTCACACTGGTCGACGTCACTGATGAGGTAGAACATTATGATCATTGAAACAGTAGGATTAGTGTTATTGATGATCTATGAACATAATCTTTGACTCCACATCCTATATCTAGTTATTTCAAATAAACAACAATATCCCGAAAGTTTGTTTCCCTACATGTACATGTACCTCTGTATGTTAATGCAAATATCATGGAATCTGTGAAACGAAACCGATAAGGTTGTGTTAAAAGTTCAGAAACGAACATTAAAGGGGCAATAGAACGTTTTTCGCTGAAATAAGTCCACGCAATGTATTTGAAAAATAATGACACCAATAGTAAAACACTCTTCTCTATTCGGATAATAAGTTAAACAAGAGTCATCAGAAGATGACATATCCCACCGGTTCCACAAAATTTCTAAAACACATCTTTGACAGATACTTGTGTAGTTACTACCGTACCTCAGTGAGTGGGTATAACAGATGCTGAGTTTCAGGTATGTTAAGAGTTTTAGACTTCTGCTCCAGAAGCAGTCAAAATCAACAACAACCAACATCCCTCTCATGTTTCTATGGAAACAGAAAACAAAATTCAGAAAAAATCTGAAAATATCAAAAGGCACTACTTAAGTTAGTGGGTAATACACATGCAAAGTTTCAGGAAGATATGATGAACGGTTTTGGTGCTGTGCTCCGGAAACGAACCTGTCTCTATATAAAGTCCAAATTCAACAAGTTTCTATGGAAACGACCAAAAATAAAATTTTCAGAAATCTGAAAATATCAAAAGGCACCACTTCAGTTGATGGGTAATACACATGGAAAGTTTCAGAAAGATATCAAGAACGGTTTTCGAGTTCTGCGATCGACAGCATCAAATATTAGCTTTGCATTTCTATTTAATCTACCTTCTCTATTCGTTCAAGTTCCCCTTGCCAGGGTTTGAAAACTGACAAATTGGAAGGACGATCACATGATACGTTTGAAAATGATTATTGTAGACATATGCAAATGATGAATAAACGATGTCAGTGTAACTTAATTAATGCAATTGGAATTCAAACGAAATCTTAATCCAAATTATATGATAAATGGATTATGCGCTTAGATACACGAGTAGGTTAAGAAACATTCCGGACGCAGCTGTTACAATGAACTAAGATTTTGAAACATGAGGTAATGTATTATTTTAGAAATCGTATTCTCTCTTACCATAGCACAAGGTTTTCAAACAGAAAATCAACCAAGGAAACACAAACCTGTTGTGGTAGGCTGTTCAATATGACGACACATTATTCTCAACTTGTTTACCCCTCCTCCGTCTCCTACATGTATACATGAAAAGAACAATGTCAAGCATAATTCAAGAATTTAGATTAGATATATTTTCCTATATTTTCTTCGTCATAAAAAGAACTCCGTTGGGTTTAAACAGCAAGTACAACTCGACTTTTTGTTGAAACAAAATTCGATTGGATGTTACTGTCTATTGATTTATCCTATTTATTTATCATTAACACATTCATTTGAAATATATTGCTGTTGTGTTTTTATATTCAAATGTAAAGTTAGCCGTTAGTAACTGTTACTTGAAAATAATATGAGCAATTACTATCAGATACATAATTTATCCTACAATTACACAAGGTAATAGACGCGTTAGTAAAGTGAACATAAACTAGTGTACATGTATAATAACTTTGAAAAAGGATTATCTTATAAGGCTAATCCTCGATTTGAATCAAGCCAGTGTAAGTTTTAAAGAAATAAGATCATACCAAACCCTTTAAACAACACGTGCGTTATGATAATGGGGATGGAATATAGGCTTCTTGATGTAAATTGAAATTAACTTAGTCTTAAAGGGGCAGAAGCACGTTATTTGTTAAATTTATTTTTTCAAATTTCCTATTTATAATGATAGTTTGTGCCATTTAAATGTACTATAGAGGGTAAAACATCCTATAACACAAACCAATTATCCGTAGTGGTGATAACGGTGTTGCGTATAAAGCAAAAATTGCATTCATTTTATTGTGAACACATTTTATTATTTCGAATGACGAAAAACGATCCCCATGGCTTTACTGAGCTCATTTGTACACTTATTTTTAACTTTATTTTCTGAAGAGAGAAGGGTGTTTTACGATTGGTGAAATTTTTTTTCAAATACATTTCATCGACTTATTTGAGAAAAAAACCCTGCTACTGCCCATTTCATATCCACATACCGTGATCAACATGAAATAAATAGAAACAATGTACGTACCACTTATCAACCTAATCCCCAATAACGTTGGTCTTTTTAATAAGTCACTCAGTTCCAGGGTGATATCTGTGGCAATATTTTGACTGCTTCTGAATAATATTTCATTGTTGACTTTGGTTTCATTAACAACACTCTCCATCTCTCCTCCAGATATGAAGGAAATATTGTAGTAGCCACCTTCAAAATCAGAGGAACCTTTCAATCCTCTGCTTCTTACAGTGTATTTCTTTGATGTTTTAGGATCTGTGTGTTGAACATGACATATGCAGTGCTCGTATTCAGATGTACCCTTGTATTCAATGTTAACATTTCTCACTGTTCTATTCTCGTTACAGAAGTCCATAGCTGAAAAGATAAATTTTTAAAATTTTAAATTTGCTTATGAATATACTGGCAGAACATCACGTCAAAACAGCCTTACCTTCCATTATATCTCAATATTATACTTGTCATGGTGATATACGCTCTATCTGCAAAAACATTTAATGTATATGGTTATTAGAAAACACTCAATACACTATAGTGCAATCTAATACAACATAATACAATATAATACTTGGCCAAATAGTACGTCAATAAATAAATACAGAACGATTGATGTAATCGTTGGCACATAAGCGCAAACCAATTCCCTTCTCTGTTAACGTTCCTGTATATTACACGACCCTATCTTCCCGCGTGATTAAAATGTTTGTCCTCATTTATCAATTATCTTCATACGAAGAAAATGCACTATCCAGAAGACAAAGCATGTTCATGAAATAGAAATCTCAGCAGATTGTCAACTTACACATAGATGTCGAAGTGGGGATGACCAATGACACAGCCAGACACATCAGTGCTTGTTTCCATGGCATTGTACCAGGCATTCTTTCCGTCTTCCGTGAGAGGAATCTGTTTGTGGACAAGTGTATTCTTTTTGGAACACTTTATCAATTGCTTCATATTAAAGTCATTTTAAACAAATAAAGCATTTTCTAAAAGTTTTTTTTATCGACTACATGTATATACATTCAGCAAGTTTCGAGAAGAGACGAGGAAAACTAAATAGGTTCTCATGGAGGGCACAGGTGGACCTGTTTTGAGAATTTAGTGTATGGCGTAAAGCACATTGTTATATGTGGGATCAACGTACATACACAATAGCACATATTGTTGTACTTTTTTCGGCACGGGTCCTTTGTTCGATTCGAGCGCCAGCCCCAAATTAAGACACCAATAGTGCAAGGAAAAAAAGTAAACTTGAGTTCACAGTTGCCGACTGGATAAAATGTTATACTGGCGTTATTGGTGCCTGACTCTGAGAAAGTTTACATCCCGCAAGTTTCTCTTATATAACACTGTTACATTTTTTCACTATTTGAATGAGATGCATTTAAAATGGTGTGTTTCATAAAAGTTTCACTCCGGAACTTAGAGTTTTAAAAGGTTCAAGTTATAAAAAGACTTTCTAAGTGTCACATTATCAGATATATGTTTCTTCCAGTCCCAGTTACTTCCAAACGTTTCTGTGAACAACCCTATCTATTATTTCTTTTATCAAATGTGTTCTGTTCTGCTTTGGCGTTCAAAATGTTCAGTCATTTATTTTATTCTAGGAAAAACAATCATCATCCATATAACTGTATGTAGATATAATAATATTTTCACATATCAATGTGTCAATGAATCTAAGTTTTCTTAATGTCCAAAATGTATAATCCTTAAACACGAACTGATTTTTCCCTAAATCACTTCTACATGAGAATCGATGTTTTGATTTCAAGACATTTACACCAGTCCTTTCACACAGCTACCATACTCTTACACTTTCAGCTTTACTTATATGTGGCATTCACACAGAAGTTTCTTCAATAAATCGTCATTATCACTTTGAAAGCATAATCCCAATGCTAGGGCTTTGTAGTTATATTGGTGATTCCCAGTGCATATGTACATGATATATTGCAATACTAGTCGTCCATTTCATCATCTTAGAAGAAAGTAAATTTAACAATATCCATTCATGTTAAATGCTCTAAAAAATCACCCTTTTCCCAAGAAATAAGTTACCCTTCTCCCGCTTGAATAGTTTACACACATACTATCTATGACGTATTTACATAGAAGGCTGTCATGTCATGTAAGGATTCATTGGTGAATACCCAAGACATGCGCATTGATAATATGAAGGGAAATATCCTAGCAGGGATGTGAAAAAAGTATACGCATGGTAATAATGGTTGACACCCCCTAATAGTTAAAGGAATGAAATGTTATATAAACAACGTAACGAGTCAGTTTCGATTAGTTTTTGGGTAAAACATGTTACTAGTGGATGTATTTTTGTAATTTAAAATACCAAAGAAAGAGGAATATAAGAAAACATAAATTTATTCAAAAGAGTTCATTCGTTGTGTCTTGAGATCTTCGCATTGTTTCATTGTTACAGTGTTTGAGTGTTCTCATGTTGGTTCTAATAAATAACGAAAAGTTGCTTTCTAATTCTCACACAGTACACACATGGCAATTATCATATAGTTTACATCATGTGTTTGTGCCATTTATTTTCGGAACTACCACAATATCGAACAACAGTAATTGTCCATGCATTTAATTCGCTATAATCCATTTTCTGTCTCAGGGTGTCAACCACTTTTACCAGGAGTATATTTAAAGAAAACATGCGATAACTGCAGTAACCTTTCATATTTCATAAAATTACCGTAACTTCATATCTACATAAATAATTCAGCCTTAAGGTTTATTAACACTACATTCCCTCTTTAAAATAAAACCCAAAACAAAAAAGACATGATTGATATACAAATTAGTTTAAATGTATAGATAATCGATCAACATACATATCAACTAGTTTAACCCATAAACTAGTAAATGCTAAATTAAATGATATAAGAATTTGAAAGCGTTTATAGGAAATAAACACGGAAGGCGCTAGCCGATCAATTCATTGTCAAAAGCCAAAAGAGCAGGTGATTATTTGGTTGGTGATTGTGGGTTCGCATCCCACAAGGGACTTGTCCCCAAAAAACTACTGGAATGTGTACTATTTCAGAAAGGTGATCCCAAATATAAGAATGTTGAATAATTTTATGTTCTGCTGTGAATCCCTGTTTGGTAATACACTTGCTTTACTAAAACCAATAGAAAATTCCCACATCTCTCAATGAGAGCAATTTGGTATTAAAATTGAACGTCACTCGAGAGAATGTTTCGCTCTTACAGGCCTTAAAATACATCATCAGTTTTATATTAAATAAATAAGTGCATAATGTTTTACATTTGCTCCGATAACGCAGGCATTCACATTCATTGCGTAAAAGTCGTATGAAACCCTTGCTCGTAAAATTAACTTAATAGCATTAACTCTACTAGATGTCAGAACATCATGGCTCCGTTCAATAACAGCGAGCGCTTATAATCGCTCAATGATTGCTCAATGTAGCGCATTCTCTCCTGAACGACACGGTGCGATTCCTCGAGGTTTCCTTGCTTTGTTACGTAGCGCTGCATTGAGCACTCGCGTTCAAGAGAGGTTAAAAAGTAATCTCTCATTAAGCGATTACTTTTAAACCTCTCTTGAACATGGCCTTGGTCTTATCTAGAACCACCTATGTCAATATAGAACCTCTGTCATTTACACAAATTATGAAGACATTGTAACCTACGCTATTTGAATATGTTTTTATTCAAAGTGTAAACGATTGGAACAAATTTACAACAATCAAATACATAAACATGTTGACACATTTGAGTAAGATATCAAAATGAAAAAAGTCAGTGGAAATTTTGAATAAAATTAGCAAAATATGAATCATAACACATTGATTTAACATATTTATTCAATCATTTCTCCACCTGGAGATTAACAAAACGATATTACAAATCAACAAGTACATAAAGATTATAATAAATTGAAATCAATGTTTAACTCAATGTTTACATTCCATAGATTTGTAAGTAAATAAAACTATGTACTTACACACACCGATTATCAATTAATCTTGACTTGCTTGGGAATGACTGTATACTGTTTATATTTTATACCATTTATATTTACTATGTATAACACCTTAGGTTGTTGTGTAACCTCCATCGGTTGAACCAAGCTAAAGGTGCTCCTCCATTCCCCCACAAAAGTTTTGAAAACAATCATTCGATCATCCATGTCCTTGTTTTCACAAAAAGTTTGTCGATCATATAACAGACATGCTTGTTTGAATTAACGAAACGTTTCACCAAAATGCACGAAAAATGTATTGAAAATGTCGAAACCAATTAAGTATGAACTCTTATATGAAAAAAATATATTTGATTTGCAAATAACAACATCATATACATGTACTTACCCTAGTCTTCCTATAGTGTCTGACCTCAACTGATTGTTCAAGTCGACATATTAGGTAAGTTAGTTAGAAAAGCGAGTAACGACATCTAATATTTGTAATACTTACCCTATTTGTCTGCAGTGACTATCCTCAACTGTTACCACACACACACACACACATACAACATACCTCGACTCTACCAGGAAGTAATTTCTCTGACCCACATTGAATCGCCTTCAACAGTAAACAACTCCATAAACGTTCTATATCAAGTGCAGGGGCGATTCGAAATGTTATCGCTTTGCTCGTCTGTTACTTGTGAACATGCAGGGGCATGCCGTTTCACCTGCAGCACGTTACAAGTTAATGTTATTTCATATGATCATATATAGCACCTAGCAATATAAGCAAATACAATGATAGTATCGCATTGCAGCGTGTACGTTTGTTATTGTCAGATGAAGATATCATCGATTCAACGTGTTATTGCTTATACCAGGGACTCTCTGATATAAATCGATTCATTGTAGAGTCCCTTCTTATACTCTAGTTACCGCGTTGGGTCACTTGATCAAAAACAAATTACTTGTGAAGCCATTCATAGGGGAGTACTGCGCCTTTAGAGTAAAACATGTGGGATTTACCTTGGAGTGCGTTCACCTGAGTTGTTTGTTTTAAACACTGTGACTTAACAATTAAACCTCTACATGCTACAGACGTTCAATTGATTTTTCCAGGTTCACTTTGTGTATCACTTCAGAAAGCGATCATTAACGTAACAAAGCATATCGACAGTACATGTACCTTGGCATGTCTTTTTGAATATGTTCAAGAGAACAGTCATTGTTTAGATAATTCATCCTTTTAAGTTTAAATATGACATTATTTACATGTGGTTGACTCATGGTAGCTAAATGATTTATGGTTTAAATCTTTCAAGAGTAATCCACTTTATCACGTCTGCTAGTATTAAGGCAGGGAGAAAGTCCGCACCACCTTTGTTGCAATACATTGCGGTTAAACCTCAAATGAAACTAACCAACTATGGGTGGCACTGAAATTTCAATGCAGCATTGCATCCACACCTTACTGCGTGTAGAACAGTTCTCTATAGCAGAAAGTTTTGACGAGCCAAGGGATTTGAACCTCGGACCTCTTGATCCGAATTCGACGCTCTAATCACTGCGCTGTTGCCCCACCGTCCGCCTTAAACAGCATTTCTTGTAAGTCGTACCCTGCCCACATATTCTACTCTTGACATTCCTTTCGACGTTACGTCTGATACAAGTGGCCCATATTTCATGATTCAGACAAAGACACTTAAAGCTGGGTTTACACTACGTCCGTTTTTGGGTGTGATGCGTTAATAATAATCGCACTAGAACGCAACACGTTATTTTCAATGAGTTGTCATACACTACCTACGTTTTTCATTCATGGCGATACAATGCGAAAAAAATAGAACCTGTTCTATTTTATTCGCATCGCATTCACAATTGCATTGGAATTCCGTATATGACGTCATAAAACGCGTGTAGTGTAAACCCTCAAATCGCATGCGTCAACGCAATGCGATTTATTCGGATGTAGTGTACACCCTGCCGTACAACGTCCTTATTTCTATCCAATCAATATCGTTGTATATCCCAAACTGAGTTCTGTCCTGTAAAAGAAACGTGTGCAGGGAACTCAAGATCAGTCTCCTCATCAGGTAGGGGAACAGTGAATTCGCACTTGGAAACAACATCGCTGATTGGACAGCGAACTTTGATTGAAACTAATCAGGATTTTCAATTGTTTTCCAAAAACTGCATCACTTGTGACAGAGGTTACATATGAAGACAATGAGTTGAGTAACCTCAGTGGGGAGAATGGATGTCGATAGGGTTATAATGATATCTAGCATGGTGTATTGTCTTCTTAGAAATGTGTAAGTATCAGACACAAGCAAAACGTGGTTTTCATTTTCAATTTCATATTTTCTTAAACGTAGACAATAGGCATAGAGTAGTTTCAGTTGAAACGACATCCATTCTCGATCGCGATGAGAGGGCAGGAATGTAGCAGTCTTGTAATAGATCTTGTTGAAATATAAGTTCACCCACATGAAGGAGAGGGTTTTCTACTATAGAAACATCGGAATCTTTATATATATATATTGTTGAAATACATGCCATTTAGATAGTGAACAAATATAACAAGGTTACATTTGGGATAACACTACCTTCAATCGTACAATCCCATGTGGGACTCGGACCTACATCCTAAGTGTAAGGCAACTATCGCCAACATTGACTGTACCAGCAGCTTACCACACGACCATTTCGCCTCGAGGGTGTGGGTTCGAATCTCACATGTTGACACATTTGAGTGAGATATCAATATGAAAAAAGTCAGTGGAAATTTTGAATAAAATTAGCAAAATATGAATGATAACACATCGATTTAACAAATTTAATACAAATTAGTTAAAGCTACATTTATCTAAGGTTGTTTCGGGTGTTTATAACTTTTAAGTAGTATCGTGAATTTGATCTTCTTTACATTTTCAAAGTATTCAATCATTTCTACACCAGGAGAACCAACAACAAAACAATATTACAAATCAACAAGTACATAAAGATTATAATAAACTGAATTCAATGTTTAACTCAATGTTTACATCCCATAGATTTGTAAATAAAAATATGTACTTACACACACCGATTATCAATTAATCTAGACTTACTTAGGAATGACTGTATACTGTTTATATTGTATACCATTTATATTTACTATGTATAACACCTCAGGTTGTTGTGTAAACTCCATCGGTTGAACCAAGCTAAAGGTGCACCTCCATTCCCTCACAAAAAGTTTTAAAAACAATCATTCGATCATCCATGTCCTTGTTTTCACAAAAAGTTTTTCGATCATATAACAGACATGCTTGTTTGAATTAACGAAACGTTTCACCAAAATGCACGAAAAATGTATTGAAAATGTCGAAACCAACTCTTATATGAAAATATATATATTTGATTTGCAAATAACAACATCATATACATGTACTTACCCTAGTTTGCCTATAGTGTCTGGCCTCAACTGATTGTTCAAGTCGACATATTTAATAAGTTAGTTAGAAAGGCGAGTAACGACATCATATATTTGTAATACTTACCCTGGTTTGTCTGCAGTGACTATCCTCAACTGTTACCACACACACACACATACAACATATCCCGACTCTACCAGGAAGTAATTTCTCTGACCCACATTGACTTGCCTTCAACAGTAGACAACTCCATAAATGTTCTGTGTCAAGTGCAGGGGGCGATTCGAAACGGTATCGCTTTGTTTGTTATTTGTGAACATGCAGGGTCAGTCCGTTTCACCTGCAGCACGTTACAAGTTAATATTCTTTCATATGATCATAGTACCTAGCAATATAAGCAAATATAATTATAGTATCGCATCGCAGTGTGAACGTTTGTTGTTGCAAGATGAAGATATCATCGATTCAACGTGTTATTGCTTATACCAGGGACTCTCTGATATAAATCGATTCATTGTAGAGTCCCTCCTTATACTCTAGTTACCGCGTTGGGTCACTTGATAAAGAACAAATTACTTGTGAAGCCATTCATAGGGGAGAACTGCTTTTCTAAAGTTAAACATATGGGATTTACCCTGGAATGCGTTCACCTGAGTTGTTTGTTTTAAACACTGTGAGTTAACAATTAAACCTCTACATGCTACAGACGTTCAATCGATTTCCCAGGTTCAGTTCATGGATCACTTCATATTCAGAAATTATTAAATCATTACAGAAATCATTAGCGTGACAATGTCCCTCGACATGTCTTTTTGAATATGTTCAAGAAAACAGTCATTTAGATAATTCTTCCTTTTAGGTTTGAAGATGTTTATTTCATGAATTTTCAAGCGTTTTACCCATGGTAGGAAAGTGATTTGTGCTTTAAATGTTTTCAAGAGCAATCCACTTATATCACGTCTGCTAGTTTTATAATAATAATAACACTTTATTGTCCTAATTACAATGTAAATTCGGAAATTCTTTTTGTGCCGTTAGCACCCGGCAGCCCCAGTGTAGCGCCAGTTCAAGCGTTGTTCTATCCTTATAATGCTGAATGTCAAGCAACAACTCCCATCTTTTAACGTCTTTTGGTATGACGCGGCCGGGAATCGAACCCCGACCTTCCGGGTGATGAGCGGCCACTCTACCAACTGAGCTACACCCCCGGTAGTAGTTCATTTATGGCAGGGATAAAGTCTGCATCACCATTCTGGCTATGTATTGCAGTGAAACCTCGGCTGAAACTAGCGAACCATGGGTGGTACTGCACTGAAAATCAGTGTAGCATTGCACCCAAACCTTAGTGCGTGTAGATCAGTTCTCTATGACAGATAGTGTTGGCGAGCCAAGGGATTTGAACCTCGGACCTCTTGATCGGAAGCCGAACGCGCTAACCACTGCGCACTCGCCCCCGCCGCCCCCTAGAGATGTATATAGATATGTGCACACTATGTCAGTATAGATCCTCCCACTCTACAGTAAGACTATATTTACATACACTGGTATAAACTCTCCCCCCTAGATATGTATATAGATATGTACACTCTATGTCCGTATAGATCCTCCCCCTCTACAGTAAGACTATATTTACATACACTGGTATAAACTCTCCCCCCTAGATATGTATATAGATATGTGCACACTATGTCCGTATAGATCCTCCCCCTCTACAGTAAGACTATATTTACATACACTGGTATAACCTCTCCCCCCTAGATATGTATATAGATATGTACACACTATGTCAGTATAGATCCTCCCACTCTACAGTAAGACTATATTTACATACACTGGTATAACCTCTCCCCCTAGATATGTATATAGATATGTACACACTATGTCAGTATAGATCCTCCCCCTCTACAGTAAGACTATATTAACATACACTGGTATAAACTCTCCCCCCTAGAGATGTATATAGATATGTACACACTATGTCAGTATAGATCCTCCCCCTCTACAGTAAGACTATATTAACATGCACCGGTATAAACTCTCCCCCCTAGAGATGTATATAGTTATGTACACACTATGTCAGTATAGATCCTCCCCCTCTACAGTAAGACTATATTTACATACACTGGTGTAAACTCTCCCCCTAGATATGTATATAGATATGTACACACTATGTCCGTATAGATCCTC
Source organism: Gibbula magus (assembly GCA_936450465.1). Taxonomy (NCBI): domain Eukaryota; kingdom Metazoa; phylum Mollusca; class Gastropoda; order Trochida; family Trochidae; genus Gibbula; species Gibbula magus. Next base: position 20,163,365 of record OW388295.1, read on the forward strand.
CCCCTCTACAGTAAGACTATATTTACATACACTGGTATAACCTCTCCCCCTAGATATGTATATAGATATGTACACACTATGTCAGTATAGATCCTCCCCCTCTACAGTAAGACTATATTAACATACACCGGTATAAACTCTCCCCCTAGAGATGTATATAGATATGTACACACTATGTCAGTATAGATCCTCCCCCTCTACAGTAAGACTATATTAACATACACTGGTATAAACTCTCCCCCCTAGAGATGTATATAGATATGTACACACAATGTCAGTATAGATCCTCCCCCACTACAGTAAGTCAGTATTAACATGCCCCGGTATAAACTCTCTCTCTAGCGATGTATATAGATGTATACAAACTAAGTCGCGTATTGTTATCGTTAAATAATTACCTCAAAGGAGGAACATGTATAGGAAAGAATAATTCAAGTGAATTAACACATTTTACAAGTTATTTGGTTGCAAATTAAAGTCATTATTTCAGTATAACATTGGACAATAAATAAGTGCCAAAAAATATTAATCAAACTGAAAATTAAAAAGAAACAAGGGGGGAGATTTTATTCTGAGGGGGGCGAGAAATAATTCCGCCGGGGGGCGATTTTATACCGGTATAAAATCTCCGGGGGAGGATTTGTACCGGTATAAAATCGCCGGGGGGAGATTTTATACGGGGGAGAATTTATACTGGGACACCGGCCTTAAACAACATTTATTGGAAGTCATTCTCTCCCCACATATTTTACTCTTCACATTCCTTTCGATGTTACGTCTGATACAAGTGGGTGATATTTCACGATTCAGACAAAGACACTTATAGCGTCGTTATTTCTATTCAATAACATCGTTTTATATCTGATGATATTCCTGTTTACACATACATGGTATTAATACACTATTAAAACTCAGTAAAAATTAAATATACCAATGAAGGTACTATTTTGAGGACTTTAAATTTTACAACTCACAACAACTTTCACACTAGCGCACATTTGTTGAAAAATAAAAACAGTGAGAACTGAAGCCATTCATCGGCGCTGCGAATGGGGAAAACTTCGATACAGCATAACAACAATTTGTTTATCAGTTCTATTAACACTCTATCAGTGTATGTCTTTTATTATTAAAAAATTGTAAACTTAGGTAGAATATACGCTTTTTTTCATTTCACGTAATGCAAAAAAAAAGATGGCGACAGAACCCTCTCTTTAAGTCCAGTCTCCTCATCAGGAAGGAGAACAGTGAATGCTCAGTTTGAAACAACATCGCTGATTGCACAGCTAACGTTGATTGCAACCAATCAGGATTTTCAATTTCCTCCCAAAACTGCACCACTTGTAACAGAGGTTACATACAAAAACATGAGTTGAGTAACCTCGGGTGGAAGAAATGACTGTAAGTAAGGTTATACTGATATTTAGCATAGTGTATTGTCTTCTTATACATCACACATAAGCAAACATTGGTTATCATTTTCAATTTCATATTTTCTAAAACGTAAACAATAGGCATAAAGTAGTTTAAGTTCTCGATCGCGAGGAGAAAGCAGGAAAGTAGTGATCTTGTAATAGAGTTTTTTTTAATATAAGTTTGTCAACACGAAGGAGATGGTGTTCTACCATACATATTGCAACAAGTAATAAGAATTTGTTTATCACCTAAATGCATTTTTAAAATACAATTGAAATTTATGAAAAGATGCAATCAGGTGATGCTGAATTAAAACCAAATAGGTACAAACAATAAATGATATCGTTATCGGACTGCACAAACACGCACCCTGACATTCAATTCTTTTTTTTGTTTACGGAAAGGCACATTAAAGGAACAGTGTCTAACAGACACGGTTTTTCTACTTCAAGTGACTGATACAAACACAAATATATTAGTCCACCGGTTCGGCACGTTGTATTTATTTGTGCATGGGGTTCTGTGTAAATTGATATTTTTTCATGATTTATAATTTAAAAAGCTTGTACATTATATATGTACTAGAAGTTAAGATTCATTTACATACCAAATACAGTAGCAATGTTAGAGAAGGACACTAAGATAGTTCTGCTCAGAGACAATCTCTCACAGTAGCTATATAGAACTGTGATGCATTTGTATTTGACTAGGACATGCTATAGAATACTTGACAGGATGTAATAATATAGATTACTTCATTAATGTACAAATGAACTTATCAAATTTTATCCAATAAATCATCTCATTAGATATAACTGTTATCTTATACTCTGATGTATACATCTAATTTGGTTATCATCTGCAGGTTTTCACAAGTTTGGATAAATAAAATACCGGAAAAGTAAATATTTTGATGCGTCCCTTGAAATTTTACTTATCAGGTTTTCATTGTATACAATAGACAAAGATAGGTTTAATAATTACAATTCTGATTTTCGTTGCACAAAACAATCTATTTTAACATTGCATTGAAGCTAAACTTACCTTAGTGAGTTAAGGTTAACTTAGTGCGTCGTGCAACGGGACCAAGGAAAACAATATCGATTACACAGACGAGGAAGCAACAGGATATGCATATTAATGTTTGTATGAGGAAACATCTCCATATGTGATAAGATCTTAATAACACTAGATGAGCGTTTGCGGGACACCACAAAAGCAGAGCAGCCCCGAAACTTAGGGTCTCGCCTTTCGCTGTTCCGCCTTCTCCACAGCAACAATAGAATGAGATTTTTTATATTTACATTTTTACATTATCAGAGTAATTACTAACAAGTTGAACCATCACTGGGGTCACTTTACACAAATTTGTTCTTAAAACCTATTTCTGATTTCAAAATTTGAGTAAATGGTTAACATGGTCTTAACCAATATCTCATGACCTTGATCCTTGACATTTGACCGTCAAGGTCACACAATCAACGATCACTTTTCATTCTGTATAACAATCATGTAATGATTCAAAGTGATTCAACGAATTCAAGTCCAACAGAGGTAAATCAACATCTTTTATTAACTTGATTTCTACATAACTTTTTAAATATAATTCAATAATTGCCAAACATTCTGGCCAAAAACCATGTTGAAAGAGGGATTTCAGCACCCCGTGTGTGTTTGAACAGGTATGACAATTAAAGTATGCTACCCTGATTAAAGGAATTGTTGGTACTTCTTTAAAAAATGATGTTATTATCAAAGACACTTAAAATCGACTTCATCCGACAGCAGTATTTCATTTTTACTCTGTTGAAAATGTGGTGGCGTTTCTTTTGCAAGTCAGTTTATGTCTCCATCATTTTATGCTAGAAATCCACATCTGGAATGCTAGGAATGACAACTACGTATCCGACCTCAATGCTTTAGTTGTGTGATCCTGCTCCATCAGTGCATTTGTATCCTCAAGGCTACTTCAACCCCTGATCCTCTCACCTGCTTTCGCCTCATATTGCCCTTTAAATAATGAACCAATGGAAGGCTTAAAATCGAGCAATATTGTTTGTCCGCACGATTTCGTTATGATTAGCGGTGTGTGAGGTGAAGCAAAACATTGTTTATAAGCAATGTATAAAGCAAATGTGTATATACACACACACACACATATATATATATATATATATATATATATATATATATATATATATATATATATATATTTGTGAAATCCAAAAAGTATTTTATTTGTAAATTTTTTTACTTACATGATGGCTCAATGTAGCGCTACGTAGCAAGGCGAGCAAACTTCGAGGAATTTGCACTGTGTCGTTCAAGAGAGAAGAAGCTCTCATTGAGCGCTACATTGAGGGATCAATGAGCGCTATGAAGCGCTTCATTTTGTTGAACTGAAACACCAACATTGCCCAATGTGTTCTCCCTGAAGCGTACCTCAACATGGATCACACAAAGAGACTTACTGTCAGTCTCATTTAAAAAAAATTGTACTTGTAGAGAGTCTTGCCAAGAATATGCACCATTCACCAAGTATGGCACATGTCTAAGGTCTTGCCCATTTGATACAGTTAAAAAAACGGATCCCAATGCATACCAGATGCTCACTCTATTGGAAATGATGGAGTTATTTATGATGAAACTTGCGTTAGAAAATGCCCTTCCGATAAACAGCTGTCCTTTCGTGGAACATGTTACGCCGTCTGTCCCAAAACACCGTGAAGGTTCAAGAGAGAGGAACATGTGTGGCACTGGAAGAATGCTTTTGACAATACAACAGTTTAATGAAATGTGTCTCCTCTCATGTCCAAAAGAAGCTGCATTTGACAATTCACGAATATGTTCCTCACAATGCCCAGAGCAAATGGCTACTCATCAATTTAGTTGCTTTCATTGAACTTGGGTACGTTATATATAAAAATTCGTGTCCCGACAAATGTCCAGTGGAAGCACCTTTTCTTTATGACAGTCACTGTCATTCTTCATGCCCTTCCTCGAAACTGTATGTTGACGTAACTTGTAATCATAATCACGTGACCTTATAAGCGAATCCATGTTACCAGCTGCTGTAAAAGGGTAATCTACCGCGAAAAAGGTAATTCACTTGAACAGTTGACGTTAGTGTGGTTTACAATATGAAATATGAGGTAAAAATATGGACAATATTCAAGGTTTTGCAGTCAGATTACTCGGAAATTTATAGATACCCTGCTCTTTTCGCGTTTAATATTGTCATCGTCGTTCACTATTCGCTTTCTTCAACAGAACATATCCACGTATATTTACAACTACGAGCTCCACGGTGAAACCAACGAAAGTCAAGAGTCGCGTCCCTTATTGAATGTTGATCAAAAGTTACATCCCTTGTTACAGGATGTCAATCAAGAGTTGCAGCCCTTATTGAATGCTGATCAAAAGTTGCGTCCCTTGTTACAGGATGTCAATCAAGAGTTGCAGCCCTTATTAAATGCTGATCAAGAGTTACGTCCCATATTCCAGCAAGGCAGTCAAGGTTCACAAACCTTAAAATACAACGAGGAAACCATGGACTTTAACAAACGAGAACATGCGTCCTCGGCGATATCTGAAGAAGCTGATGCAATCGTAAAGATTCCTGATAATGTCTGGTCTTGGTAAAATAAACTGTGTAATACCCGTGTAGCAAATCTGGGCCAAGGAAATAAGCTCCCTGGCAAAAACAAACTCACCTCTGTTGATTTCGATTAAATCAATATTTTAATTAAATCAGATGCATTTGACTATGGCACGATACAATTATATGTATCTGCAGTAGTTTGAGTGAATTAATGGGTAACTGTTGTTAATATTAAGTTAAAATATCTTTGTTTAATGAAGACAGGGGTAATTAAAAATTAAATTTACACATGTTCCAAATATGTGCAGAAGCAGGCAAATTTATTGATTTTCACATAGAACATGTCTTATACGTCGATGACCAGTTGCGTTTCATCCAAAATATCCAAGTTAAACAATTAAAATTTCATTTTCTTAAAAAATATGTAGTTGTATTGTTTGACTGCGGATTAAACACCTGTACTTTTCAACTGTTGATAATGGAGAATCATACATATGAAAAAAAATCAACAGTAGTGAGTTCTTTCTTTTAACTGGCAGTTTATGACGTTTGTAAAAACATAATCGTAATACTAGGTGTAGGTTCTCGAGTCACACTCAATAAATGTTCACGCGGCAATCATTATGCCATTGGGCAAATATTTAAAGAGTGTCCACTCACTCTCATGTAGCAATGTTGATCACATTAATTTATATTTTCTTCGAGGATAAATATATATAATCTTCTAATTGTTAACCATGCTTTAGAAGACGAACACACTTGTCGAAATGAGTTCATTAAAGATGATTAATCCAGTCAAAACCATCCGCTGTTTGCTCTTTAGTACCCTTTGGTGATGTTTATTTATCATACCTAACATTTTTTAAACACAACCTGTTCTCTTAAGATAACAGTTCAGAATTTGTTGTTGAGGTTTTATATGTGCAGAAAACCTCACTTTACGTGAGAAGCAAACACATGTGATCAAAATTCTAACTTCTGTGAAAATATGTTCCTATTTATTAGCTTCCTCATTGAAAATCACTTTCAGAGGCTCCGGTAGTTTGGTTAAATTTGCTTATTATACCCTTCGCTTTGTTTATTCAAAAGAGTTCATTCATTGTGTCTTGAGATCATGGCATTGGTTCATTGTTACAGTGTTTGAGTGTTCTCATGTTGGTTCTAATAAATAATGAAAAGTTGCTTTTGAAAAAAATTCTACTTAACCAAATAAACACAAACTCATTCGTAGAGTCTCATTCTCACACAGTACACAAATGGAAATTATCATATAGTTTACATCATGTGTTAGTGCCATTTATTTTCGAAACTACCACAATATCGAACAATATTAATTGTCCATGCATTTAATTCGCTATAATCCATTTTCTGTCTCGGGGTGTCAACCACTTTTACCAGGAGTATATTAAAAGAAAACATGTGATAACTGCAGTTACCTTTTCTCAGCGTATTAGGATGTGAACGGGAAACACCCGCGTGTGCATATTAGTTTATTGATGTATAGCAAAGCATAGACACGGTTTATGTTTGTTTGTATGAGTCTTGCTTGCATCAATGTACAAATCGGAGTAAACCTTCGAATTTTATTTTATAGTGCACGTGTATAAATATGTGACTTGGCTAAATCACATAAATTGCCGTCTATGAAACGCAGTCGTCACGTTTCTTGTATTGTATTTGCGTTTAAGTTCCGTGTCCACTATTGATAAGACAAGCTTTCACTTCAGGTACGCACGGGTGAATAACATGTGTACCTTGCAAATGTCAACATGTCAAGCAGTTATATATGACCTTCGGAAAATATGTAGCAATTACTTTAAGAGATCTCGCTGATCATATTAACTGTAGAACAAATATTTGGTAAACGGATGTCATGGTTTTCTTTGGTGATAAATATTTTCATATTTCATATTTCATATTTCATAAAATGTATCTAGATAAATAATTTAGCCTTAAGGTTTATTAACACTACAGTCCCTCCTCAAAATAAAACCCAAAACTAATTAGTTTGATTGTATAGGTAATCGATCAACATACATATCAAGCAGTTTAACTCGTAAACTATTAAATGCTAATGATATAAGAATTAGGAAATTAAGATCTCTACAGACACCACTAACCCATCTTTGTTCCTCTTAAGCAGCCTCTATGTGGAATACTAAGGCAGATGCATGCAGTAATATGTGTCCTTGCTCCAAGCGGTTATAGGAAATAAACTTGCGAGGCGTAAGCCGAGCAAATCCATTGCCATAATGCGAGAGAACAGGTAATTATTTGGTTTCTGTCTGACTCTGAATGTGTGGGTTCGAATCCCACAAGGGACTCATCAAACTACAGGAATTTGTTCTTTTTCAGATAGTTTATCCCAAATATAAGAATGTTGAATAATTTGGTGTTCTGCTACGAATCCCGTAATGGTAATACACTTGCTTTACTAAACCAATAGAAAATTTCCACTTCGCTAAATGACAGCAATTTGTTATTAAAATTGAACTTAACTCGAGAGTGTTTCGCTGTAAAGGCGCGCAAAAATGCATCATAAAACGAGTTTTATATTAAATATATAAGTGCATAAGGGTTTGCTCCGGTAACGTAGACATTCACATTCCTTTCGTAAAAGTCCTATGAAACCCTTGCTAACATTTATAGCATTACATTTACTAAATGTCAAAACACCTTTAACGTGTAAACACTCCTTGAGTAAGATATCAATCATAAATGCTACCATCAAATTTAAACACATTTATTTACCAATTCGATTTACCTATTTTGTGAGATTTGTGTGTTTTGATGAGTTGTTCATTTTGAATAAAACATCCAGGATTCCTTTAGTCGTGCATTTGTCTTTGCATTTTAAGTACTCAATCATGTCTATATCAAGAGATGAACAAAACAATATTAGAAATCAACAAGTACATAAAGGTTATAATAAATTGAATTCAATGTTTAACTCTATGTTTACATTCCATATATTTGTAAGTAAATAGAATAATAGTAATGACACACCGATTATCAATTAATCTTGACTTGCTTGGAAATGACGGTATACTGTTTATATGTTATACCATTTATATTTACTATGTATAACACCTCAGGTTGTTGTATAACCTTCATCGGTTGAACCAAGCTAAAGGTGCACAATTACACCTCCATTCCCTCACAACAAGTTTTAAAAACAATCATTCGATCATCCATGTCCTGTTTTTCACAAACAGTTTTTCGATCATATAACTGACATGCTTGTTTGAATTAACGAAACGTTTCACCAAAATGCACGAAAAATGTATTGAAAATGTCGAAACCAATAAAGCATGAACTCTTATATGAAAAAAATATATTTGATTTGCAAATAACAACATCATATACATGTACTTACCCTAGTCTGCCTATAGTGTCTGGCCTCAACTGATTGTTCAAGTCGACATATTAGGTAAGTTAGTTAGAAAGGCGAGTAACGACATCATATATGTGTAATACTTACCCTGGTTTGTCTGCAGTGACTATCCTCAACTGTTACCACACACGCACACACACACACACATACAACATATACAACATATCCCGACTCTACCAGGAAGTAATTTCTCTGACCCACATTGAATTGCCTTCAACAGTAGACAACTCCATAAACGTTCTATATCAAGTGCAGCGGGCGATTCGAAACGGTATCGCTTTGTTTGTTATTCGTGAACATGCAGGGGCAGTCCGTTTCACCTGCAGCACGTTACAAGTTAATGTTCTTTCATATGATCAGGGCACCTAGCGATATAAGCAAATACAATTATAGTATCGCATCGCAGTGTGTACGTTTGTTGTTGCAAGATGAATATGTCATTGATTCAACGTGTTATTGCTTATACCAGGGACTTTTTAGATTGATTCATTGTAGAGTCCCTCCTTACACTCTAGTTACCGCGTTGGGTCACTTGATAAAGAACAAATTACTTGTGAAGCCATTCATAGGGGAGTACTGCTCCTTTAGAGTAAAACATGTGGGATTTACCTTGGAATGCGTTCACCTGAGTTGTTTGTTTTAAACACTGTGAGTTAACAATTAAACCTCTACATGCTACAGACGTTCAATCGATTTCCCAGGTTCAGATCATGGATCACTTCATATTCAGAAATTATTAAATCATTACAGAAATTATTAGCATGACAATGTCCCTCGACATATCTTTTTGAATATGTTCAAGAAAAACAGTCATTTAGATAATTCCTCCTTTTAGGTTTGAATATGTTTATTTCATGAATTTTCAGGCGTTTTACCCATGGTAGGAAAGTGATTTGAGCTTTAAATGTTTTCAAGAGCAATCCACTTATATCACGTCTGCTTGTTTTATAATAATAATAACACTTTATTGTCCTAATTACAATGTAAATTCGGAAATTATTTGTGTGCTGTTAGCACCCGGCAGTGTAGCGCAAGTTCAAGCGTTGTTCTATCCTTATAATGCTGAGTGTCAAGTAAGGAAGCAACAACTCCCATCTTTTAACGTCTTTTGGTATGACGCGGCCGGGAATCGAACCCTGACCTTCCGGGTGATGAGCGGCCACTCTGCCAACTGAGCTACATCCCCGGTAGTAGTTCATTTATGGCAGGGATAAAGTCTGCATCACCATTCTGGCTATGTATTGCAGTGAAACCTCGGCTGAAACTAGCGAACCATGGGTGGTACTGCACTGAAAATCAGTGTAGCATTGCATCCAAACCTTACTGCGGTAGAACAGTGACAGAAAGTGTTGGCGAGCCAAGGGATTTGAACCTCGGACCTCTTGATCGGAAGCCGAACGCGCTTACCACTGCGCTGTCGCCCCCGCCGCCCCCGCCACCCGCCTAAAACAACATTTATTGTAAGGCATTCTCTCCCTACATATTTTACTCTTGACATTCCTTTCGATGTTACGTCTGATACAAGTGGGTGATATTTCACAATTAAGACAAAGACACTTAAAGCGTCGTTATTTCTATTAAAAAACATCGTTTTATATCTGCAACTGACTTCTGTCCTGTAAAAGATACGTGCGCAGGGGACTTAAAGAGAGTGTTCTATCGGAGTAGTATTTTGTTGAAACGACATTCGAGATGATATATTCCTGGTTACACATACATAGAGAATACTAAACGACGTTCCGATTAATAAAATATTTATGAAACGAGTGAGTGGTTTGTATTAAACGAGCGAAAGCGAGTAAAATACAAATACCACCTCACAAATTTCAAAAATATGTTATTAAACTTAGGTAGAATATACTGTGTTTTCATTTCAAGTAATGCCAAAAAAACAAGATGGCGACAGAACCCACACTTTAAGTCCAGTCTCCTCATCAGGTAGGAGAACAGTGAATGCTCAGTTTGAAACAACATCGCTGATTGCACAGCTAACGTTGATTGCAACCAATCAGGATTTGAAATTTTCCCCAAAACTGCACCACTTGTAACAGAGGTTACATACAAAAACATGAGTTGAGTAACTTCGGGTGGAAAGAATGACTGTAAGTAAGGTTATAATGATATTTAGCATAGTGTATTGTCTTCTTATGCATCACACATAAGCAAATATTGGTTATCATTTTCAATTTCATATTTTCTAAAACGTAAACAATAGGCATAAAGTAGTTTAAGTTCTCGATTGCGAGGAGAAAGCAGGAAAGTAGTGATCTTGTAATAGAGTTTTTTGGAATATAAGTTGGTCAACATGAAGGAGATGGTGTTCTACCATACATATTGCAACAAGTAATAATAAATTTTCTATCACCTAAATGCATTTTTAAAATACAATTGAAATTTGTGAAAAGATGCAATCAGGTGATGCTGAATTAAAACCAAATAGGTACAAACAATAAATGATATCGTTATCGGACTGCACAAACACGCACCCTGACATTCAATTCTTTTTTTTGTTTACGGAAAGGCACATTAAAGGTACAGTGTCCAACAGACACGGTTTTTCTACCTCAAGTGACTGATACAAACACAAATATATTAGTCCAGCGGTTAGGCACGTTGTATTTATTTGTGCATGGGGTTCTGTGTAAATTGATATTTTTTCATGATTTATAATTTTAAAACGTGTACATGATATATGTACTAGAAGTGAAGATTCATTTACATACCAAATACAGTAGCAATGTTAGAGAAGCACACTAAGATAGTTCTGCTCAGAGACAATCTCTCACAGTAGCTATATAGAACTGTGATGCATTTGTATTTGACTAGGACATGCTATAGAATACTTGACAGGATGTAATAATATAGATTACTTCATTAATGTACAAATGAACTTATCAAATTTTATCCAATAAATCATCTCATTAGATATAACTGTTATCTTATACTCTGATGTATACATCTAATATGGTTATCATCTGCAGGTTTTCACAAGTTTGGATAAGTAAAATCTTGAAATTTTACTTATCAGGTTTCCACTGTAAACAATAGAGAAAGTTAGGGTTTAATACTTACAATTCTGATTTTCGTTGCACAAAACAATCTATTTTAACATTGCATTGAAGCTAAACTTACCTTAGTGAGTTAAGGTTAACTTATAAGTGCGTCGTGCAACGGGACCAAGGAAAACAATATCATTTACACAGACGAGGAAGCAACAGGATATGAATATTAATGTATGTATGAGGAAACATCTCCATATGTGATAAGATCTTAATAACACTAGATGAGCGTTTGCGGGACAACACAAAAGCAGAGCAGCCCCGAAACTTAGGGTCTCGCCTTTCGCTGTTCCGCCTTCTCCACAGCAACAATAGAATGAGATTTTTTTCAACAAAACTTTTTACATTATTGGAGTAATTACTAACAAGTTGAACCATCACTTGGGTCACTTTACACAAATTTGTTCTTAAAACCTATTTCTGATTTCAAAATTTGAGTAAATGGTTAACATGGTCTTAACCAATATCTCATGACCTTGATCATTGACATTTGACCGTCAATCAATCAACGATCACTTTTCATTGTGTATAACAATCATGTAATGATTCAAAGTGATTCAACGAATTCAAGTCCAAAAGAGGTAAATCAACATCTTTTATTAACTTGATTTCTACATAACTTTTTAAATATAATTCAATAATTGCCAAACATTCTGGCCAAAAACCATGTTGAAAAAGCGATTTCAGCACCCCGTGTGTGTCTGAACAGATATGACAATTAAAGTATGCTACCCTGATTAAAGAAATTGTTGGTACTTCTTTAAAAAATGATGTTATTATCAAAGACACTTAAAATCGACTTCATCCGACAGCAGTATTTCATTTTTACTCTGATGAAAATGTGGTGGCGTTTCTTTTGCAAGTCAGTTTATGTCTCCATCATTTTATGCTATAAATCCACACCTGTAATGCTAGGAATGATAACTACGTATCCGACTTCCATGCTTTAGTTGTGTGATCCTGCTCCATCAGTGCATTTGTATCCACAAGGCTTCTTCAACCCCTGATCCTCTCACCTGCTTTCGCCTCATATTGCGCTTTAAATAATGAACCAATTGAAGGCTTAAAATCGAGCAATACTGTCAGTGCCCGGATGAGAAGACCGGTGAGCGACCATCAAATTTTAAATCATAACACTTCATTGGCTGACCAATATATGCCATAAATAGAGATTTGTTTTAAATTTTCATGGATACGAAAGCTGAATAGAGGATCAGTGGATTGAAGTAGCCTTGCGGGTGATAATGCGCTGATGGAGCAGGATTTTGTTATTTAGTTATATATCACCATGGACACTTCAATTATTTAATCAAATGAAATATGATGCAAACGGCATCTGTAAACATATTAACCACTGATGAATGACATTGAATATAGAAATCAAACAATCAAATCTCTACTGCGCCTCTAACTAATTATACAGTGCGAACCCGTTTGTCCGCACGATTTCGTTACGATTAGCGGGGTGTGCGGTTAAGCGAATGATTTGTTTATAAGCAATGTATAAAGAAAATATATATATATATATATATATATATATATATATATATATATATATATATATATATATATATATATATGTGTGTGTGTGTGTGTGTGTGTGTGTGAAATCCAAAAAGTATTGTATTTGTAAAAGTTTTTACTTACTTATCAGGTCTGAAAAACCAACATTGCCCGATGCTTCTCCCTGAAGCGTACCTCAACATAGATCACACAAAGCGACTTACTATCAGTCTCATTTCAATAAATTGTACTTGTAGAGAGTTCTGCCCAGAATCTGCACCATTCACCAAATATGGCAAGTATGGCACGTGTCTAAGGTCTTGCCCATTTGATACAGTTGAAGAAAACAGACCCCAATGCATACCAGATATGTTCACTCTATTGGAAGTGATGGAGTTATTTATGATGAAAATTTGCTTTAGAAAATGCCCTTCCGATAAACAGCTGTCCTTTCGTGGAACATGTTACGCCGTCCGTCCCCAAAATACCGTGAAGGTTCAAGAGATAGGAACATGTATGGCACTGGAAGAATGCTTTGGAGAATACAACGGTTTCATGTTTAATGAAATGTGTCTCTTCTCATGTCCAAAAGAAGTTGCATTTGACAATTCATGAATATGTTCCTCGCAGTGCCCAGAGCAAATGGCTGCTCATAAATTTAGTTGCTTTCCATTATCAGAATGCATTGAACTTGGGTACGTTATATATAATAATTCGTTACTCGACAAATGTCCAGTGG